>SOMO01000018.1:1486093-1556299 GCA_028128575.1 Paedocypris carbunculus | reverse complement strand
TTTTTTTTTTTTTTTTTACCAAAAACGGTCAAACAGGAAGGAAAAGTAGAGCAAAAATGTGTGTTTCAGTCACAATTCACGTCAAGCATCGATCCTTGAAACTGATCACGAGGTGAATGATTACTGAAGCGAACATTAGGACGGTGAAAGGATGGGGAAATGGATAAAAACACACGAAGAAAAGCAATTGCTGAACTCCTGCAAACGAGCATCAGATGTTCAAGAAACGCCGAATTTAAAGGAGTGTTTCTTGTAATGTTTGGCACCGTTGTAGAGTTAATAGAAAATTCATTCTACGTATAATATGACATTCAATGGCCTATAAAAGGTAGATTGTGGAAAAACACATGTACAGGAGAAGCATCTTCTTATTACTCAGTTTTGAGACAAGCCGGTCCGCATTTTCTCCATGAATATTCTGTTAAATTAACAGAATGGTGCTAAAACCATATACCTAGAGTAGGCCAAAGGAATAAATGTAAAAGTTTAATGCTCTTTAACATTAGGACAAAAAGCAGCAGCAATTTGCCCCTGTAGAGTCTGCTCCAAACAAATCATCAATCACAGAAGTGCCATATCGAGTAATGGAAATGGCTAAATCAGAAGTGAAAAGCAATATAGAAGGGATATGAAAGTGGTATGAAGCTCAGCCGATGAAACACGACGTGGAAGAGCCGCTGTCTGCAGCAGGTAATGATGGCAGATGATACCAGCAGATTCAGCCTTGGAAATAACAGCAATGAATCACTAAACAGAAAAAGAAGGCTGCTTTGTATTCATCGCACTTCATTCGTCCATCTCTGCCATTTTCTCACCTGTAACATGACTTTTGGTGAACACATTAGGCGATAAATTGCATTTCTACTTCATTTTCAGACACACAGCTCTGTGTAAGTTATCATTATTCTGAGGTCTTATTTATCTTAATTTTCTTAATGTGATATATTCCGTCTATTGTGTAGAGGACAATGTGCGCGCACACACACACACACACACACACACACACACACACACACACACACACTACCCTTGATATCGTCCTCATGTAAGATGCATGAACAACTTTAACTTAATTGCAAAAACTGATTAATTGTGCTTCAGCATGTAATTGAATAAACCATGATTCTGTTTCTGGCTAAATATATTTCATCTCTCCTGTGACTGATGCAGCATACTCCGACTACCAGAAAACATCAGCTGGAAGTGTCAGGACCAGCGTGCAGTCTGCGAATTTAGCTGAATAATCACATTAGCACGAGAGTTATGGCGACATCTTATAATCATATGTCTTAATGATGTCATTAAGAAACAGTCGCTGGAGTACAGCATGAGTGGTAAACCGGAGAACACGACCACTCGTGACAAATTACCAATGAATTAATAAAAGTCAACACTGTTTCACTCAGTCTTTCACTTCTCTGGGACAAAGACACTGGTGTTTCACATTCAGAAGCAAAACAGCAAAAACAAAGGCATTCATTGATTTAAATCCAATGTGTCCAAATAAATAGACAGATCCAGTTTGAAAACATCTCAAGCTATTAAGTCAAGTGTTAATTTCTTGTAGATATGAGAAGGAATCGCAGATGCTTTCAACAGTAATCAATGACAGCACAAAGTGAAGTGAGTGAGTTTGTCAGTATGGCCACTAAGGAACAGTATCATAATTGTGTTCTGCATTTAACCATCTAGTAAAGTTACACATGAACAGTGAAGTGACACACAAAAACCCGGAGCAGTGGGCCGCCTTATGGTGTTGGGGGACATGTGAGTGGCAGGCCCAACTCATTATTGCTGAATGCAACTGCCATTGCACTGTACGCAATGGCCAGTGTACAGCTAATGGAGTCTTTTAGTCTATTTAGTTATACGTGTTAATAGAGAAACGTGTTTTATTACACTGTCATCCTCACTAAGAATACATGACTTTAAAACACAGAATCTGAGACATTTGATGCAAAGAGCTTACAGGGGAAACAGAGAGAGAGACAATGTGTGCGTGTGTGTGTGTGTGTGTGTGTGTGTGTGTGTGTGTGTGAGAGAGAGAGAGAGAGAGAGAGAGAGAGAGAAAGAGAGATGGTCTCAAAAAATGAGCACAAAGTTGTAAAGAGGGGAAAAAAGAGAAAGACTGAATGAGACACAAAGACAGAGAGTCAGAATGACACAAGAAACTGAGATAAAGAGGCAGAAAGAGAACGAGGAAATCAGTCAGAAAGAGCAACTAAAAAGACAGACAGAAACAGCTAGTGAGAAAGAGAAAGACAGAAAAAAGAGATGAGAAAGACTGAGAATGGGAAAGATGTAGCCCGTCAAACTCAGAACTAAATCAAGAAAATGTGTTTTACAGTACGTAATCTGCATCAGACCCATTCAAAAATAAACTGTGAAAGAGAGTGACATAAATAACAAAAAAAAAAGCTTTATATCACCTGAGTCTGGTTACATTAGTAAAGACTTTACTAGTCACTCTTCACACACATCCAGCATCTGATCCTCACGGCAAGATCAAGTACCCATCGCAATCTGATCGCCATGGAGACTGACGGTACGCTGAAGCCAAAAGATATGTAATAGAAAACGCGGCACACTAGGCCCTTATGCAACAAGAAAGATTTCAACTCCCCCACACACCCAAAGAGAAGAGCGTTAGACGAGAAGATGCCAAAGGAAAGATGGAATGAAAAGAGAAAGGAACGACAAACGCCTCAGGGCAACAAGGAAGCAGAAGACATGGCAGCGATGTGTTTATTCACCACCCTTCCTTGGGACCAATTTTCTTGATTATGCCGAGCGCCGGACCACAAACACCAGAGCCTGGTGACATAACACCGGGATCCGACACGGATTTGACAACTCAGACACGGCACAGAAGTAGCAGTAGAATTCCTTAAATCCACAAGCCATGAGAAAAACCACACAAATGAAATCCAGCGCTGCTCCTTTAAGGGATCACATTATAGATTAATTGATTAAGGAGATGCAGCTGGAAAATGACAATATATCTCCTCATTGATCTGGTTCTGAATGAGATTGGCTGATAGTGATCATCCCGCGGGACATGCACACAAATACGGACAATTTCCTGTCGCCATCCCAGGCATTAATATTCTACTTTCCTGTCTGTCTGTCACTCTCACCCTGTCTCTGTTCAAACCCCCCTACGTCAGCCTCCATAATTGTAGCTCTGTGAAGCGAGAAGGTCCTTCTGTTCTATCCCACCCCGTAAAATGGCTTAAATTTGTGCGCATCAGACAAGCGAGCCCCTTCTGTTGCCGTCATATGCACAACGGCTTGAGAGGAACACGGACCCCTGTACGTTAGCAGGTTTTCTAGGAGACAAGTGGTTTTGAGAACTAATTATGTAATACAAGCACAGCCACTCTCGGCGCAGGAGCTACGTAAGGTCGCCTACACGCTCATCGCTAATTGGTCTGGTTTTGCGGAGGGGGGGGTCTAATTTCTGAAGGTACTGGTGGGGGATAGACAAGCTTATCCCCATTATTAGTAATTGTTCAGCGGCTGAAAAGCTTTGTTGATGGCATCTTTGTGCACACTGTGATTCTGGTGTTATGGAAGACCAGTGTGGCTAGTAATTTAGTCCAGAAATTGTACTAGGGGCTTCCTAATGATATGTTCTGCGTCCGACTCTTCCCTTCAACTTCTGCTGGAAAATTGGAGCTCCCATCATTTCGTTTCCCTGGAGATGAAATGACTCTTCCAATTCCCACAGTCTGTGGCTGGATCCAGGAGGGAGGTGACAGCAATTATGCTTCTCAACGGCCAGCAGCATTGAGGAAATATGCTTTGACACAGTCTTTGCCTTGTGCAAGGTCTCGAAAAGTCTGATCTGACGCTGGCTCGTCATAAGTCAATTCTTTCTCTCTTGGTGATCTTTGCGTAACATTTCAGTCAGGCTGAAAAGAGCCTGTGCGCGCGTGTTTAAGTGGATGCACAATTATATGTCTGAATGCTCTATAGGAGCCGCACACGCTGCTGTGATGGACAATAAATAATAAGCTTGAACATCTCAATCACGGAGAGGCTGCAGTACATAATAAATGCAAAGCGGTTTGGCTGCACTGCACATTCAATAAAAAAAATCGCTCTCAGAGTATGGGATTTGGCAGGAAATTGAAAGAAAGTGTGAAATTAATCGCTTTCACTCGTTGCTTCTTGCAGTAATACGGCGAGTGTGTGATTTGATTTGAGGAATTCGATTAATTCATAGGGTCATATTGATCATTTCACACTGATCAAGATTCGCCCAAAATATTATTGAAAACACATTCATAAAGTCCTCTTCGATTCCATAATCTATAAATGTTATGTATGGGAAGGTTGTCCACAAGGTTGAGGAGTGTGTTTATAGGAGTTTTTGACAATTTTTCTAAAAGCGAGGTCACACGCTGATGTTGGTCAAGAAGGCCGCTCTAATTTATCCCAAAGGTGTTCTATAGGGTTGAGGTCAGGACTCTGTGCAGGCCAGTCAAGTTCACCCACACCAGACTGTCATCCATGTCTTTGTGGACTTGGCTTTGTACAGTCATGTTGGAAGAGGAAGGGGCCTGCTGCAAACTGTTCTCACAAGGTTGGGAGCATAGAATTATCCAAAATGTTTTGGTATCCTGAAGCATNCTCCGCTGTCGATTGAAAGTGAAAATGATCATGGAAATGTGGTTGTTCGAAAATGACAAACAATGCGTTGCGTTTCAATGCTACGTGGAAAATGAAGACTACGAGCTGCAATTGTTGCTAGAATTGCAAAAGAAAAACACATGCAGCATCTGAAGCTCCAGGTCTCCAAGCTCCAGAGTCTCTCAAACGAACACACAAAAGTTCTGTGAACATTTAAACGCTGAAGATTGTGTTCATTTGAAAATTTGTACGATTATTTTTTAAATAACAAATTTAAACAAGAGACAGTATTTCTTGGTTATATACTGGTTATGTATGGAATAGTGGAGTGCAAAAAAATGTGTGCTGTTGGAGACTTGCTGGGAGTCAGGTCTTTGTCTTTTCCTAACCGCAGCCACATAGTTAACATCAACAATCCAGACGATAAATTGAATAAAAAGCAACAATTCTCTTACATATATACACGTGCGCTTTGAGACAGTTAAAACTGTGAAAAGCGCCCTACAAATACTCATTATTATTATTATTACTTTGAGTGAAACAATTTCCATATATACCAAATATAATATTGATCCGGTGCACAGTTTCTCATAGAGAAGTGGTCCGGTGGTGTTTGCCAGAGAGACGCTACTGTTTTATCTCACTTTTAGCTCGTTCAGACTTTACTGAAACTGCTCAGGGGGAAACGAGGAGATGAAGGCAGGGAGAGCAGAGAGTAATCTAGGACCTGGTTGGACTGGAACATTCCTAAAGCCTGTTTACAGCAAGGAGAGATTAGCCAGAGGGAACGAGAACATTTCTCCACCAAGCTGGGACCCAAAGAATAAACCCACTCTGACATGTTGGACAAACACTAGTGGGCAGATGAAGAAAAAAAATCTGGAAGTGAGGGACTAGACGAGGTACGGCCAGAGAAAAAGGTGTTAATGTAAGCAACACACGCTTGTTGAGCAGCTACAGAAGCGCAGAGGGACTGTACCACGCTCGTGCCAATTAAGCAGTGCCAGCTCTTACCATTACACCCTCGTGTTGTGTACCACGGAACAAGCTTTATGCAAAAAAGCAACGGTGCATGGAGATCCGACCAATCCTACTGAGTGGGAGACCAACCTCTCTCAGTCTGCTGTGCAAAAATCCCAGCAGGCTTTCTCTCTCTTCTCCCTTTCCCCGCTCTTCCCCTGTGATGTATTCCACATCCTCCTGTTCAGGTGCAGTGAGGGATTTGGTGTGCAAATCAGCCGCTTGCTAGGGACGGGAGGTATGATTATGTCAAACCATCTGCAAATAAATGTAAGGGAAGATTGATCTCAAAGATGGAGACCTGTTGCTTGGATCACAAATCTTCTCGCCTTTTATAGTCACAGACAAACAAACCTACCTCGGTTTTCTTTACCAACCCACCAGTCGAGACCATATTTACTTACGCAACACACTAAAATACCAGAAAACACATGTGTGCTACAAGCGAAAATAAAAACAGCTAAAAAATAACTACACGACAAAATTCCAAATAATATACGTCAGCTTCAAATGTTTCAATGTATATTTCTCAAAACCATTCAGGCACACTTAAACGATGAAAAAAAACATGTAATTGTAATAAATAAACAAAAATTGAGAATAGAATGTCAATATGCTAAGACTAGTAGAACTCCATAACAAAAACGCTCTAAAAAAAAAAAAACAATCCATCCTTAGTGACCATACAAATCCAACGTATCAAGTGAAGGATAATGAAAGTTATGACCTTAAGGGTCAAACTAGTCCTTACAAATTGAACAAACAAGCAACAACTGAAAACGTTACTTTTTGATGTTAAGGTTACGATTAGGCAACATTATCTGACATGTACTGGGTTTTAGGGAAAATATCTCAAACGTGTGTGTGTGTGTGTGTGTGTGTGTTTGAGCGCGTTTTAAATCAGTAACCATTACACATAACTCCCACATGTGTGTGCGTTGAAAAGACGTCTGTCTTACTCATGGAACATTAACCTCCAGGAGGAGTGATGCCTTGGGGAGCGTCCCGAGCATGAAAGAGAGTGACAGGGACTCTTCCCCTGGGCCACCGGAGGCCACATCATGGCTGTCGGTGTTGGGGAGACAATAGCCTGTGCCCATCACTGGGACTGGGAGTCAGATGTGTTAAAACACAGCAGATTGGGCCTTAAGGCCGACCCAGAGATCCAGGCCTTTGTGAATCTCTCCCACTCTTTTTTTTTTTTTTTTTTTTTTTTCAAATCAAAAGACCTATAGGCTGCCTTCGAACCTGAAAACAGACAGCACGGCCCATAACCTTCCCTCTGGGACTTATAACAAGTTTAAGGCATGTCTTGTGCTTTCACACAAGGACAATGTAACTGTGAGTGACACAGAGAGGCACGGACGATTCAATTCATCAGGGGAAGTAAAACAAATAGTTATAGATGACAAACAGATAGACAAACAGATACAAAATGTCACTTGTTTGTCATTTCTTATCACTGCTTTATTCAATCCCACATCCTGGATGCCGTATGAGTAAAAGCATGTAATTGCAGATCATTTGCCTAGATCACTATCACTGACAGGCCTTTATGGTCGGCTTTAAAATAGACGACGTCTGATTGGTCCACACCTGTTTTTCCACATTTGAAGCAGGTGTAGCCAACAGTTCAGGGGTCAAAGGTCACACTCCCTGAGGTCAAAGCACAGAGAGCGAGTGAGAGCGCAAAAGTGAAGCTGAATAGTCCACCGTGTCAGAAATAGAGCTTAGCCGGTGGATGAGCGCAGCCCTGTGGGTCTGGAACTCGGCTGTCAGCGCAGCTGTCGGGTTTGTCAGCAGGGACACGTTTAGCCATTGCTCTCATCACCAGCTGAACCTTTAAAACCTGTGTATAAACTTATTAGCCGAGACCCCGTCAAACTAAACTCCTGTGTGAAGGATTAGCAGAGAAACACAAGGGATGATAGGAAGGAATGTAAACAGCGGGAAACATTTTTTTTTTTGGTCTAATGGATCTTTCACTATAAAGTCAACATGTATGATAACGTGTCAGTATAAATAGTAAAAGCACCTTTCCTTGTGATTTTTTTGACTGTGGTGTAATAATAGTTTATCCACTCTTGACACTTCAATTAGCATGACACGTCTGCTTGCATTATTAGCAGCGACAGATTTCTATGAGTTAAAAAATTCTTCATTAGACCAATGAGTTTCACACCTACACCACTGACTATTTTCCAGCATTTTCTAAGTCACTGTGTCACGGCAAACAAGAAATTGAAAGAAACAAGAAATAACAGGTTGATGTGTAATACCAGAACATATTCTTACAAAATATGGTGTGTATGTGTGTGTGTGTGTGTGTGTGTGTGTGTGTGTTTGAGAGAGAGAGAGAGAGAGAGAGAGAGAGAGAGAGACAAAGTGAGGGACACACACACACACACACACACACACACACACAAAACATTAAATGGCAAATTCATTTTCAGGTCATTATCCTAAAAATAAAAATCTAAATGATCATTTCTGTATATTAAAATGCAAAATCTAACGGACCCAACAACATTTGCAATTTAAGCCAACGACACAGCGGCTTAATTATATTTGCATACTGAGTTACGCACTCTGCATTTATTTCTGCATAACAGCAAACAAGCCAAACACTGTTGACTTAGTTTAACCGACAGAGCCACAGACGAGCTGCTCTGCTGCTCCAGGACGAGCAAATCAAGATCTGAAGATGCTCTCTACATGTCTGATCCTCCGTTACAATTAGAAAATAGTCTCAGTGGGAGTTTAAGGTCAATAAAATAAAAAGTAAAAAAATAATGACGCTTTTCTGGGATTTCAGGTTTATAAAAAGGCAAGAATCAATTTTACTCGTTTGATCAGTGGCATTCATTTTGCATCATCCCAAATAAATCAAAAACATCTTTCGCCAACACACGCTGATGAAGACCCTGCAACTGTATAGCATCAAATACACGACGACTGACATGAAGCCTAATTGTGATGATCCTGAGATTCTATGCAGCGAAGCAAAGACATCTGCTGTAACGCTTGGATGAAAGAGCCTGACGGAGCAGATCCAGGCCAGAGATGGAAGGTGTGAAAGCTTAACATGTCCGCAGGAAAAAGATTCAGCAATCCAAAGCATCAGACCGTCACAGGCCAAGAATGAACAAAGGTCTAGATCAAGACACACACTCCTCTAAGGGACATTACAGAGGAATTAAGTTTAAAAAAGGTTTTGACCATCTTAAGATTAACAAAATTGTTGAAACTGATGGATGGATGAACATATCGGTGAACAGAAAGAGAGAGAGAAAGAGACAGAGGGAAAGGTCATGGGGACACAGTGTGAATGGATGAATAAAGAGAGAAAGTCAGACAGAAAGACACAGAATAAGAGAATACTAAACAGAGACAGATAGACAATGGAGGGAAAAGGCAGTGAAGAAGAAAACAAATTGAAAATGAGAAAGAACAAGAAAAAAAGAGAGGGAAAGAGAAAGACAAGAAACATAGAAACACATATGAATAATAGAGAGATAGACAAAGTCAGAATAAGAGACAATTGAAAAAAAGAAAGCTACACTTGAAAGTTTCTAGTGCAGAGTGAAAGCTGGCGCACGTTTGGTCGGGTGTCTGGGGCTTTGGTCTGACCCGTCCACACATGGTCTGCAGCGGTTCTGGATAGCTGAGACGATCAGCTGTCTGACCGTCTCTTCACCCTCGTCACTTCATGGACCAGCTGTACACGAGCCATCATCGTCTCTGCCACCAGAACCATACAACCCACCTATAACTGCATCTACCAAGCGCTTGCACGTATGCAGCCCACCCACCTAAGCCAGCCACAAGGAAGCCTGTCATATGACCAGCTCATTTGCATGTCTCTTAAACCCGGGCCAAACCGAGCAGCCTGCGCTTTTTTTTCGTCCCGTGCTTGCGAATCCTCGTGAATCCCTGTAAGCGCTAGAGTCATGTCTGCAGCAGACACGCACGGAGCCCTTCTGTCACATGACACGTGCCTCACACAGGCTGCTTTTGTCCCTGATGCTGTCAATCATCTCGCTTCCTTATACACAGACATTGCGACGGCAGCTGTCTGGGTTCTGCTCAGAATGGTGGGTTTGACCTTTGACACACACTCCATGAACAACAGTGGGTCGCGGAACCTTCATTTCATCTGATCATTTTCAATTGTTATTTTTTTTACAGTAAGTCAACCTCATCCTATATTCATGCTATTTTTTATTTCTTATTTTAAGAGAAAATGTATTTTTAAATGTTCTCCTTATCTCTATTTTCTTACTCTCAAATATGATTTATTATTTGCTTTTAAAAATATTTAAAGATTTAATTTCTTGCTTTCCCTTTATATCACTTCAAAGTACAGTAATTTCGTTTTTTTTTTTTTTTTACTGGAACACAGAGACTCTTTTATACATCAATTTCTCTTTAAAACAATGTTGAGAACATGGATTTTTTTTATCGAACGTATGTTCTCATGCATTTTTCTCTTTAATACTATCAATGTCATCTCAGGATTTGTAATTCCGACATCCTCATTGAGAAAGATTGTTCACATTTAGCCATTTATAAAATGTAGATGCTTTGCTTTTGACGCCGCAAAAGTCCAGATCTGCGTCATCGGTCACATGGTTTTGTACAGAGGTCTTTGTGTTCAACTGTTACATGAATATTTCACATTAAAAACAAACGACACCTCGGACTGAACATTTTACTGCCTTTCTTGCACAATGACTGATAACTATCACTTTCCAAAGCAGAGATTTTTTTCTCTCGGGTCACATTTAAGTGTGTTTTAACTTGTAGTACAGGCCAAGCTTCAATACCACCAGATGAGTTCAATGGACTTGGAATAATCCAAAATTGTGTTTGCAAAAACGTTGAGGTTGGTTAAACAATTCATTACAGTTTTATCAGAGACTAACTTTATAAGAATATGTACTGTAATGGTACCAAACAAATAAGATTTGGTTCAGCATAAAATTGGCACATCTGAAGATCTATTAATACGCACTTATTCATAATAGTGTGTGAGAGTGGAGAGAGAAAGATTAGTGAGTAGTGAGTGAAAATGAGAGAGACAGAGTGAACAGAGAGATCTAAAGACAGACAGAACAATAGAGTGAGAGAAGTGGGTGAAAAATACAGTGTAATAAAGAGGGAATAAGAGGGAGAGAGAGACAGACAGACAGAGACATACAGTAAAATAGAGACGGTAGAAATACACTGAGACAAAAAGATTGAAACCGTATGATCAGCCAGGAGAGCAAGAGAGTGAGAGAGAGACAGCGAGAAAGAGAGAGAGAGAGAGAGAGAGAGAGAGAGAGAAAGAGAGGGAGAGAGAGACAGAGAGAGAGAAAACTTTCTCAGTTTTAACCTACATTAAATCTCTACATAACTCATCATCAGACAGACATACACAATTAGGTTTGTGTTGCTGTCAATCAGAAGGTTGTTTCCTTCAGCCGGACATGAGCTGGATGTGTTCTCCACTCACATACGTACGTCAGGACAAGCCTCAGAGCAACAGCAAACACATCCCATCCAACTGTTGCATCGCACACTGCATCGCTACGAAACCTGAATACAGATGTGACATTTAAATATTATGACAGCGCCGCGGGTGTAATCATCTTCAAAGTTAAATATTGAAGAGTGGATTAAAGCTGACATTACCTTAATTCCTCAATGTCAGTCAAAAAACAAGGGCACACCGCTTCTGACAGATATGGTCACCCGGCTTCAAATAACGGCTCTCTGAAAAAGCTGCTTTTCTCAACATTTTAGACGTAATATTAGAAACTAATGGATTTTATGCAAACCAAGATAGCATTTAATAACAATACTGCGGGAATCATGTAAATAGTTACATCTTATTGTAATTATTCGCAATGATATTTGGCAATGTGGTTATCACAAAAAGCATAGAACCTTTCTATTAAAAAAAAAAAAATAAAATAAATGTATTTATTGAATCCACTTAGAATTCAATGAATGTGGTGTTTTGATTTCCACACAAACCCCATGAGGTTTTCCGCCGCCGTCGATAAGGGGAAGGCATTTTGGAAATGCCTGTAACTCTGGGCACAGTTCCTCACATCCAATTAATAGCGCAAATGCCGTCCCACCTCACAAATACACACAAACATGCGCATGCACAGCCTCCTGTCGGAGGGCTGCGGGCCGATTCACTAATCAGCCCTCCGAGGGTTTACCTCACACAAAGAAACCGCCATGCACACACACGTACGCATACAAACGCCGAGATATCGCCGTCCAACACACACTGAGATAGACGCACTGGAGCCGAGTCTCACAAAAACCACCTGAGTCAACCCAAATCCCAGTCAAAGCGGATTCCTCCATGAGTCTGTAATTATACACCAGTGTAAAAAATAACTGTAAATCTACCTGTTTTCCTTTGGCGGCTAATAATCGGAGCTGCTGTTATATTTAGACGCCTAATAAGACGGTGGGGACTGATTGGATCTTGGGAGCTTCAGCGGAGAGCGGAGGTTCTCGTCCGCTGGGCTTCCAGAAAACAAGCTTAAAATGCCCAGTTAATATTTATTTGCACACAAGCTGCTAATTATAAACTGTTGTTCTAGATTTTTATACTCTTGCTAATTTGCTTGCTGGGGCAGATTCTCACAACAGCCTCTGTTTTTGTGCATTCAAATTAATAGCAGATCAGGAGTGAGGGGTTTCTTGGCATCGGAGGTAAGTTTGGGTTCTGGATCAGAGCAATGGAACGATGGCTAGACTGGAAGCAGGCCGGGTGGTTGGGTGGAAGCAAGCGTTGCCGTGGGAAACAGAGCCAGCCCGATTTAAGCGTCGCGTAGAGAGAACAGAGCCAGCTCGGGCTGCGGACCCTCGTGCATTGTTAGCAAACAGACCCTCCTCTCTTTCACCGATGGAACAAATTAGCCTAATATGCTCTGTTCCTCGCTCTGCCCTTATGACTCTGCATGTGACTTTCATTTCCATGTTCCCTTTTACTTGACCATTAAAGAATAGGAAGCAAATATGGCTTCACACACTGGCTTAGCTCTAAATCTTGGGCTTTACACGGTCCGCTCAGACTCACTTCACAAGGTAAACTGGATTTGACTCCAGCTCTAAAGCGGTGTGAGTTGTCTAGTCTAAAAATATAGTAAAATATGCCAGCAGCAATGCCAGGGCTCGGTTTAGGTCCAGGGATATTGTAGTGTTTTCATTCAAAGTAATTTTTAGTAATTCTAAGTAAGTTTTATTGAGCTCTTAAACTTTGTTGCACTGTCTGGAGCTTACACCTGAGTTTTTTACTCACCATAGCTCACACACTGTGGTGATGTGACAATAAATGTGATTTGATTTGATTTTTGAACTGAATGTGGTTACAGACACTTATTCATATTAAACCAGTATATTTATAACCTGATAATAATAAAGTGAAAAACCTGTGACCAGTCCAATTTTTGGTTCATTGTGTTTTATGGATTTGTGGTTTTTGATTTAATAGCAAAGGCAATTATTGCATTACTGAAAAATTTTATTCGCGGTGAACATCACATTTCAATGAAAAAAATATTGTGACTATACAACACAACATTTAAGAGCTCAAAATTCCAGACTTAACTAATCGCAAAAAGAATCTCTGAATTTGCACAAATTCAATAAGGGCCGGATCCCCTAAATACAATCAAGCATAAAGTTCTTATCGCCAAAAACAAGAAAGAAAAAACTGTAAATATTGAAAAATAAGATATTCATCTAAACATTTGTCGTATGTGATGTTGGCTGTAGCCAGCTCAGAGAAACTGCCTTTTCTAGACAAGCCCTCCGACAGCAGCAGAAGCGCTCCTGTCGAGCAGATTTCTGTGCAGACAGCTATATTTCTATCCACTCGCTACGTGCTAAAACACGAAGCCTACAAATTTCTCACCGTTGTCGTCTAGATGCTTCTCGGCTGTGCTTTGCATTCCGCACCTGCCCTCAGCGGAGTGCGGCCGATTAAGGGATCATTTGCAGGCGGGGGCTCCGAGAAAATAGCTCTGCAAGAGTGTTTGTGCACATGTGTGAAGGTTCCAAGAGGGAAGATTACACGGGATGCGACACACACATGCTTGTGTCTTGACCCTTCACAACTCTGTCCCATCTACATCCCTGCAGTGGCAATCTCACGCTCAGCAGAGAGAGCACTATTGATCAGACCAGCATCTCCATAATTAAGTCTGAGACCAGCGGACAGAACAAGCTGATGACGGGGGATGGAAAGGAAGGAGAGATAAACCTCAGAAAAAGGAAAAAGCCATGAATCAAGTGGCACTTGTTGATCAGAGCAGAAGCTCACGATGGATTTATTTAGCACATACACAATGAATGAGATCTTGTGCATTCAGAGGTGTTGCACACTCTACACACAATTAAAAATAAATGTGAGGTGTGTGTGTAGCAGACAAATGCCATAAAACAGTTTAATTAAGCATTGCGTGTATGCATTTACAATTTATAAAAAAATACTCTTTTCAATTTACTAAAATACCTCATGGATAGTGAAGTAGCACAATTGGTCCATCAAATCTAAAGCATTACATTAGTTCCTCCATTCATTTCTGGGTCACATCGAAACTGGAGCCAATCCCAGCAACTCTAGGCTTTTAAAGGAGGGATCCTGACTCTAGATTGATAACCAGCAAAGCAACAGACATACTTTCACCCTATCACACACCAATAACTAATCAATAGCTTTCTATACTGTTTATGCATTTACAACTGATTTTTTTTCCCATTTCTGGGTATCGGGCATCTGGATTTCAGAAACACTGGGCCAATGCAAAAATGTTTTAACCTCATTGAGATTCTCAGTCTCGTTTAAATCTCAATGAGATTTAGCAAAGATTCAACCACGCTTTTTTGTTGACTTTACGCAGAATTTGTCACCCAAAGAAGCCTTTTTAACGACAAATCAAATGCTGTACAGAGACTTAAATAAACAAGCATACATGCTAATTTCTTACATAACACTCATGCCGTAGCGAACATGCATGTCTTTGACAGACGCAGCGCTCGCTGTCGCCTCACGCTGGGTTATGCAGTGTGTGAAAATCTGTGGTGCGTAGGATAAGACCCGTCAAACAAATAAATGCAAGCTGGGACACGTGCGTGTACGTGCGTTTAACCCCGTCCTGAATAACGCAGTAGTTCCGTCTGTCTTGATTGCCGATTACTTCTGATGCTAATTGGATGCGGTTCAGCTCACCAAACCACACCGCTCCACTTTCAGCCTTCCTGCGATGCTAAACAAGCCCAACACGAGCTAGAAAAGCTCAAGCAAACATCAGACGGCGTGAACAGACCTCTCCAGGCAAGCTGCCACAGAGTCGCCTGGGCACACCGCCTGCCATCACAGCAACACTCTGAAACCCGCCAATTACGGCTCAGCAAAAGAACCAGATGCCAACATGGCTTTTAACACTCTAAGTTAGCAATGATGCTAAAGAATCAAAGTCAGAGTTTAGATGATGTTACTGATTTAGATCAATGCTCTTGGCAGGTAATTAAAAGGCTTTGTTTCCCAAAAAATGTGTATTCACAAACTTAAACATTAATAATATTGACTCTTCTCATCTAAAACATTTTTTTTTTTGGCGTCTTAGACGTTTGGACAGACAACACAAAATATTTTGTTTTTACTGTGTTTTTTGCACACAATTTTTTACTGTGTGTAAAATTTTAACACCACAAACATATTCCAGCATTACGATGTATCAGAAAACCAAAAAAACAGACCAAAAGACTGATGTACACTGAACAGAAAGAAGCACCTGCATCGTTTGACCGCATGGATTTTGTGCCTGAAATTGTGAATGACCTTATGATGCCAACAAATGGTTGGAGTTTATCATTCAGCACAGAACCGTGTAAAAATTAAGGGAGGAGGGGGGAGGAAAGAAAAGGAGCAATGGTTTTCTGACAGGAGAAAATGAGAGCGGAGGATGTAAGGCGAATAAAATGACAGAAGCGATTATGAAGAGAAACACCTGGAGAAGTAATTCCCAGGTTTGTACACTTGGATTCAATAGAGTCGTAGAGCCACAGGTTCAGCAATCTTGAATAACCTGTGGCTTCATGTCTCCATGGGAACCAAAGCAGCGTAGATGCACTCACACAAACACTCATGAAACATTAATAATCTCCATTGATCAAGTTTGCCCTTCATCCAAACCATGTGACACACACGTACACGCTACAGACATTCGTATGGACGAGCCACACTCCCCACACAATCCTCCATCCACAGCCATCAGCGTAAATAGAAGAATGTGTACTCCTGTTGTTTTCTTTCTCTAAAACAGTCAACCTCTTTCTTCTGCAGACCTTCAATATCACGTCATCAAGCCTCAGAAGTGAGGTGTCAAAGAGTCACACATTTCATTTATGGAAGGACAAGGGGAAAACTCTTCAACATCTATTGCCTCCACTATCTTCCAATTTCCCACAATAAAATGATGCCGCTCGCAACCGCACAAGGTCGCAGGCATCCAGAGAATTAATATTTCATTTTTTTTATGGGACTCCTCTCGCATGTTCCTCAGGACACAATCTATTTCCAGGATAAGAGACGGAAGATGGTGTCTGGCACGAAGCGGCGATGAAAATAGAGCCGAATCGCCACCTACACTGAAATTGTAATATGGTTCTGAAATGAACTTGCACAAACAGACTGTGAGAGGAAAGTCTGGGAACATCAAGGTTTGAACTTTTTGATACGTTTGCTCTTTCCTGTAGGAGACGGATCAATTCATGTATATGTTTGTACACTGTATGGTTTTTTTTTTTTTTTTTACTCCTACAATTTCAAATAAAAAAATAATAAAAATGTGCATTTAACAAACTACAGTTTCACAATCATGTTGTCCAAAATAAAAAACAAGTCTCAATTAATCTCAGCAAGTCTCATTCTGTCTCAGCAGGCCTCAGCCCATCACAGCAAGTCTCAGTCTGTCTCAGCAAGTCCCATTCTGTCTCAGCAGGCCTCAGCCCATCACAGCATGTCTCAGTCCGTCTCAGGAAATCTCATTCTGTCTCAGCAGACCTCATCCCATCACAGCAAGTCTCAGTCCGTCTCAGAAAGTCTCATTCTGTCTCAGCAGGTCTCAGCCCATCACAGCAAGTGATGTCTGTCTCAGCAAATCTCATTCTGTCTCAGCAGGCCTCAGCCCATCACAGCAAGTCTCAGTCCGTCTCACCAAGTCTCATTCTGTCTAAGCAAGCCTCAGCCCATCTCATCAAGTCTCAGCAAGTGTCAGTTCATCTCAGCCTCAGTCTGGTTCTCTCATCCTCTTGTGAACAACTTACAATGGTTAAGATGGTTCCACAGCCTATGGTGTCATATTTAGAGCTCCGGTTGAACACTTTCTCTGTATATCCATTTCTGCACTCTTTCTTTCTCACTGACTGGATAAAACTCACTATCTGCTGGCGGAACCTTGCTTGACAAGATGGCAAATTACAAGCACATACAAGTGAAGTGAACTACGGTAAGCGCCCGAGGGAACAATAAACCCTGTTACAGCAAACATGCTACAGTTATGTCAAAAACGACCTTTAAGATGACAGCACACCCTGCTTCATTTCCATAGCAGGATGCTGGAATTTGATTAGATTGGGTTAATTGGTCTCATCTGCCTGGGTTCGATAGGCATCATGTTCTTCTCAAATTGCAAACGCACCCATCAAGTGATCACACGTGTTCACTTCATAAATAGGAGAGAATCAAGAACAAGGAGGAAAACAGCCTGTTAGTGGTGGGAAATGTTTTTCAATTATCAGGGCTTTCTAGTTATCTCCGCACCCAACCTCCTCATGCAAGTGCCGCATGTTTATTTAATACAAACTGCAGCAATTTCAACACGGCAGAAGCCAGGAAATGCAAGTGTAATTTGTTTAGGTGCATAGATGGAGAGTTTGAAATGTAATTTTTAGGGCCAAAAGCAACTGGTCTGGCTCAGCAGGAGATGGACAGTGGCGTGGAGAGTCTGCTCACAGCGTCTTACCTAATGGAAAGACGCCATTACAGAGCTTTTCACTCAGTGAACACAGCAGGTCGTTTTTCAGAACATGCACTGGCTGCCGTCCAGATGTTGCCCATAAAGACACATGCAAACAAGTCGACAACTGACCGGTGTTTGAGTGGACCACAGCCAGTGCAGCAAGAAATCAACTCCTTTCTAATTCAAGTATGGAAAATCTTACATTATTCTCGATTCATTTGAATGCATTCTACAAATATAGCCGCAAGCAGCGTCATGAGTGTCACTGTCGGAGTGAAAGAGAATTAAAGGTGATTCAAAATCCAAATGATTTATACAGGACTTTCTATTCAAAATAACATTATAGTGAGTGAGTTTTCAGTGTTGCTACTAGGGGAAGTATTGGAATTGTGCTTTGCATTTAACCTTCTAGTAAAGTTACATACACACACACACAGACACACACACACACACACACACACACACACACACACACACACACACACTGAAAGGAACACACACAAAACCGGAGTAATGCTTGGCAACTGATCTTAAGTGAGATGTTGAGATTGGTCTAATTTATTAATACCAGAAATGGATTAAGCAACCAAAAATGCCAACTATAATTTAATTGTAAAATGTGTTGGACAAAAAAAAATCATGAAATCGTAAAAAGAGGTTCTGGAAGCTAAACAAAGATATATAATTGGGCCACAGTGCTCTTCTCACTGATTAGCCATTTTCTTCAACTGAAATTGCTGGAGGAGGCACTTCCATGGTGCAGAATTGCAATCACTTGATTTTTTTTCAGCACCTCTGTGCTAAAACTGATGACCAGGCATTGTGAAGAAAAGAGGGAGAGCAAACTCACCTCTGACTGGCCCTCAAAAGCCAGAAAGATGAGAAAAGGAAAGAAAAGATCAGAGGAGAAGGGTTCAAGCCGACGTGGAAAGGCCTGCAAGACCCGGTGGCTTCAGTACAACAGAAAACACACTTTAACGCACAATATGGCCGTCTGAGCGTCTGCAGACTTCTGTACTGTCTTCACCTCCGTGAGCTTCCAGAGGATGAGCTGCAGCAATAGATATAAAGATGTAAATTGTACATTCAACACACAGCAGAAATTTGTGGTCTGACAGAATTGCCAACGTTTAACTTTAAGAAAATAATATACGGGTTAGGCTAGCATTCACGAATGTGCTATAATTGATTCCCAGAGAAAACAATATGCCGTTGGATTGTGTAAAGAAAACAGGCAGAACATGTATGCGCACTCACACACACACACACACACACACACACACACACACACACACACACACACACACACACACAGTATAACGGCCAGAACTAATTTTTACTGAATTTGTTTAATAATAAATGTTCTCCTAAATAGACTAGGCTAATTCGCCTAAATAGACACATTTTTCAACAATACTCAAGATTAATATGAGCATGATTCATTCATTTTGTGTTCACTGTAGTCTGATTCCAGATCAGTCAGATCTGTTGCTGCAAGAGCTGTTTATCTGATGAAACCGGGTGTGGTGGTGTTCAAAGATTTCACAGCATCACATGGGCAACATGTGGCTTCTTTTTCACCCAAAAAAATCTTTTTTCTTTTTCATCCAAAATGATCATATCTCTCTGATGTATTATTATTATTTTCTTTTTCAAATAGCCTAAGAATAACATTTATACCCACAGAATGTCTTTGTCCTTGTCACTCTTCTCATGTTGTCTCTCTGAGACACCAAAATCAGCTCCAGAAGGTTCTACTGCGAATATGTTTGATCATAATTTGCAACTGGAATAGAAGTGAGGAAGATGAGATTTCAAAAACAGTATATTCTTCAGAACCCGAGGACAATATTATGTATGATCTTGATTGTCAATCATCAGCAGCAATTCTCATCCACAGAGAAGACATGGACATCTAGACAAAGTAACAAAGTGGTCATCATCATCATCTTCATCACAACAAAAGTCGAGGCAAACTGTCATCTTCTAATGTCTTCAAAATGGCACCAGTAGAGTCCACAGTTCTTCTCAGCAGCATGTGCCCAGCACGCCATTAGGGTGTGGCATCAAAGTAAGGGAAGCAGGAGATGCAAAATCTATGTGCTCTGCATAGTGAAGATACAGACATAGACAGACACACACACACACACACACACACACACACACACGCACACACACACACATTGAAATTACACACACACAGCGAAGTGAACATGCACAAACCTAGAGCAGTGGGTCTTTAAATGTGGTGTCGGGGGCATGTGAGGGTAGTGAAAGTTGTGAAATCCAACATTGTGAAGTACCACCGCTGGACCACAACTGCCACTAAGTTCCAAAAAATGTATTTAAAAAAATCTAAAACTAAACAAAAGAGTTATTACAACAGTTATTCTGAATTTGTGGCATATCAATTAAAAAAATGTAATAGCTTTTTTATAAACCCAGTTTTGCGTTCTGGGTTCTGCGTGGATTTGAGTTGACCCGTTAAAATTGACCCGTAGCAAAAAAACATGATTTTTTTTCAACATAACTTGCTGAAATTTGTCCCTATTAAAATAATACTCTAATATTCTACAATCATAGGATTTGTTTGGGGAATTTAAAATTTGCCCAAAATAATTACCTTACCAATTAACTGCAATCTCTGTATAGCAACATACATCTGCAATATGGCTCCAATGCATAAACATGGCATTTCTCTTAGTTTTGTGTAAAAGGGAAAAGCACGAGACGCAGAGCACAAAGATATCCACACTCATCAGCCGCGCTGCTCTCCAAAGCCTAGCAGCGATTTTAACTGCAGCATCTGTCTAGCGTTGCCCCTGGAGGACCACAATTCTTAGCTGAATTTTCCTGGATTCTGTGCACTGGCCCTTCTATGCTGCCCTTTGGCTTTAAGGAGAGACAACAAAGACATGCTGTTCTAGCCGGGAGAATGACGCTTGGGTGTTCTTTGTGTGTGTCGAGAAGCATGCAATCATTTATATGGGCAGTTTGGGCTATAATTCATCCTCTCAGGACGGGGCTATTCAACTACACTGCACATAAACAAAACACTTCTTCCATAAAAAAAAGATTTTTGAAGTGTATAAAAATTGCTTTTAGATATATTACGGTTTTATCTTGCGATTCTTTTTGACATTCTGTGAAACAACATTCTAGTGTTTGACTCGTGTTTGTGTAAATGTTGTATCAACAACATTATTCTGCACATTGAAAATATTATTGTCCATACACATGCACGTAGATATTTACCATATGTGTGTATATACATACATACATACATACATACATATATATGTATAAATACAGTACATGCATATAAACATATACAGTATACATATGTAGTACAGATTATATCAGATTCCAGCAAAAGCAGCACAAAGCAGACAGAATCCAAAAAACAGTGTGTGCGTGTGTGTGTGTGTGTGTTTGTGTGTGTAGATTAGTTTAGTTAACGTTGATGAAATCATTCCGTAGTAATTCTGCGGTTAATAAAGAGATATAGGCAAATCGGAGCTAGTAAGCTGCCTTATGTAGGACGGAGGAAGCAGAAAGCCAACTTCACTGCCGCAGCGGTATGATTTTTTATGGTTCTTATCTCCAACGGCTTCCTGGAATCAAAAGGACAACACTCGCCTCGGCCTAAATCAAGACCGCAGATCAGGGATGAAGCTGCACTGCGGGATTGTTGTATTTTGTCCGCCGCTAGTTGCTAAAACAGGAACGGAAATGATACATCCTAAATTACGGATGCTGATTAGCTGTCAGCCAAGGAGAGAGAGAGCTGCAGGTACAAGCCTTTAACCCGTGCTCCTCTGCTTCTCGCCCACGTCTGGCCGACTCTCAAGACATTTGTAATTTATGAGCACGGCGTGAGGTGACTGTACGGCTCACCTGCGGGTCAGAGTCATTCAGCCGCATGCAGAGAGATAAGCAACAGATGATAAGCATGGAGAAAGCTCCTCGCAGCTTGACCGCTCAGCTCCCCGCGGTCCTGGCCACACACACACCTTACAAGGCATGCGCCGCTCTCCGCAGGCCGCCGCATTGTACGCTTTCACGTTGTGTGGGAGCGTGATCTAGGCTTGAATGGAAGCTGCACCGTTTTCTTTGCGTTTTAATTAGAAACTAAACTTCTAACAGATTGGGTGTCAGTGGGTCTGCGTACATTAAGATTCTTGTCGTCTCAAACTGAAATGAGCTGGATTCAAGCCCAGGTCTTTCTGTGCAGTTTACTGTTTTTTTTTTTTTTTTCATCATGGTACTGCACACACTATATGCTATTACTAGTACTACTACTACTACTACTACAAAAAAAAACTTGTGTTCTAGACTCTAGTTTAAGACTTGGTCCAGATCTTTCTGTGAAGTTCACAATGTTTGTGTTAATGCGGATTTCCAGTCCCTGCATTGAATTCTGGGACCGACTCCAGATTTCCATGACACAAAAAGAAAGATATCTGCTAAGAACATGAATGACTAAATGCCAGGTTAAAAAATGCTCCTCAGATCTGAGATGCGGTTCTGAAATTCTGTGGTTTCGTTTTTTCAGCTGCTAAAAGATCTTTCTAGAAGGTTTGCGTGTGTACTTATAACAGTGTACCATGAACTGTAAAAACCCATCAGTTTCAATACAGATCGACGTTCTTCACACGACTGAAAATAGTCTTACCATTACATTTGACTTTTTTGGCTTTCATTAATGAATTTATTTAAACACTCAGCCCTTTTTAAAGGACTAACCTTTGAAGGTCTGACCTCGGTTTCCTGGCGTCATTCTGTGCGTCTTAATTAGCGCAGAAGATGTGAGCTCGGTCGTACAGGTCCACCGGGTCCCAGCATGAGGGAGCCACAGTGAAAGCCTTCTGAGAGAGAAAGCTGATTGATTCCATTTAGAAGATGAAGAGAAAGATTCGCCGCATAGCCTCTTGCTAGGAAAAGGATGAAGCCACGTGGAAACGCCAAGAATCAATCTCCATTATCAGCCACTGCTTGAGCAATTAGCCCACATCAAGCTAGCTGATAAATCCGTTCACTCGGCTGTATGAAGAAGGGTTAGAGGTAATTGAGAAGAGCCACATTTGGCTTCACTCATCACACAAACCTCAGAAGACTCCAGCAGCCGCTCAGTGTTTATCAAAGCAATTTAGATGGAGAAAACATTAAATAATCAAAGCGACGTTAGACACAAACAAATCGTGCTGTTGTAAAATATCATATAGAAAATTAGGAAATACAGTAAGAAATAAAGATGTGGAAAAACTAGCACTGACTGATTATAACAATATTTTCATATTTTGACAAAAAAAAATTCTAAAAATTTAGAAATCTAAAAAAAATATATTTATTCACAATCATATATTTCATAGGTGTTACACAAGAATTGAATTATTATGAAACATTGTCAGAGAATTCCTAGAAAAAAATATTATAATGTGTCTTTATTTTATAAATAAAGTAATTACACATGTATTTACTTTTTTCTTTAGGTGCCAAATAATTAAATCAATAACAATTAAATATTAAATAATAAAAATTTTAACAGTGAGAGTTTCCTCCACAGACATTCCTTTTTATCCTCTGACAACACTGAGTTTGGCGTCTGGGATTATGTTACTGAAAACTCGGATCTTTAGTCCTAGTTTCAATTTCCTCAATTCTGGTCTGGCTCTATTTAGAAACCATCACCATTTCACTTCACAATCAACAAATCAAAGCCAGTCGTATTATTTCTCCAGTTTAAAATATTTACCCAGACATGTGTCTCATCGTGGAATTAAAACATATCACGGATGGTAATTCACGATGACTTTAAAGACTCAGGCTTATCCCAGAGCAATCTGATACACAAGATCTCCAGAGGAGAGTTGTAGTGAAGAGAGACGTGCATTCCAAGTTCAGGATTGATCCTAGACTGAGGCTATGCCAACACACTAAACAATTCAGGAGGGAAAGAAAAAAAAAAAGAGGAATCGAAAATATGTAGAGCCCAGTCTCCAAAATCCCCACCAGAGATCCACAAGCAGCCGGAGGCATCGCCTCAAACCAAGACATGAATCCTGGCAATCAAGGAACCTGGACCAACAGTTTGACAGAGGTCCACAGTGCCAGAAAGAGTTTTCGCTTACTTTTTGTCTTTTTACTTTCCTTATTTGTCTGGAGCCTCCAAACCACAAGAACATTCCAGAGCAAAGTTCATCCTGAGATGAGATCGATTACTTCCTAAGGCGATGGGTGGAAGTGATTCAAGCGATGCTTGATACCAAAGTCTGTTTCACTTTGTAAAACATGGTTCTCTTACTCCAAACTGCTTATTTTTTACAACATTCAAAATTCCATCATCATGTCTTCTTGTCAGAGCCAGTTTTACAGTTCCAAAAACCCTTTTCCAGATTGAACTTGATTAAATGGCTAAAATGTTATTTAGTGAACACCGTGTGAAAAGAGAAAATCAATCCTAGTCACAGTTAAAGTTAATAAAATCTCAATTGTGTGGATATTACAGTGAATATGGGTAATTCATAAGCGGCCCGACGTAAATCCTCCGGCTGAAGCCTAATGTGACCGCCAGTAGAACTCAGTCTGAAGCGGATTGATCCGGCTCTCTGGGTGGGCTGTGTGTATGCGCAGAAGTATGGCAGTGTGTTATCAGCGTAATGGTCCACTTGTTACGGCGGGACTCTTGGGAAAATGGTCGCGTGGTGCTTAGCGCTAAGATTAGCATTGCGCTAGCCTGGAGGCAATTCCCTTATATTGGCTTTCTAAATTAAGGAATTTGGAACGTTTAATTTCTCAAACCCACAATTTCAGCTGCAGGAATTACATTTTCAGGTGTTCCTCTGGAATTCATGGACGTATGGGGGGAAAGGGTGAAAGACGAGGTGCAATCATCGCCAGCCTTATCCAGCAATCTCGCCCCGTGCTTCTCCTCCAGCCCTGTTTATGTTTCACATTCCACGTACAGTGTGTCTTATTGATTAAACTGCCTCTCAATCCCATCACAAATGAGTCCTCCAACCAGTTTCTGCTCTGTCCTCGCCCGGATTCAATTTTATAGACAACTGCAGAGAGTATCTGCTCGATAATGGATTCTTTTTCAAATAGGCTTGGGTCTGTGCTTTAAAGCACTTGTTTAATATTTCAGCGCTCTGCCTGACCCTCACGCTGCTGTTTTCTGTATTGATTTATTTCAGAGTTCCCATACACGCTCTATAGTGGGAGACAATATATTACAGAATTTAATACCTCTCCAGGACCTCATTCCACTTTTGAAATGACCAAGAAACACTTTCATTTCCCCAGACTTCTGGATTCATCATGCGCTGGAGCTCCGCATGGTAGATTCCAGAACGGATATCGGAGGGAAAAGTACTAAGGAGGAGGAA
This sequence comes from Paedocypris carbunculus, assembly GCA_028128575.1. Lineage (NCBI taxonomy): Eukaryota > Metazoa > Chordata > Actinopteri > Cypriniformes > Paedocypris > Paedocypris carbunculus. The sequence goes on along the minus strand of SOMO01000018.1, from coordinate 1,531,221 downwards.
AGCCAAGAAAAAGATCTTGCAAGCAGCTCCAGGGTGAGAAAGGGAAGTGTAAACAGGACGCAATGTCATTTCTTCTACAAGCTCACGCCAATTCAAACAAAGATCTCCAGGATGTCACAAACATCCTACTTCGCCTTCCTCTGACTTTTCAAAGCGAATGGAAACGAGCCGTTTAAGATGCCCGGCCATCGCTTCAGTCCTGCTGGAGGAGGATGACGTAGCTGACGCAGACTTCCTGAAGGATGTGAGCTGAAGCCCCAGAGACTGATCTGAGATCTTCTCCGCAGGTGCTGAAAATGGACCCTGAAAGTCAGCAATCACCCAGAACAGAACTGTCCTTCCTGCTTCCTGCTCCCAGGAAAGAACCCAACACCTGTCAGACTCATTACGCCTGAACATGGGCCAGGAAATCTCAGGGCTGGACCCAAATCCCCTCAAGGATCACACGCTATGCTCTCGGACCTCCGTGAGGAATGTCCACCTCGGTTAACAGAAGAAATGTTCTGATTTGTGGAAATTCTCTCCTAGTCTTTTAGCGTAATTTCCACTGCAGCAGATATATTGGTTGTTGTATCAGCAAGTGCTGGAGTTTTACAGCATAATCCGCTTGTCCGTTTGGCTGATTACATTCATTAGGAAAAACTAAGAGCTGCTAATTACATTCGCCAGATTCGGTGTGAAATTGCATAAGGGACGTTCAGCGGCCTGTAAGTGAATCCAATAGCGCGCGCTCACACACACACACACACACGTATGATTGAATGACTTATATTGCAATTTCATATTTTATCCACAGATTTGTAGAGTAATTTGTGTTTTTTAGACACACTCACACACCCATTCATTCTTTTCTGAACCACTTTTACATATACACAGAACAGAGACTGATGGCTGAACATATACAGAGCGGGACACACACACACACAGTCACACTCTCACTCCTGGGAGAAAAGCGGAAACCCCAAGATAACACACACAAACTCGGAGGCAACAGGCAAACTCCAATACTACGGTGCCACCACAATATACAAGTTCAGATTATTAATAATGTGGTTTTCCAAGTTATAGGCAAAGATTGACAGAAAGGCAGGCAAAGAATGAAAGGCAGTATTAAATGTGTTGATTTAATAGAAAACTGTGTTTGTGTTGTGTTTTTTTTAATGTTAGCACAGTATTTATAAATTATATCTCCAGTCAACTTTAATTGTTTTCGGTGACGCCGGAGAATTTTTTCTTAAATCAAGGTCATTTCACACTCTTCCTGTAACACATATAAACACCTGTGAATGGTTGGCCACCAATCCAAAGTGTGTATCCTGCCTCCAGCCCAGTGATGCTGAGATGGGCACCCGCTCCCCGCGACCCTGAGAAGGACTAAGCGGCAGACGATTAATGAATAGATGCCATCTGACCACATTTATGTACACACACACACAATTGCATTATTGTCAATTATATAATGCTTATAAACACTCGTGGACACACACAATTTTGGCAACCATGTACACTACACACACACACACATTCAGAATTATTTCTCACAGGAAGGTGTGTGGAACGAGAATGTGGACGTCAGAGACGCGCTCTCTGCTCAGCGGCGCATTCCGAGGGCAGATGTCGCTAAACCTCTGGCCGACAGTTCACTAAAGCTGCTAAAAGCACACGAGTGGGATGAAAGATCAGCTCAGGAAGTTCCTCACCGTAAACAAAGCTTCGTCTTAATGTGACAAATCCAGAAGCATTTTACACACAACATCCGTCAGTAGCCATTCAGCACACATGCGTCTTCTTTTGCCAGAAAGCATCACAGCTCTTTAAGCGCATACATCGTGCTGTCAGTCCCTGCGCAGTTCTGTTCTGCTGGAATAATTTAATACCTTCAGACTGCAGGGCCTTCGCCGCGCGTGCTGGCAAGGATGTTTGTACCGGTGAAGAAACCGTGCGTGCCTCCGAATGACAGACATTTACTGAATAAGCCTCACAAAACAAGTGCAGAGCTGCAGGAGCAGTCCGGAACCAACCACTCTAAACAGGCTCGAGTCCTGGAAAAATGCCAGCCATCATTTCAGCTAGCTGAACACAATCACTACACAACAACAACAAAAAATAAACAACTGGAAAACAAAAGTAAACATTTTAGTTCGATCAGATCATCTCGAATCAGATTCCATGGTGAGGCAGCTCATATCCAATGGGATCATGTCTAAAGTTGGTGGTAATTTATTTGTTAAATCCAGTTCTACCATTCAATATTCAAGTAAAATTTCAGTATCAGCGGCCAAGAAAACGGGGGAAAAACAATTATGGAGATAACGCAAATATTTAAATAAAGCTTTTTGCTCCTAAAACAATGAAGAAAACCTGCAAAGATAAAAACACTAAGAAAACAAAATCTCATTTTAGCATTTTTGTCAGGTTTTATATGCATCAAATGAAAAAAACTGTGCATGTGTCTCCATTTTAAAATGGCTTGGCTTTCTCCAATTCAAATATTAGCGATTAAGATCAACGGCTGTATATATCACATGATCTATAGGTTCTTCTCGTTCTAACCCCCTCACGCTCATCCAAGCACCACGAGGGGGGGAAACCTGATCTCAAGATCAATATCGCTGGGTGAAAAATCTTTAAGATCCAGTGAAAAAAAAAGAAAAAAAAACGTAATCATGGAGCACTTAGAAAACCAGTCTCACCAGTCAGGCTGCAATAAAGTAAAAAACAGTAATAAATTTACAGTCATAAAGAGAATGAGCTTGATGAATTGTTAATAAATTCAAACGCAAAAGACCGAGAAATATTTTTATGCCGTTTACGATCGACTCGATCGTTTGTTTTTCTCTCGTTACACGGAACATAAAGCTTTATGAAAGGCCGTAAATGAATTCATCCCCTTACACACTAATTCCCCTCAGTCGTATCGGTTTACAGCGTCTAGACTGTTGTTCCCGCGCAGCACGGCCAGCGTGTGGATGGCGTTGATGGCGACGGCTCCCTCAGGTTGCCCTCGCGAGGTCTACGGCGCATGAAAGCCGCATTTGAGACATGCTCTCGCATTACAGCCTGTAGACAGACAGGTCAGCGGTCAACAGTGTGCAGTTTGACGCAGGAAGCACCAGACCTGCTGACAGGATCCAGTCTCCATCAGTCTTCTGGTGCCCAAATCAATGCATAGGTTTCTTTGTTTACGTTGTGCAAGGCATGTCATTGCCCTCTTGATTGATTGATTAATTAATTTATCATTTTCATTAGTTTCTACTTGAGGCACTGAATACTGTTAATCACCTCTGTTACTGTAAACCATATAGTTTTATAAGGTTATTGAGTCACACACCTACTATGTAAATACTTTTTCAGATACCTAATTGTTCTACATGTGTCGATTCTGTAGGTTATTGTGAGTTTCTCACTGGAATAAAGTAAGTGCCTGTCTCTCCCTATGTCTTATTATTATTATTATAATAATAAAAATTATTATTATTATTATTTATCCATACATCAAGCAATGCATCTATCCATCTGTCTGTCTGCAAGCTTCCATCCATTCACACATCCATCAATCGCTATTAATTCCTTTTTATTAGTTAATTCGTGTCATCAGTCGTTTTATGAGTGTCTACTTAAACTGCTGCTTTTTAATGTCAGGTCATTTGTGACTCTTTGTTCTTCTGGGTTTATTCTGAGTATCATTTTAGCTTTGTTGTCACACTGTTTCTGACCATTTTGTCTGTTTTAGTCTTGGTTTTGAAGGAGTTTTGAGAGTTTTACCTCTTGTCTAATTTTCTTCGGCCGCTCGTGACGTGTATTTCGCAACTTTTAAATTTCACAAAATAAAAGCCCCGGCTCTTGCACATTGCCCAGTCTCCCTCTACACGCAGAGCCTTGCAGAAACACAATCCGGGCCATCTCGCTCTGGGAAGACACGCATGAGTGGCCGGTGACGACAAGGTGTTTGCTTAAGCGGCGTGTTTAAATATGCGCGTGCGACGCTGATCAATCACAGGGCCGACGTGGGCCGGGCCAAGTGGGGCGGAGATGCACATAGAGCCCAAATGCATATAAAACGAGTCGAGTTTAGTCACCTCACCAGCCAATTAAAGCTTGAAATCTGCCTCTCCTGTTGAACAAAACACACCATCACATCCGTCAGGACGCATAATGGATGACTGGCACCTCTGCGCTTCAGTGTGACCCGTCTGCCGCATCTCTCCAGCCATTCAAGGCCTTTCCGCAATTCTGTCTGGGGAGATTTTAAATGAGTTGTCATTGTATTTAAGCATTATTTTGACTGGCTTTGTAGGGAATTCAAGGACACGTTTCTAAGCACTTCATTTTCACTCAAAAGGATTATTGCGTGTTGGATGTTTCAGAGATGCTCCGTCTGAGACGAACCTTAAACGAATTGGTTGGGACGGAACATGCGGGAATGGAGATCTGAGTGATTCTCTGCCTGTGCAAGAAATTAGAGATTAATGCATTGTACAGATTCTTTAAGCAGCTAGAAATAGTAATACGTTGTTTGACAAGATTATACAAATTTGAAAGCTTTATAAAAATATATGTATATGCAAAGCTGATTCATTATCTTATAACCCTCATAAGTATGCATAAATATATAAACTTGTTTAAGTATAAGTACCTAGTATAAATTGAAAACATTAAATATTTGAATATCTTAAACAAGTACTCTTTGTGATGTTCACTGGAATCGTAATAATTAAGGTTGTGCTGCTCTCTAGCGGCTGAAAGGAATAAAACATCGTTTTGGTGATAAAATCTGGTGGAGAGCATTTCTAAAACGTTTCTAAAATCCAGAGATTTTTTTCGTGTCGATAAGCGGATTTGTCGCCATCTACTGGCCAAGGAAAGAAACAATTTTTGACAGTGTGGTCAAACGTCTGGGTGAATTTTACGTACAATCTTATTGGCACTAATCTGATGCCATACAAATAATTAATCTTTATGGATTTGATGTATTCACCGGTCGAATAATACAACAAATACAAACGAATAATAGAACAAATATAAAATGAATAAAACTATTAATATTTTTGCACAATTGTGCAAAAATATTAAATAAAAAAAAATTAAAATTAAAAGTTTTTTTAATCACTCATAACATTTTTATTAACGGAATAATTAAAATGGAACATTTAAAAGATTAGAATACCATTCATTGATTAAGAAGATAAATATTTTTTAAATATGTTTTTCAATGACCTGCCAAGTATTCGCTTCGTTTAGTTTGCTACTAGCGCCCTCGGGTGTCCTTTCGCAGGCACTACACACAGCTTTTTACTCACTTGACCACAAGAGGGCACTAAACGCCACATTCCAGTCTAGCTCTGTCTAATTTTTGGTATTTAAAAACCGAAAACATACGTGGCCATGTTGTTTATCCACTATCACGCCACATTCTGGATCATCCACCCGCTCTTATCCATAAAACCCAGTTTCCCACAGACACATTATTCTGTGTGAGAGTTAATACCTTCTCCATGTCTCACGATCTCGAAATGTACTCAGATCTGAAAGGAACTGAGACCTAGACTTTTTTTTCATGTGCAGAGGAAAAGTTATGACTCTTTTAAATGCAAAGCATCAGAACTCGAAGTGACAGGGGAAAAAAACATCTTCTTGGTGTCCTATTGCTGGGTCTAAAAAAGCAAAATGATTAAGAGGACCAAGGAGAAACCACCCATCCGTGACTGTGTGGTCGACCTGTCTGTCAGAAAAAATAAGCTAAATGTGAACTTGATATCATTTAGAAACTATAACGCTGAGCCTGAATCATGACTAAGTCATGTGTTTAATTATACAGACCTAAAACATTTAACACTAACCTGCATTAAGTCCCTTAATTCTTGAATTCCCAGGACAGGGAAGAGCTGGAGATGGATCGACCTTGCTCTCTCCAGGCCGTCTCATGCTTTATTCAGCAAGGAAAACCGCACAAAATTCTTCAGACCACCGTTATAATGGTATATATTTAACACTGTGAAGTGTAAATGTTAATTGGCCGGTTGACCTTCGCCTGTGTAAATGTCAAGATAAACCACATATAAGAAAACTCCAATGAGTAGAACAGCACGAAACTGGGAAACTACATTTCAGGCTTGTTTTAAAAAAAAAATTATTTAAAAAAAAAACAATACACACATTTTTGACATCTTGCGAAATTAAAATAAACTTAAGCATTGTTTAATATCAGAATCAGAATATATTTGGCAAGCATGGAATCTGATTCATCTTCACTACATTGTTCATATGATCATATATATATATATATTTATATATTATAATTTTAAATTTATCCTGTCCAAAATTGATGCTTTGTGAAATAAAACAATTGTACTGTAAAACAATGTTTAGTTAAGAAATCTATATATTGTAACACAAAACAAAACTTGAAGTAATGTTGATCAAGAACTACCTTGTGTCGCAATTGGAAGTGATGACATAACTGTCCTCTAGTGGCTAAACGAATTACAACTAAAATGTGTCAAAGACTAGCTTTTTGTTCTTTAATACTTTGAGGTTATACACAGATTCACACTTAAAACAACAAGAGTTTACTCTTGTTACAAGAGTAAACAATTAAAACATTCACATTTTGTATTCCAAAGTGGTCATCTAAAATCTATAAACTACGCCATAAAATACTAGTTTCCTGACGTACATGAAACTGGCAACATTAAAGTGTCTTGCCCTGGTACACGAGTTTCAATCCCAGCATTCTGAGATATTTACTCAAATCAATAGCTGCTGACCTTTCAAACACAGACAGAGCAAAGCATCTCCAGTTCCCGCTGCCCATCTCAATCTAAACGCGGCCCGTCTCAGCAGTGCTCGGTCGAACGTCACACTGGGCTCAGCAAGAAGTTTTGGAGGTTTGGGGTTCAGCCCTTTGAAGATTGGAAAGATTGACTGAATTCACTGGCAACTGTGATCTCACAGCTACTGAAATGGGGACAACATCTAGTTTGACACTCAACGTTCAGAATCAAGAGACAACAAAGAGCTTATTTATAGTAAGAAATAACTTACGTATTCTCAATTTATCCTGTGAGAAATTCTGCAAACCTTCTCAATGTTTAAAAAAAAGCACTAAAAACTGAGCTCTTTCACCAGCACCTTAACACTGATTAAAAAAGGAAAAAAAAAATATTTGTCTTGTGTTCACTAACTGTCATGCTGTTCTGTCTAGTAAGTTTATTTATATAGCCTGTGTAGACATCTACTGTAGCCTATTGTAGACAAATTGCTTTACTTGCTCCTCTTTTTTGTAAGTCGCCTTGGATAAAAGAGTCTGCCGAAAGACTGTAAAGTAAAGTAAAGTAACCAACAGACTCTCTCACCCCATAGAGGGCAAAAGTGATGATGACAGCCGCTACAACACATTATCCAACATACTGAATAGGAAACGTTTGATGTTGCAATCTGGGAAATGTGGAGTAAAGGCAATAACTCTTTCTGTTGTCCTCTAGGGGGCGCGTGATCATTAAGTTAATTTTAACTTGAAAAGTAAAGTCAACCCATTTTGGTATCAAGACATCTAATGCTGTGTAATAAATTATAATCTATCATAATCTATCACTCGCTCACACACACATTTATAGGCAAATGTTTTATATTCATTCACAGTTACAGTACTTTCACATTCTTACAGTACATGTTTTTATGCACTCGTGTTTATCAGAAAGATGTTTGTCTACTGAACTTTTTACTATTGATTTGTAATTAAAATCATAGTTGATTTTCAATAAAACATCATAACCAAAGTTGAAAAAAAAAAAAAAAAAACTAGAACATGTACTGTATCAAACTGTAACAAATACTGTATCATAGTGCTGTACATGTTTTTGCTTTATAAAAGAAGTCCAAAATGCAGAATTTTTAAAAACAGCAAAATGTTATAATATTTCTCATTTAAATCTATCTAATTATTATTCTCAGATCTATCAAACAGATTATAAAATTGTTTAATCCATATTACACATTAAAATGCTTCTTATATGTTAAGCATCACTAAAATGATTAGGTAATTAATACAACTGTAGTTTTCTCAATAAACTAAAGATCGTTTCATTTACTCCTTCTGTGTGGTTATAATCCCCAAGTAAAAGCATTTTTTGAATGAAGAATTCAATCTCAGCCTGCAGTTATGCCGAGAGCCTGATTAAGCTCAATTCATCATGTTTGAAAGCCTCATTTTGAACCTCACTGATTCACTTTAGATTGTAAATGTCTGGCAGATGACATGAAACACGTCATCAGTTGGACCTGAAGTATTCTGAGATGGGGACAGGCTGCAGGAAACACTGTAAATACACCCTGAACACTCAGTTTACACAGGACCTGAACAGCAAAATAAGCTGATCTGAAGAAATCTGAAGATCTGAAAGAATGATGTCTCCACTCATTAAACACCAGGATTATGCTGGAAGATAATCACGTTAAATTAAGCGTGACTGGAGACAGTCAGACGAACGAGAATTACAGACAGAAAGTCAGACAGAGAGAGCTCACCTAACACACACTCTACTAGTGGAATAATGATGAGCTCCGAGCAGCAGAATCTCATTACAGACGTGTGAGGGAGAATCAGAGCAGGTCTTATCCCTCCATCAACACATGGGAAAAGTAGAGAAGTGAAGCAGCACTTTGCTTCACACTGACAGTGACACATTCATACACATCCTCACTCTTTCCAACTCTCTCTCTCTCCCTGTTCACTGTTCTATCTTTTCTCTCATTCCTCTTCTTTAGCATTCAATCAAGGACTGATAGAATGAGGAAAGGTTTTTATCCAATAACAGTACATGCACTCAATACCATGGAAATTAAACCAGCCGTCCTTCTCCGCTGACCACTGCCAGATACTCTCATCACTCTCATCAGTTTTCATCACTTCAGCCTTCATCACCTCAGTTGTTAATTTTATAACATCACTGTGCAATATGTAGTTATTTTCCTTAAGTGATGTGAATGTTGTATGTTTATGTCCCCCGTGTTTCTGTATTTGCACTGCCTTTTTTTAAATTACATTAGTTCTTGTTTATTACATTTGTTTGCTACATTTGTGTACATGTACATTATTACATTGTTAATTACATTTGCACTGGTTATTGTGTTATTCTTATCTCTTGTATCTGCACCTTCAAAGTCAAAGTCAAAGAAGTCAAGACCTTAAATTTTGTTGCACCACTGTGCAATGACAATAAAGATTATCTCTCTTATCTCCATCTATCTCTCTTTATTCCTCTTCTCTTCTTTATATCTCTTCGTTCTTCTCTTCTCTTTCCTCTTCTCACTCTTTTTTGCTCTTTTCTCGATCTGTCTCACCCTCTCCCTCTGTCTTGCTCCCTCATTACTCATCACTGTCTGATTGGTAAGAGAACAGTATTAGTAACTTGAAGAGGAGGAGGAAAGGATGCTGGGAGAACAGTTGCTTGTTGCACACTGCTAACCGAATACAATTCTGCTTTTAACAAACATATTAATGCTGCTAACTTTTCCAAAAACTCACGGAGACTAGTGACTCCATTAAGTCAGACACACAATTTATTAATAGTGAGTTTTTCTTTTCCATCAAACATTTTAGACAATAGGCAAACACTTTTAAAGACCATAATAATACTAAAAAGAATGAAAAATGTTCACCCTGCGTTCGCATTCAATGATAATACAGTATTTTAGAAGTGAAATGATTCTCCTCTCCCGTCGTTAAATATACCAGACAAAAAATTAACTCGACTCCCTATTGCAGAACAGCCAAACCCGTGGATACAATGAAAAACAACTCTGGATTTGCACAGGGCTTTTGTGAAAGAGAAAGACAGAGAGATATGGTCAGGTTATTATTGGTTATGGTTATTATTTTACGCTGACCGGAGTCTCTCAATGAGGCAAACTAAGAATTTTTACAACATGTATACAACACAGATAATTATACTGTTTTCTACTTAAATTTCAATTTTTGTTCCTAAATTTGAAACATTTATGTGAAACGCAAATTTAAATGGATGGGTGTTTTAACCTATCAATCACTAACCATGATACACTGTGTTATTAACAACTTTATTTTAAAATAAAAAAAGATTTTTTTTTTCATCAAGTGAGTATATTAAACAATATAAAATAAATGGACCAGAGCAAATAGCCTTTATCTAATATTAATATAGTCTATTTTATATAATATACAGTATTGACATCAATCTGTGTGTGTTTGGGCTTACTATGTAAATCCTGGTTTGACAGGATTCTGCAGACTTTACAGTGGCATCATTATCAGTGTCTCTGATATCAGTGCAAATGATGCAGCGAGGATCTTCTCACGTTTAATCTCTTTTCTCTGTTTCAACCCCTTCTACTACACTTTGGTTTTCCCATCAAAATAACAGGTTGAGATTCTCTTGCACGTTCCTGTCCTAACACTTGCCCACTCTGGTCTGCCGCTGCCATAGCAACACACGCACCCTGTGTAAGTCAGCGCCGGGTCGCTCTCAGCCAGGGAAATCAGTCTAATAAATAGCTTTATGCTAATACACGGGGCAGCCAGAGAGTGTAGCTGCCAATCCTAATACACTTATTAAATTTCCATCAGATGCTGAGACAGCGAGAGCATCTCGGACCCTTCTTGAGGCTCTCTCCTTCGCTTTCTCGCCCACTCGAAGGGTTATTCCTTCCTCCACAGTCCCCAAATTGTCGGTTGTTGATCTGTCACTCGGAGCAGAATGGATTCAGGTCTGAATCAAGCACTCGAGCCCTGGACCTGATAGACTCTCAAGCATTCTGGGTAATGTTTCCTCGGGATCAGAGCACAGCGTGGATGCAGCACAGCCAAAGGTTTTTTCATGAGGCTTCGGATTCTTTCAGGTTCTCTGCAGTATTACAAATGCTGAATACTAATGGAGAACCTTTCCTCTCAGGTGAGCAAACCCTTGTTTAAAGAAAAAACCCAGACACACAGCAGCATCTCTATTCATTGCTATGTATAGTTTCTTTTGAGTCAAGCGTATTTTTCCCCATCATGCCACTTTGTATTTGTTTCCAGTCCGTTCATATTTAGGTTACCAACAAACTGAACGAGTCGAGACATGGGCTCCTGGAGATTGGAAATCAGGAACTTGGATGGTATGAAAGGTATCAGAGAACAGACAAAGACAAAACAGCACAGAGACAGAATGAGGAGATCTGTGGCCTGGTGATTAGAGAGTTTCACTTGCAGTTTCGAATCTTGGACTTCCTGGTTGATTGAATAACACACTGAATTTAATCTGTTATAAAAACATGCACCGATCGAGAGGGACACTGTGAGTGTATGTGTGTGTGTGTGTGTGTGTGTGTGTGTGTGTGCTGCACACTTTACTCCTTGGATGCTTCCTTTTCCTCACTTTCCTTCCCACAGAAGCATCACGAGCTGTAGCTGAAGCAAGCAAGGTGTTGTAGTTCCCACACACCACTCAATTTACATGAAAATGCATGTCTATCATTCCATCCCACGGTCATGTCACCTCAATTCGACAGCACAGCATGCGAAGATTAGTTATTTTCCCAACTGGAGAACCGCGAACAAGCCGCATGAGCGAGAATGTGTGAGTGTGCATATTTCTTAGTGTACAGTATTTCTCCCACGACCCCCCTCTCCGGCCCCTCGGCATGATGTATGTGTGTGGTGTGCGCAGGACTGACACCGCTGCCCTCTAACAGCTTAATTAGTGTTTAAGTGTGAAATACCCATTGATTGGCTTCACTGCAGGCCTCTCGATACACCCAGAGAAAGATTCATCCATCTTGTCGTCTTCTCTCTAATCAGCGGACTCTCAGCGATACAAGTTAATCCATCAATACCCACCGCAATCACATCGTCGCAAGTCTCAACTAGCAAATGGCTGAAAAATGCACAGCCATAGATCACCGCACGAGATGAACTATCATTACACATCTGCTCAAGTGACTGAGAAATCATTATACATAAATGATGTTAAAGCCATTGCAGTGATTTTTTTTTCCCTTTAGGTTTCTTTGTGTCTTTGAGCGTAAGGTTAGTAACTGCAATTATCACAATACTGATAAATTAAATTCCTTTAGGAATTAAATTTGTAAATTATTCTTAGTATAATTGTATATTATACGCCTAAATATACTTAACTTGATCTGAAGATTTACATGTAAAGCATTTTCTAATTTTACATTGTGTTACATTACGTCATAGTTTTTCTTGCTTTGTGCTTATTTATATTGTTATTGTCCTTATGTACTGGAAGCACTTTGAAAGAAAACGATGTTATAACTGTAGTTTTNTTGCAAACCTCTCGAAATAAGTTTGCTTTCCTCAAACCATTCAATTTGTAATATGCATGCAAATGTGCGTCCTTCTACGCGTCTATTCATTTAGCTCAGCAAACACGAAATTTAATAAAACATAAATGAACCTGGTTTGACATGTATTAATGTATGCAAATGGCCTGGAGTGTGCGCAGGAGTGTACTCATGCACATCTGTGTGTAGTCGCTCTCAGCTCTCCATTATGGCCGGAGGGATCGCGCTCATTTGAATAAGAAAGCAGAAGGCACTGGACCACTGCTGAAACTTCTGTCACTGACTGTTGTCAGACGGACGGAAAATAAATGAACTCTGGTGTGTGCGTGTGTAACAATGAGGAGGAGAGTTTGGGGTCGCGACCTTTCTCCCTGACCTTTCAGTCAATGGTGGCATGAACCCCACACTTTTATTGACTCAACACCTACCCAAGATTCCCCCAATGAACCCCTCATCAAACCATTTGCCGACACACTGCCAAGTGAAGCCAATTGGGACGTAATCGAAATGTACATTTTGAGTTATGATGAAATTATAGGAAAATGTCTAATATGGGAAACTACTGAGATGTTATTTGAAAAAACAGCAAGAACTGCTGTCATCAATCTTACTTGCGATTCATATACTTCTCCATATGCATGAGTATAAGCAATCTGATCAGATTTAGATCACAAAATTAAGAAATTTTAGTTAAAGAAGTACAATGATTCCAACTTCAAATCTTTGCTGGCAATCCACATTACACATTTTCATAACATATTACAGTTATCATATTAGGAATCGTTCTAAATAACAATTGCCATACTGAAAGACAATATGCTTGAATTATGGAAGGTGGGTGGGATCATAAAGTAATTTGCATATGCATGAGCACTTTCGGGGTTGCCAAGTCATTGAAAATGCTTCTTTTTAACTCTATTCACCTTCACTTGTACAGATGCAGCCGATAACTGATTTCCATGCACGTTTTGATATGTACATAACTCTGCATATCATCCGGAGCCACGGGGCTATTAAAACCCTGGATTAGCTTGTCAGCGACAGGGACGGGTTGAGCAGGATATAGACAGAATGCGTTTGTGTCTGATTAGGTTTGAGGGAGCTACTCGGACCAACTAGCAGCTAGAATGACAGTCATTTGCTGATCCATGACATATCTCTGCTCACAATTGTATGCATAGTCTGATGCTCAAAAGGACAGATGTAGGGAAGAGAAATTTCTTGACATGATGTGAGATGGAAATAGAAACAGATGAACGATGAAGACACAGGTCGGCCGAGAGAATGATGCAAATTGTCTAAAACATTGCGTTTGGAATCACGGTTGTCCAAATTTTTATCACTTGATATTTTACTCTGCACGTATGAGTGTGTGACCAGAGAACTGAACTCTCTTAAATTGAAAAGGTCAGATTTAATGATAGAGATACTGAAATTAACCTCAGTCACAGTGAAAGTACGTGTGTGTGTAGCTATGACGTGTGTAATGCCAATGACAGATTAAGAACAAATGTAGGGCTAATTTACTTTTCAGGTTCTAATGAATAAAAATGATGATGTGCACAAAGTTTCATTTATAACGTAGTTCTAAAAAAGCATGATGTTTTATGTAATTTTATTAACTGATGAAATATTCAAAATAGACCAGGATGTGTCAGTGCCCATGGCTCTAATAAATGATCGCAACAAGTCACTCGCAAAACTCCAGAAAATTCATAAAAGACTCCGGAATTAAATTAAATGTTATTTTAGGGTTGATCGATTAACGTCACGCAATTAATTGAACATTTTCAAGTTAATTAATTACTTTATTATTATGTGATTAGTATGCCAAATATACATTAAATTTAAATTATACTTCATACAAAAAACATTTTAGGAAACTGTAAGGTTATCACACAGCTTCTTAGAGACAACTTTACAAATCATTTCAAACGGTCTGGACAGTCTCAAGCACCAGCCCATAGTAATCGAGAGCCTCATTAAGATGCCTTGTTTAAGCGTAAAGGAAGCAAAAAGGCCCGTGGGGGTGGGGGTGTCCAAGCCCACTTGACCTCTCTGGGCACACAAAAACATACATTAGCACAGCGGGATTAGAACACGGCCCCGTTACCCCAGACAACAACACAGCCAATTAGAGAACAAGAGATCAGCCTCCTACTGTGGCTGGAATTAATATAAATGTAAAATAAAAACAGTGGTGTCGTTAAATAAAAACAGTCTGCAAAGTCACTATTTGTGACACAGACACATGGGCTTACATGAAAGAAATAAAAGAATTCAGCAAAAGAAAACAAATGGCATCAGGGTGTGCTGATGGGTCTGATCCAAGAAAATGTGAACAGACTCAGACTTTCAGAACATTTGGAGACAAAACAAGGGTGATTTATGGGGCACAGGGACACCCTGTCAATTCTTCTGACGTCTACAAAACCCAGCAGCTTATTAAAACGTGTAGATTACACTTCACACGCTAAATTCCACTGGAAGCGCTCGCCGCGGCCTCAGGTGCAGCATGGCTCCTCGCAGGACCAAAGTCATTCGCTGTCACTATTCATTGTGAATTCATGCATTTATATTCATTGTCAGATTAGTCAGTGAAATGAGCCGTCATGACAGGCCGTACTGTCAACACAAATTTCATTTTCTTTTGTCAAGTTGTTCCTCCAATTCACTGCCAGAAAGCTTGCAAAATTAAGAGGTTCAATTGACAAAATGTATGTGTGCATGTGTGTGTGTGTGTGTGTGAGAGTGTGTATTATATTAATAAATCACAACTCACTCATTTTACGTATATATACATTTTTATAGATCTCTTCCGTAGTATATATTTTAAAAATCAATGTATGTGTGTGTGTGTGTGTGTGTGTGTGTGTGTGTGTGTGTGTGTGTGTGTGAGTGTGCGTGTGTGTGTGTGTGTATACATGCTAATAATGAAAGCACTGGACAGCCTGGTAAATTATAAACCACAGGAGCGCTGTAGACATTGTTAATTCACCATTATTTCCTGAATTGGAGATCAGGCGCCATTGATTTTTTTTTGTGAGTTTTATATATTAGAAAGACTCGACATTAGACTTGACACTCAAGTAATCAGCCTATTCTTTACCAGTGGTAAAACCTCCTCATCAGTACAAAATTGTGTTTGTGTCAATACTCTGTACCGATAACAAATACACAAACAAGACACACTGAGCCTTTTCTTCTAAATATTCAGTTTGTGTAAACTCAGCAAGCATAAAACACATTGGAGGTCGAATATAAATATCCTCTATAATACACACACAGCATGAGGCAAATTTTAAATTCATATCTGTCAGCAGATGGAGAGGTGTTGGCGAGCAGAGCCGTGTGTGTGTGTGTGTGTGTGTGTGTGTGTGTGTGTGTGTGTGTGTGTGAGAGAGAGAGCTTTCAATCAGCTCTGTGTTGGCAGCATTTGAAAAAAGGACAGAGAAAAGCATTGCTTTTCCAAACTCACTCTCTCCCCTTCTCTCTCATGTTCACCAACATAAACACACATGCACAGTGGGATTGAGATCTCACAGCAGCTTCAGTCCCTCATCACGTCACACAAGTCTTGAAAAGCTTCAGTTTACCAAAAGATTCCACACAACTACTGCACGAACCCTTAAAAAAAGAGAAAGCAGCTTTATTTGTCTCTCACGTCTCATTATCTACACATCCACAGCCTACCTTTGTAGAAAAAGTGATTTAGACATGCTGGTTGTCACGGGTCCATTAAGAGTCATAAGACATTAAGAGTCATAAACGCATACATATTAAACCCAAAATATAAAAAAAAAAAATACATTCAAATGTACAATAGATAAAATCTGACCCTTCACACTTTAATTCACACAGATGTTTCTGCTGCTCAAGCTTCGGCAGAGTTTAGAGTAAGAGCAGGATTTAAGCCAAATGATTCTCAAGTAAACAGAGCCGTATTCAATTAAAATCCTGTTCCGACCGTTCACAAGCATTCCTGCGGCTCAATGGCTTTCTCGAGGCTCCATCAGGAGATCCTGGTTTTAGCAACACCAAAGGTCAGGGGTTCGACTCCCAGCATGTCAGACAATTTCAAACCATTAAAAAAGCATCCGCTAACTACGCAAGTCAAAAACTCTAAAGCAAAGAACAAATGAGAGATAAGGGATCAAACTGAGCTAAAGGATTAAAAAGATGGTGAGAATCCAGTAAAGGTAGCATGTGTGAAGGCAATGAGTGGATGAGTGTGTGATCAGAAAGAAGCTGTAGAGATTGAGAGAATCTCCTGGAGTGTTGATGAGTCTGAATGGAAGCGCGTGTTCAGGAAGCATGTGTCATCGATCTGAACAGTTCCACACGAGAAAGCTCATTAAACATCAGTCAAGGTAAAATCTCCACCATCCAGATGACCTCGACGCAAACCTAGCCCTCCTCCAGCATTGCAGGAACACAGCGGGAGTTTCCCATTACGCACTCCGCCACAGACTGGAGACACTTTTATTTGTCGATGGAAAAATACATCTAGACAGATTCGAAGAGTCTCACACAGAGAAGCTTCACACACTGGAGATCTGGACACATCGGCTAGAGACGACATTTTAGATTAATATTTAGATTATCTGCAGATCTTGCATAGACACTGATTAATTGATTACACAAACATTAAACCAAAGAAAATGGCTTTTGAAGTGATGGACAAGCCCCAAGTCAGAAACTTCTCTTGCTTTTAGACATTCATCTGAAACATCAATCTCTGTTGGGGTTCTGTGGGGTTAAATAAGAGCTGAAGACCGGCAAGTCACAGCAGAAAACTTTTTAAGTTCTCGACTATATCGATTGACATTTCACATGTGATAGACATTTTTGATGTCTAAGCTGCTTGTAAAAAGTCCATCTTAATCTTCAGTTTAATTAGAAATTTGCTTTTTATTATCATAATGTATCTATTTTCAGGTATATTTATTTTTAAATATTTTAACATTTATAAAAAACTTTGAAACAGCCTTTGGTTCTTTCAACTGCCCATTTAAAGTGTTTTATAAAAGTCACAAAAAATATAAACCTGCCGAGCATTTCACACAATATCATAGTAAAGTTCAAGTATAGAGAGAGTAATTCACCGTTAAAGCCGGTAAAGTTGCCCCAGTCCAGCAGAGATGAGTTGAAAGCCGGCATGGAGGAGATGTTAAAAAACAGATC
Organism: Paedocypris carbunculus; assembly: GCA_028128575.1. Taxonomy (NCBI): domain Eukaryota; kingdom Metazoa; phylum Chordata; class Actinopteri; order Cypriniformes; genus Paedocypris; species Paedocypris carbunculus. Next base: position 1,513,716 of record SOMO01000018.1, on the reverse strand, counting down.
GGTTCCATTGGTGGCATCGCGGATGGTGTCAGTGAAAAGATTCATCTGTAAAAGTGTCTTTATCAAGTATCGCAGCATATCTGCAGGATCTGCTGAGGGACGACTCTGTTTTCTCTTCGTCCTCTAAAACAGATGTGACAGTCTTCGGACTGTGTCAGTGAAGCTCAGTGCAGGAACAAACGGTCCTTTGAATTTTCTCATCTGCTCAGTTCAGCCAAAATATCATTAAATTCAGATCTCAGATGAAAGTGAAGATAAAAGTCCTTTCTAAAAGCAAAACAAAGTTTTCGCATTAGTTGTCAAGCGTTCTGGTGGTCTTGTCGAGGGGTGCGACCCTCTTTTCATCCTTCTGTTGATCCTCTTTTGTCTTTTGTTCTGGAGTCACATAACTTCACACACGTTTGTCCTTCCGCACAATAACACAGCGCTGGTGTGAAAGAATCTGGCTATCTGATGACCCTTCCGAATTGCTGCTCTTTTTTTCCCCACCCCTCCCACTGTCTTGCTCTCCCTCCTCCTCCTCCTCTCTCTCTCTCTCTCTCTCTCTTGCTCTCGCTCTCTCTCTAACATCCCTCCCTTCCCGATTCCCATCCTCTGGTTTCCTGTGACGATGTGATTGAGCCCCCAGGGGTCACTAGAAGAAGGGAGAGCAGGTGCTGCTGGCAATAAATGTTTAATTATTGGATTAATAATCATCCCTGGAGGCAGCGATGAACAGAGCGATACAGTCTCCCGCCATCGGCTGCGTATCCATGTGCTCACCATGGTCAGACAAACAAACAAACACGACGTGGCACAAACAGTAGCCGTCTGCCAATAAGAGGAAAAGCTGATGTGTCAATTACTGCTACATTGTCATTTCACAAGCAGCCGACAGTGATCTCACGCTGGGATGCGCCGCTATATGGGCTTTTTCTCACCACTTCTAGAGAAATCTCAGAAGGTTCACACACACTATATGTGTGTACAGCTACGTGTACTGAGGGTTAATTAAGGAAACCTTCAATTCTTGAACTTTGGCAACCTTTGAGAAATGTGAAAAAGTGCAGCAAAGTGGTTCTCAGAGCTACACAAAAAATAAAAAAAAATTTTTTTTAACAACTTGCAGTGAAAGCACCTGCATTCCTTGAACCCACAGCAGTGTCCCCAACTTTGACAACCATTGGCCCAGCAGTGCGGAGCGACAATTACACAAGAACACACCTTTTTACCATGTTACCTCTTCTGGGACTAAGCGGATGTCTCTTTCGACGACTCAATTTAAATGCATACGGACATTTCCATGTTATGCACAGCCTGATATGTCAAAGCTCCTGAGGAGTGTCAATGGCGTGAGAAAGAGCTTTTGTGCATGTCCACACAACACTCAGCAGGCGGGCGCTGGGTTGGTTGCATGCGTCTGCATGCGTGTGAGCGTGTGTGGTGGTCTCTCCGGACGATGTATAAGGAGGCTGACAGGATCAAGGTCCTGCCCATTAGCGCGGCCCGGCCCCTGCTCTTCACCAGACAAAGGCACACGTCTATGGTACAAAGTTGCCGTGACGACCCCCATCAGCCACTTTCGCAGAGGAAGTTTTCGGCCCAGCCCCCAGTTCTTCCTGCGATGCTTTGTATTCATTGAGTAGATGTGCCAAAGGCTTCATCACAGGGTGCCAGCCTCACGGATTTACAGGGATTTTGAAGACTTTCTCAAACTAGAAGTGATTATTGCGCAATCAAGCTATCAAATAATAATAAGATCAAGACTCTAAAATTAAGTCTAAAATTAAGCTTGTTATTGAGAAGTCACAAATAATGAGTTTTTGAAAAAATGTACATTTCTGAAAGTTTGCAAACAAGCATGAGAAAAATGAGACACAAAAAAACATATATACATATTGTATATATAATTATAGACTACTGTGTAATACAAATGTAAAGTTAAGTGAGTGAGATACCATACCGAAATTGGTGCTCTGCTTTTAACCCATCCAGTGAATGGGAGCAATGGGCAGCCTAAGCAGTGGCACCTGGGGGGCATGTGGGGTTAGTTTCAGAACCAGCAGTAGGGGGATTTTAACATGAAACCTCTTGGACACGAGTCCATGTCCCCTATCACTGGACCAAAACTCCCCACACAAATGTATAATATGCATATAATAATACGCATGTAATATAAGCAACAACAAAGGGAGACTAAATGAAGCATCGTGATTGTAATATTGATCAACTCTGATCATGGAGACAACAATAATCTACCAATATCATATATGCATATAACATCAGCTTGTCAAAGTATGCAAAATGGAGTTGAAGTGGTAGCCATGGAGACGCTTCCGATAACCTCATTCTCTCAGAAACTGATAGAGCAGTCATTCATTTGCTCAGTCAAACTTTAAAGCGTGTGTGTAGTTAAAAGAGAGTTTAGAAAACAAAGCTCCATCACTGATTCATGAAAAACCCTCCCCTCACAGCGCTACTGATGCGCTTCGAACTCAGATCTTCAGATCTTTACATAGTGTAAATGTAAGAAATAACAGTCAAAGCTAAAAACAGCTATGGGATTTACTCTAAAAGTCAGAATTTCTTAAACTTTGCCTTCACTGAGAATTTGTGCATAAACCTTTCAAATGTCCTTTAACAGTCACACAGCAGCTCGAGAGCAGCGCGAGAAATCGATATGCTGCCGTTTTCCCTTTACCTGCTCGGCGCTGTCACAATCGAAGACTCATTACCGCCGATTCAGCCACTCTCTGCTCAGACTCCGAGTAATCAGTCCGACTCAATTAAAGACACATGACCCGCCGGCTCATTGATAAAAGTTTACAGCGACCGGAGAGCAGAGGGGAGAAATCGCCTTTGTTTTCTTGAAAAGGCTACTCAACTCATTTGTGATGCTAGCTGCCGGCCATTTTTAATTTGTGTTGTTGTGTACCTGATTGATCTTGCTGAACCTTTAAAATTGGCTGTGGCTCATGTTAGGTTTGGAATAGGAGAGTGTAGGAATTAGGGTTGCTAACGGATTAAACGCCTTCCCTGCACTGATTATCAATTAGATTATTATTGAGATTATAATTATAAAACAATACATTTCAAGGACATTATAAAAAAAGCCAACGGCAGAGTGTTGACATTTAGTATATTCAACACAGCATTTATCAGTATATTCTTTCTGCACTTAAGAAAGTTGTTATTACACATTTTTTGGACTTACCGTATTTACTCGCTTATAAGTCGATCCGCTTATTAGTCGACCCCCCCAGTTCAGCTGTGAGATTGTGGTATTCTGTTTAGACCCGCTTATAAGACGGGGGAAAGAAATGAGAGAAAAGNCAACTGAACAAAACTAAATGTAAGTAAATGCAGTGTGTTTAAAAATTTCAGAAACTATTACAGGACAATAACTGACTTGGTTTTTTTTTTTGTGAGCGGAGTGACACGGCTGGACTGTAGACCCAGCCCAGAGCGCTGAGCTGTGAGGAGCATCTGTGCCAGCCTGGTGTCACGGCCCTGTCAGGAGGTTTGGTGATGTGCTGGACCTGGAACACTGGGAAGTGACAGATTGGTGATCTCGGGGAGTCCCACATACAGGTGCACCACAGCTGGATGTTAAAAGCTCCAACAGGGTAAAGAACCCTTGTAATTGGGCATCTTTTGGCACGGATACAAACAGGTTCTGACCTTCGGATGCAAAACACTCGGTCTTCCTTATCATTAGGCTGCCCATATGCCTAAAAAAATAATTGGTGCTTTTCTTCTACAACCAGTGTGAGCAGAATGCTCAGTGTCTCTTGAGAGTGTCCACCAGACAAAAAAAAGGTTCCTTGCTGGTTCCTTGAGGTGTAAAAACATTTAAGAAGTTCTCCATTATGTCACACCACCAACCAGCACAAAAACCCCATTTCCATTTCTGTGGACACTAAAGCCAGGGTGACGGAAGCAATATGTTGGGGTGTCAAGGGACAATGTGCCCTTATGTACCCAAGAGGGGCAAAGGTGCAGACAACAAACACACGTCCTTCGCTTCAGTCAACAGCCCTAATACACCATAAAAGCTGAGTAAACCTTGAATAAATGGCCCAACAATGGGACAATTAGTCGCAACCCCATGGATATTAGCTTCTCAACACGCCTCTGTAATTCCTGCCAATTGAACATTTGCATTAGCCATTTTTAGCGCTGCCCTAAATCCCTCATTTAAATTTTTCCCTTAAAGCCTAATTTATGAAAATGCAAAGAACTCATTTAAATACACATGGAGCTGCTTTAATAACGGTGCTAATTTGAAAAAGCACAAACCATGTCTGGAGCACGTCTGAGTCTGCAGCTTCCATCACAACCCAGCAGCATATTAAAGAAAGCTGAAAAGAAGACCACCTCGTAGGTACTTGTCAAAACCATTTTCTCCCACAATCAGCGCTTCACAGCGTGAGCAGAGGAGAGTTCATCTCAATCAAGGCTGGTCATAAGAGAGCTCTGTATTGACCTCTGATTAATGATGAACCATCTCTGTCTGCTCGCCAAAACCAAAGAGAAGAGTCGCCTGGTGATTGGCTTTGCTCGTGGAGAAGGACAGACCTCTGCAGGTGAATTAACCTTGCGGAAAATCAATGCAAGTCTGATCAAGTAGATCCCACAGAGAAGAATTTCGACTTATTCACCACACAATTTGCCGATGGAACAGCTGTTGTCGTCCAGTAAATCCTTACAAAGCACTTCCACACATCTGAGAGGTTCCATCTTGTTTAAACCATTTGTAAGTCTGCAATGTGGATCAATTTCATTCAGAGAACTGAAAACTCAGCATAAACCAGGAGCCGTTTAAAGCATCTGAAATATACATGCATCCATCTCAATCAAGCGGATGTTTCTTCAGCAATAAAGTTTGTCTTAGTAAGACGAGAGGGAAAAAAAAAGTAAACATGAGCATGCTGTTATTTAATGTTCTTTCCATCTTACATTGATTTTACATTTTACAGTTATAAAGGAATGTATGTATGAGTGAGGGATGTTACGATCCATATGTCAAGATAAGGATTGGATGCGAAAAAGCCTATTTAAAAAAAAATTATAAAAAAGTCCCGATTGGCCAATTGCAACAAATTGTGATGTTGATACAAATTCCATGGCCAATGTCACAAAAGGTTTGAAATGTTTTTTTTTTTATTATATATATAAAACCAGAGCTCATTGAAACAGCATGTATCAACTGGCTTTAAAAAATCATGTACGTTATGATTAATTAAACTCTTTCAAAACAATCCTGAGACTTTTAATCTCACACTGACTCATGTTAACAAAGTAAACTTCTCCTTTAAAAACAAACCATTTTACACTGCGAGTTGAAAGCAATCAAAAAGTGACTGCAGCCAATCTGAGCCTGTCACAGTAGCAACTGTTCAGTAACAAAAGAAATGTAACTTGTATCCTATCATCTATATAAGGAAATACCTGGAAAAAAAAATATCAATGAACACAAAAAAGTGATGATGTAAAAATGGTGATTAAAATTGTATAACACAACCAGAAAAAACAAGTTACTTTATCTCTTAAAATATGCATAAAACTACTTGCAATAGAAACCCGACTGCCTGTAATAGGAAAAAGTATGAAACCATTGACGTATTAATGAACTCGCCGGTCGTCTATTGTCCACGCTACACAGAGACGTCAAACCGCCCACCGACTCCGTTAGAAAAACAGTGTATGCACAGCGTAATATGACCACCATGCATCACCAGTCAGCTCTGGCCAGGAGCCCGTCCCTTACAGCTGGGTCCCCTCTGCTGGACGGGTGGGAGGGGGAGAGTAACAGGTAGCATCCCCAGGTGCTGGAGCTTCAACGGGGTCGCTAAGCCATGCCGCGCTACGCTAGCAAAGCTGCGCTTAATTAGCCGAGAGGGAGCCCCCATTGGCCTGTAATGGGCCAGTTTGTGATGCTGGAATGGGGAGCACAGAGGAAAAGATGAAGAGATGGAGAGAGGAGGGGGGTCTCTTCTAAACCCTTCTCTGCATTATGGATTTGCCCATCTGGCCGAGTGAAGAAAGTCCCATCGCAGGATGAGTTAAACAAAGAGAGCGGTAGAAAGGGGCGTTCCCGGGATCACACGCTAAATTATGGTGTCCGTCACTCAACCATTGTGTGTCTGATAGACTGGGTATTCACAGCTGGGCTGCGCAAATTGTTCTTTTATACTCTTTTATAACCTTTTATTGAAGCCAGAGGGGCAAGTAAATGATTAACGGATGGGACAATAGGGTTTGCTCATCTTCAAGCCTCCTGACTCCATTTATTTAGCAGATTTTTCTTTCATTCCGGGGACACAAATGCAGACGACTCGGTTGGTTAACTGTGTCCACGGTAATCACGCACTGGAAAATTAAAAGCCTTTCAATGATCCTGGTAAACAAAAATTGAGCTCTTCGGTTTTTAGTGCAGGTTTCAATGTTATCAATTTTCTTTACTTTCAGACATCAAAGAAAGGACGATTTAACATCATGAAGTGGTCTAAAAATAGATTAAACATTAAAAAAAAAAAACTAATTAACATAATTAACTTGCTTAGCATTTATGAATTGGTCCAGACTTTAATTTTAAATTAAAGTTGAATTGGCATGTTTCAGTAATTAACATAAGGTTAATTTTTAAAAAACACATTAAAAAGTTTCATAATCTCCACTGCAAAAAAAAAAATATATATATATGCATCACAAAATAACAAACATTGTAAACATTAATTGAAAAATGGGCACAGATGATCACATGTTTTTATTCATTATTATTCTTAACTTTTTGGTTGTTTAGATACAATATACCATAAGCATTTGATTACACACCATTAATAATATAATATTATTGCTTTCTGAATAGTGCTGCCTTTCTAACTTTTTGAGCACAATCTGGCTAAATCAGCTCTCAAATACGCATATCCCCCAAAAAACACCCGTCCTTCTGGATGCCAGACTGCTAGAGTTTGGGGGTAATTACGAAGGAAGCAAGCAGGACTTTTATTAGTTAAACAAATGAAAGCACTGACTGGTGGGGCTCCATCTCCTGCTGACAACCTCCAGGTAAAGACCGAGACCTGCCACGGCTGGACCCTCAGATCTCTCACACTGAAACCATTAGGCTAACGACACACAGAGGAAATGACAGTTATAATGATATTTCTAACAGATCTAAGGAACTGTTTCATTAGTCGGTTTTACAGGAAAAGTCTAAAGGAAAATACATTCTGAAGTTTGAAACTCCATGCACAGGACAGCTTTAGATTCCAAACTACAGAAACACAATGACACCAACTCAATTCGCTTTCACATCCCGCATCGACAAAATAACACAAAAATAGCATAATAATAGCATTCTTAACAACCCTGACAGAACTGATCACAGAAGCAATCCAAGTGAGCGCAACATCCCTGAGGACCATCACCCTCCTCGCACGATGTTCATTCCCGAAGAGTGCTAGCAAAAACACAAGAGCCTTGTAATTAACTTCACGTCTTCTCATTCTCATAATCATCACGCCCTTGTCACAATTTGACGCATAATCAACTTTCTGAGGAGGTCTGAAGTGCGCCGAGGAGACCCGTGTGCTCCTGCATACAGAAACTGGCTTATGTTCTCCAAACACAATTAAAAGTTCCAGGGAAGTGCAGTGTTTGCTGCCTCCTGCCGCGTTACCTTCCTGGTTTTCTGGGAAAAGGCAAATCCACGCTTACGGGCTATTTTTCGGAGCTGGAAAAGCCATATTGCATTTCAGTCACGATGCTTGGTATATATTCCTTTGTCCTCTATTTGTATCAATTTGCTCCTGTCTAACAATAACAAAAGCAGCGCTGGAATACTAAGCAACGAAATGGATCCACCTTCCCCAAGTCATTTCATCAATTCTTCTAATCAAGGCACTATATTAAGGGCCGTGCCCTTCAATTTCCACTTTGTGCGATTCATACAAAACACATCTCACTTCAAAACAGTCGAATCATACAAAGGGCAAAACAAATTATTGTCGTCCTTGATGTCCCATGTGAGAAAACAGAAACTAAAAAACTGAAAAGAAAAATATATGTACAATTTGTAGGTATGAGCAAATCCACTCTGCAGATGAATGATGAGATTTTGCACAAGGCAAGAGGCCTTTAATTACTCATGGCCGTACTCGTGGGACGCATTACGGAGGGGAATCCATGTGGTCTTTATTAGTGCGTTTTAATATTTGGGGGGCTGAAATGGTATGGCTTCTCCTACCACGGGCACATTGGTCCTGCTTTGGGGGGCTTGTGTGGAGCTTTTGGTTGAATATGCATGGGCTGGTAAGTCCAGTCCCAAAGAGCATCAAACAATGACAGAGTGATGGACGAGGACGCCTGGCATCATCTAGAGGGGGAGTCAGAGAACAAAGAGAAGCCCAGACTACAGGACTACCCTTCGGCTAATGAAGGAGCCATGCTAATGAGGAACATGCCAACACTAGGGATGAGTTTGAAAAGCTAGAGATGGAATTCCCTGACCGGCTCAAAAAAGACGGGAAACATTCCAGGAGATGTGAGAGAAGTATAAACATTTCTGGAGATTCCTAGAGAAGTAGAGTTGACTACTTGAGATGTGGTAAAGTTACAAGAAACTACCGTGTTTTTTGAGAGAGAAATAAACTTTATTAATCCCTCAGTGGGGAAATTCTGGACTTCACACTCCAAATTTTTGAGATAAAAATAATGTTATAAAGGGCAAGGGAGTAACAATACACAAACGCACAAAAAAATGTAATTAATAATTAACAACAGCTCGGTTGTTTTCATGTTGACAAAAATATTGACTTTGACAAAAACATTTAGTCCATCAAGTACTGTAATGGAAAAATGGCTAAAGTGGTACTGAATTTCTACTATAGTTTTTATACTTATTTAAATGTGCAAAAATTATTTCTGTAACTTTTAAGTCAGAAAAGTTAGCTTTATCAGTTGTATTTCAATTTTAATATCTAATATCAGTCTATCCAATTCTAATATCTTTTGGTAAATCTATTTAATGTGAAAGTCATCTCAATTTGCCACTGCAATCACAAATGAATAAAAAAAATCTACATGCGACAAACATAACAAATACTGTATCTGAAGATTAATACACAAAAACCCTGGACATAAAAACAGCTAATGAACAAACAACAAAGCCACGCGACACAGAAATGTCAGGTCAGACGTCCTGTTTACAGTAAATGTTAATAGTTTGAAGGGTCATTAGTGTGTGCCGTTAATCAAAGGCAGGGGGACAGGAAGAGCCCCTGTGGGCCCCGCTGCAGACCCTCTGTTTTCAGCCCCTGTTAATTAGACTCACAGCAGGGACGGCCCATCCACACACGTGCGCCTCGCACACTCCATCACTCCATCATCCGCTCATCGTCTCCTCCCAGTCTGAGCAACGGTCTGCGGGACCCAGTGCCACAGACAGACCATTTCCACATCAAATATCAGGTAAAATATTGCCTAAGAAGATACAAGCATGGATAAAGTTAGCATAAACTGACTTGCTCTGCGGTGCTTTGGGTATCCGTGGGATTCTATAGATGGCGAGGTGATTATTTTACTAACCAGTGATGCTGGCCATCTGCCCAGTCCCTTGCGCCATGACATTTGGCTGTAGACCTTTAACCCTGCTGGAAAATGTCATGCCACAGAGTTTCACCCCAGGACAACAGCGTCTCTGTGTCAGAAGACAAGCAAAAAGCAAAATGAGACCAGCAGCAGCATTGTTCGCTTCATTAATTGTTTTTTCCACTCTGCTTCTTGTGCTGAATGGATTCATCTTTTACCCTTCAAGAGATATGATTTTTAAAAGCATTTTTAAACTTTGTATAATTACCTTAAAGAGAAAAACAGAGCATTGATGAAAGCAAAATTATCTTTGGAATTATCTTCCGGACAACATTTGGCTTGACATTTGGTGTTGTGCGGGCTGAGTTGGGCGTTTCGTGAACATCTGTTCATGAACATCCTATTCATCTGTATTTGCGTTCAAGTTTTGTCGTTTTTTGTGCATTCATGCAAGCATGAACATGTCTTGCTCAAGGACCAAGTTGTCAACCAGTTTTACCAAGGAACAACTGTCCGGTGCAACTTGCAAGGGCTACACAGTAGGCGGTGAATAAATGGGTAAATAAATGGGTAATAATGTCACTAAAAGATAATGACAAAAAAAATTATTAATGGAGAAAATGAGTGTAAATGTAGATAAACATTAAATTCCCAACAAGGTGCTGACAATTGTAGAAATCCTTTGTAGATCGTGTTGATGAAATTAGTAAAACTTCATGTATGTTTTCCGATGTTTTTTGTGTTTCCATGTGGTCAAGCAAACAAACTTCAGTGTTTTGATACCAAACTCTTTCCCATTTTGTCTGAATTATTGTATATAATGGGACTTGTAATTGTGTAAATTGCCAAATCTAAAAATGATAAATATTTTTACTGGTCAAAGTGTGTCAAACTGTAGCAAGGCCGCCACATAACAGCACCACAACCAAACATTCTGAAAAGCTACAAAACAATCAATCTGCGCTAAACTTCTAAGTAATGTATGTTCTTCTATGTAAACAACCCGAACCATCTGAAATAAAAGTCACTGCAGTTCTGCGCGTTATCAGCTACGCTAACAAGCAGCGGGTTCAAACTGAACACATTCAGAGAGCAGATAAGATTCGTTTTCTCAACACCGCATCTCAAGAGTCAATTGGAGTTATCAATCAAGGGCACAGAGTCTGGGGACAGCAATGAGCCAATTTCCACATGCGGCGAGCTCTCATTATGAGCCGGCTGAATGGTGTCGAGCGAATGAAGCACCGCGTAAAGATTTACAGGCTTGACGTGTGACACAGCATGACGTGATGGATTTCATAGGCCTCGCTCACATTCTCCAGCCTCGGTGCAGAAAATACTCAAAGGTCAATATTCATTTTTAAAATGGCATCTGCTCTAAAATGCTTTTTGAAATTCTGATGTTTGAGTGATGTTAATGAAATTAATCGTTAAAAACCTGCTTGTGAAGGATTGCAAAAAAATGTTCATCTATAAACTATTTAGTCGGCAGAATGCATAGAAGGATGCATAGAATATGACAACATTTTTTTTTAATTCACAACTCATCTGTTTACAAGCTTACTGAACTTTAAAAATTGTTTAGCTTGACCACAGAAATTGAATAAATCCACAAAAGGTTTGCAGTCCAAATAATATTAAGTTTACACAACTTTCATTGTTTGCAGTGTGGACACAGCAGGGGGGAGAGTAAATGTTGTCTGATACTGATAACCGAGTGATTAATGATCTCAAAATACAAGTATTGATTGATTAATCAGTTTAGTTTTCCACTGAGTCCAAGCAAATAAAGTTAAATGAACACATTTGCGAATTCAGCCATTGTGTTTTGGTAAAGTGCTCATTGGTTCTCTTGCCTTAATGAGCTGTGACATGGCCGCGAGATATCAGCGGTCAGTGCAGCTGCTGGAGATAATGGCGTATTGAACAGCGGACAGATCTGAGGTCAGGGCTCGGACCCTCTGAACATCCCAGAGATGCAGCTGTCCCACACCTGGGCCACAGAGAAGAAACTGCTCTCGCCCATCACTCACAAAGCACATCAATATCAACCATTTCATCCGGCCATATATCAAACACATTGCCATCTTGATAGTTTTATCGAATGCTGGTTTGTATCGTGTCCAAATGTTAGGTATGCTGAATTTAAAATAAAAATGAGGTCTAAAAAAGTTTTCAAAGCAGCAAACCCAGTGAAATGTAAAAATGCTTTTAGTCAGCTCATTAATTTGCCTTTGTGAAAGTACTTGTGCATAAAACGCTGCCCCTAGTGTACTTAAGCTTTTGAAGTGCCGGTTATAGAAAAATCAATGCAAATGAATTGATTTGCTCATCAATGCTTTTCACAGTCTTGTTTTGTTTGCAAATGAAGAGACAACGGGATAACAAGGGTAGCCCAAAATATATAAATAAATCATACATTTTATTTGTTATAAAGCATTTTTAATAGACTTTGTTTCAGGGAATGAATATGCATTCAAACCCATTTCATTTTTAGAAAATGAATGGGCAAAGGGCAAAAGAAATACGTCATAACAAGAATCGCTTCCTCCAAGCCACAAGAAGGTGCTGACCATCTCCCTACATGTCATCAGCAGATTTTTGATGACTTTATACTTTGTTTCAGTGATATCTGATTTTCTTATTCTGCGTTCTTATCCTTCGTCACTTTGTTGCCAAATGCGTTGCTCGTTGCTTTTTTTAAATGTTATAAATAAAGAAGAACATTCACAGAAGATTTTTGAGCCTAACAACGTAGCATTCAAGGTGTACACTTGGAGTGAACAATGACCTTTGTGACAGATCCCCTTCATAAATAGCAACTGTGCAACTATGAAGCGATGCTTCAGCCTATTCTTTTTTTTGGTCAATTTTTTGTCAAATTGTTTGTCGGATGGAATGTCTATTTATTTGATTTTGGACCAAACAAAAAAATGAAATTGAATAGTCAAATCATTGGTATTGTATAGCAAAGCCTTGGTTAAGCTTTTTGCCATTTTTGGTTAATTTTCTAGAAATCCGACTATAGTTAAAGTTCTGAAATTTGAGTCATAGCTCAAAATATTTAAATTGGGGTTAGAGTGAAAGATGCTCTGGATAGAATTAGGTGAAAAAGCATGATCCTTCCGGTGAAAGGGAAGGAGTAGCTTGAAATATTTCAAGCCAATCAAACAGTTAAACCGCTATCAGTTATGTTAATAATTTGACACGCAAATATTAAATCCAGACACATCATATCTGACCCCAGGCCTGCTCATTACAATACACGTTTGCACACAAGCGTCTCCCTTGACATGGCTGCACCAACCCGATCTTGCAGAACCTTGAACTTGGATGTGGTCAATACCACCATCACTGCAGCGTTTCTAATGACTGGCTTTGGCCCTGACCCTGGCCGTGACTGCACTTGAATATTACATGTGGGCGTCATTTCGGTCCCTTTCATTAGCCTCGGTCATGTCGGTTGTGCTCTAATGAGACAAGTCTTTAATGTAAAGATGCTCTCCGGTGAGGGCCTGCTGATGAGGGTGCGCGTGTGTTTTGGAGCAGCCCGTGAATTACCACCGCCTCCGACTGAGGGGAAACACCTGGGCCTCGCCGCTGGAGGGCGGTTAGCCGCGGCTACGGCTTTCCCATGGGGGCTGGTCTCAGCTGTGAGAGGTGCCGAGGTAAATTCTCATTGGATTGGCGAGCCGCTACCTATAAAGCCCAGACTTTTATCTGTCTGATGAGCAGGAAAGACTTTTGTTTGAAGACATGCAGGAGAATTTGGGATGACGGACTACCGTAATGAACTAAAGGGCCCATATGAATCTCTGTGGCATGCGGTGTCGATTTAATTTGACTGTTTAGGCATTCAGTGGGACATGTGAGGAGATGAGACTGCACTCCAGGTGGAGAACCACCTACAGCCTGAGAACCAGCTTATATCAAAACACAAACTGCTTTTTGCCAATCAATCAAGTTTTGTTCTTGACCAATTTTGGAAATCTTCGTCCCAATTTAAGCCTATTAGTACATTAATTGACAGTTTCTTAAAAACTTAATATCTTTATTATTGTGAAAACTCATAATGTTTATTTTAGTTATATTAATACAGTACCTTAACTAGGATAATTATTCACCTTTTTTACATTTTAAATAAAATAATAATATTTTTGTTTGCATTATTTGTCTTTTATTGCATGACAACTAGAAGTCTTGAAAAAAGCCTTTTCATTTTGATTTCTATTAATATACAATCTGAAGGAAATGCTGTGTAATGCTCTGCTGTAAAACAAATTCAAATAAATGTGAAAAAATATGCAAGTGTATGTACGTACTTAATACAGTAAATAAATAATAATAATAATAATTTAATTTATTTCAATTGGAAATAAAACAAATACACGTCAGTGCTAAATAATTTATTGTTTGCTGTTTGTGGTTGAAATGACAAAAAAGCTTCTTTGACTTTGACTTGACTTTATGCATGTTGTATTTCAAGTTTATTTGTATAGCTCCTGTGAAAAAAAAAAAAAAAAAAAACAATGTCCACCATGGGTCACCCCGATCATGAAATTTAACAATGACTCAAATTTTGAGTCAAGGAGCGATAACATATTCAAGTGGGAAATTTTTCAGGCCTCCATTTATTTTACAGTATATACCGTAAAACCTCTTACAGACCACCAGCTCTTATAGGCCACCATGACGGAAGGGTAGAAAAGTAGAACACCTTTATACATTTATATACAGTTATAGTCAAAATAATAGCAGCACAATGTGAGTAACCAGAAAAAATCTAGGTTCCCTTTCATCGTCAGGTCACTTCGACGTCTGTCAGTTTCCTGACGATGGAATATCGGTCTCGTTAACCATAGACAGTTTTTGAGTATTTTTTTATTGCTACATGGCAAACAAGTTGCATACATGGCAAGACATTTCAGTTAGTATCTTTGTGAGACTTAAGGAAATATGATGTATCTTACACAAAATAAAGGAGAAAATGTATTGTTGAAGCTGGATTTTCTAACATAAGAAGTTCATATAGGTCAGTATTTCTAACTATTTATTTGAATATAAACCAAGACTATTTTCTGAGACAGATTTATTAACCTCCGAGAAGCCTGTTTGATTTTGTGTCTTTAGGCCGCGCAAGTTGTCCTTTTTTCTTGGAAATCTCTGAAATACGTCAATAGTAGCGCACATACATGGTTCTTTTATGTGCAAGTCTAAGCTTTGTAATAAAGTTGATTCACTTTCAATATAACAATATAGTTCTAAAATGGCATTTTATCTTGCATTACTTTTATACTTAAAAGTAGTATTACGTTAAGTGTAGTATTAAGTGTAGTACTCAGTTACTGGGGGTAGTTACTTTTACTTTCACAGAAGTAGTTTTTAAACTCTATATAGTATCTATACTTCTACTTAAGCAACGAAGGTGACTACTTTTGACAGCACTGAGCATTTAGTTGAATGCAGTGTTCAAAAAATTGCAATGTCGACCGTACAAATTCAAAAATATTTTTTAGAAATCATTTTGTTTGTATGATTTAGCAATCCTTCGAATCACTAAACTAAAACTTAGTAGTATAAACACTACTTCATGTGCTTTTAAGCAAATTTTAACCTCTTCTGCACATGCATTTTTATAACAAAGAGACTTTGCGAGCATTTCTTGAAAATATATTAGCTTCAGACAGACGTCTTTTAACTGTCACAGCACAAAGAATTAACACCAGACTGTTTTTGATCATCCTGTAGCTGATCATTGGCTGAGCCTTTGCCAATGTGGTTATTCTTCGATTACGTTTTCTTCCGTATTCTTTTACATCTCTCTGGTTTTCTTCTCCATTTTAACTTTAAGTTCAAGTTTATTTTTATAGCCCTTTTATAATATCAGACCAACTTAAAGCTGCTATGCAGAATAGTAAAAACAGAGTCATTAAAAAAGAAAAGGGTCCATTGTTCATCTGTGTTGATACTGTGAACAAAGACCATTGGAGCAAGCTACAATTGCTTTGATTGTATATTTGCTTTGTATATGCACTTTGATTATGTAGGGCGCTTTGTACAATTGCGACTAGGAAATCACAACTTCTCTGGCGGGGTAATTAACCCTGGAAATTAAACAGGAATTAAACATAGGAAGAACCTAACTCTCTGGTGCATGCCAAAAATTGGTGACGATGGTTCTGAACAGCGTCTTACTTCTGCAGGACAGAAAATAAGGCAGTTCCATCCGTCACATGACAACACTTCTTCACAACCAGATCTTCACAAGGCACCAGGAGTTTATTGGTGTGCTATATATTTACATGGTGTACTATATAGTCTGTGTTTAATACACACACACACACACACACACACACACCCACACACACACACACACCACCAAGATATCTCCATTTTATGTATTGTACATAAATTAGTAAACATAGAATCTTAAACAATAAAACTCAGAAAAGCATCTTTATTTGGCATTATGTACAGCATGATAACAATTTCACATTGAAGTGTGCGTGTGTGTGGCATTATGATGCTTTAAGTGAGAAGCCAGAGGTCTGCTGGGTAATGAAAGCCTCCAAACTAAAATGTGCTTTTACTCTCAGATGGAATGTGCAGGTGCTGCAATCAGCCGAGCTGCTGAGGGAATCTAATGATCATTCACACCAGCGTGATAATGATCTGATCTAAAGCCAGTCGAGGGAGATGAGATGAAACGGAATTTGAAGATGAGTGTAAAAAGCTCTCATCAGTGACAACTCACTCACACACGCGAGAGTGACACAGCATGAGAGCGGTAGATGGATATAAATACAGTGTGTATAGATAGAAAGAGAGAGAGAGAGAGAGAGAGAGAGAGAGAGAGAGGAAGAGAGACAACATGAAGAGAGAGAAAGAGAACAAAGAGACAGCAGAGAGAGTGAAAAAGACAAAGCGGAGAGAGAGTGAGCAAGAGAAGCAGGAGAAACAAAGAGAGATTAAAACAAGACAAAATTAGAAAAAAGGGCAAATAAAGAGACAAGCGTGAGAGAAAATTAAAATTGTAATGATGAGAAAGTGAAGGTGCATAGACAAAACGAGAGCAAATACGAAGCAAGAAGAGCAAAGGCGTAGCAAAAAAAAAAAACCCTGAAAAGAATAGGTGCAACAAGTTAGAGAGAAACAACAAGTAACAGGGAAAGAGGCAAAACACATGGAAGGCCACCATAATGGGAGTGAAAATTACAAGTACAAAAACTTACACCCATAAGTAGCCTCATAGAGAGACTCTCATCTATTAGTCCCTATAACTACCAGCCAGCATCAGCACCATCTCATAAAGAGAATGAGTCACAGGCAGAAATACAGCCCAAAAGTCATTGTGATGAATAGTACACACATTGACGTTGGACGCTTATTCACCTTATACTTACTTATTTTTCTATTTACATCTATTGTCTCCCTTTAAGATATATTGCTTCAATTTCTCCATAATATGTTTATGTAAACGTGTTTATGCTTTAGTTTTACGGTTTTTGAGTAAAAAAAAAAAATCACGCAAGCGCCACGTGGGATCGCCATTCCCAAAGCGTTCAATACCTTACCCTACCCTCCCCTTACCCAACCCTTTCACGGTGCTGACACGTTTTGGCAGCGACGGCTTCCTCACTTCTCTCATGGGCGGCCAGTCCCGGGGCTACTTGGACATTCCCTCCATGGAGCAAGCCATTGCGACATTAGTGTCCCACGCAGGCCGCTTTGTGGTAGTAGTAGTAGTAGTAGTAGTAGTTTATTGTCATTACAGCATTGGGGTACAACATTGTAACAAAATTACGAGAGAGGGCCGCAGCACATTCAGCGCGCCGCCACTATCTTCTTGGAAGAAAACAGAGCGAGAGCAGAGCATTTCAGACAAACAGTTGCAGACACACAAGGTTACATTTGACTACATTACACACAAGTCACGTGCGCTGGAAACTTTTTTCTTGAGACACACGAGGATTTTGACAGAAAAGTTGTTGTTGTGAGCAGGCGTGTGAGTGTCCTTATCAGTATTTGTCAATTGTTGCAGTCAGTCTCCCGACAGACATAACAGACTGTCAGGATGGCCTTGGAAGAGAAGCCCAAGCTGATCCTGCGTTCTCCAGCCACGGTTGGGGGGGTGGGGGGTGGATTATAGACAATTCAAAGCCAATAGAAACAATTTCAGATTCATGATTAATTTCAGAATCATAATCAATCATGACAATCACTGGGGGCAATCACTCCTGACAATGTGGAGAAGTGTAGGACATCTCCTGTAGTCCTGCAGAAAAGTCCAACCGTCTGAGCCAGCCGACGGTCACTCTGCTTCCCGATGTTGTCCGTACGTCTCCGTCCTTCCTCGGCGTGGCTAAGATGTTACTATTTAGTCCATTGAACTGAGCCAAACCACTGATGTCATCCCGATGTCCGCACATTCACCACCTCCAGGGTCTTTCTTTAAATCCGTGTTCGGCCGGGCAGCCAATGACGCCTCCCACGGCTTTTCCCAATCTTCTGATACACCTGAGTGATACCTCCGCCAATCTGTATCAGTCCGGTGAAAAGGCAAAACATAAATTGATCTTCCACATCCTCAGAGGACAACGATTCCAGGCAACTCGAGCGCTGAGTCTCGGACGCACCCAGCAGTGAGTGTCCCATGAGGTCAGGTCGGTTCCCCGTGAGGTTCCTTCTTTGGGGAAAACATTTTCCAAAAGCGCTCAGTGACCAATTTAAAAACTTCATATTCCTTTGAAAGCAAAACCAGCAGAGCTTCGGAAAAAAAGACAATAGCCTTGAGCGATAGGTAGCAGAGCAGGAGAGAGTGAAAGACACGTCTGCTCGTGTCGACAGCCGGAAGAGTGAATGTGAAATACTACGGAACGGAAGTTCACGCCACATCCGTTGGCACAGGCTGGTGTGCCCATAGGATCAGTCTCCCACCGTGTTGTAAAAGTAAAAATATGGGAAGAATAAAAAACTCAGCAGAAACGATAACTGAGCTACATGCTCGTCTTGTTCTGAGTCTGACGTCTCCAGCCAACGGCCAACGTTAGAACATCACTGCGTCTACAACGTCTTAAAGGCATTTACTCGTTTCGGCCGTTACAGTGTGTGTATAAACACTTAAATGCAGAGTGTAGATTTCCCCACTGTGGTACATTTCTTATATTCTCAGTTCAACAATAAAATCCATCTCACTCTCTCTGGTTACAAACCCAGAGATACATCATACGGATGACAAAGAGAGAGACAAATAGTGAGAGAATATGGATCCGAGAGATGATGAGCAAGGGAGTGTGTTATAATAATGGAAAGAGAGCAATAAGAAATAACAAAAAGTATGATATTGCGGGTAAAAAAGAAGTAAAGGTTCACATAAAGCCTCAACAATCGACATTTCATCCAAAAACCAGCTCTCCATGTGGGTTTCGATTAGAGGGTAAAAGATGGAAGGACACAGGGAAAAATTGTCAGAGCACGCCAAAAACAAGCAGCACATCTGTGACCCTGTGTGTGTGTGTGTGTGTGTGTGTGTGTGTGTGTGTGTGGGCGGGGGTGGGGGGTGGTCGTCAGCACAGAAACCCGGAAAGTCCACGACCCAAACCAGAAACTGGCTGCCTGGAAACGGCTACCACACGTAGATCATGTTTACCAAAATATCCCACAAAACGATCTAGAATCATAATTAGCTGTAATTGACTATGAAGGCCTGTAGTTTTGTTTGACGAGGACAAACTGAAATATCCTATTAGACATCATGCAAATAAGCACTTTAGGCTTCATAGCAAAAGAAACTCACAAAGGACTTCGGCTGGCTGTCGTAAAAGCAATCTCACAGACAGAAATTCACTTAATCGCTTCCAGCTTCACTGCAAAAACTCCACGTTCTGAAATACGCATGATTGTCTTTGCATTCTCAATGTTTCATGGAGTCATTAATATTTCTTTCACATTCAGAAATTTAAACGGCTTCTGCTGCTTCACTCATGGTAAAAGAAAGTGCCGGCTTGATTTCAGCAAGACAGGAGTTACTGTGTGATCTGAATAAGAAGCGTTCCTCTTAATGTCAGCGGAACGTTCCGGAAGGCCTCTGGAGTGAGTCTAATCAAAAGGCCACGCGGCTGATCATGAGCAAACATCAGCGTTCCCTCATTACGCTGGAGGTGTGATGCTCGTGTCTGTGGCCTCTAGTTCTAATATACTAAAAGATTCTCATTTTAGATTAGCCGTCCTCATCCAGTGTTCTAGCACACAGACGCTTTTAAAACACGCGTCTGTGCTTTTCTATTATTAAGGTTTATCGCGGTTGAGGGATTCATGATTAGGAACGAACACCCACGGCTAAATTCATCAACAAGTCCACACTAGTTTGGCAAATTGTGAGCTGATGGAAAATGGTTGATTTGAAGACTGTATAACGCTTTTTTTTTTTTAGCTGATATTGAAAAATGGATGGATGGATCAAGGGATGAGAAGTGAATGAATGGTTGGAGGAAATAATGGATGGAGAAGGGACAGGATAGATTAAGGGATGAAAATGATGAATCTGAACAGTTGATCATGATAAAAACGTATTTTGGTTACAAGAATACAGTAAAATCCTTAATAGAACGCCATGGCATTCTGTTTTTCAACTCTTCCGTCATGGGGACACTCTAGTGGAGGTGGCGTTCTACTAGAGCAGTGGTGAATGATTACGTCGATCGCAAAGGCATTGTGAGTAGATCGCAGAGTTAAAAAAGAAAAAAGTTTAAAAACTCTAGCAAGTTTGCGAGTAAGAGATCGGATTAAAATGAGTTTAAAGGAAGGAAATATAAAAAGCGATTCTACCCCACACGCAATCTTAATCCAGCATTTACACGATTCTGCCAAACTCTAATTTCCGACGAGCGTCTCTCTGTCAGCTGTGTGCGCGCTCGCATGGGCGGAGTTCTGTGCGCAGCAGAGGTCACGTGCTAGTCGAATTTAAAAAAAAAACATACAATAAACAGAATGAGTAAGGAAACACAACGGTCAAGTAAGTCTGCTATCAACATTTTCGTACCTGAAAAAGGATTTTATTCTGAAATGTGTGTTTACTGCGTTTTAAAACCAGAAGATGACACTCAACAAACCATATATAAAGTGAGGTGATGGCAATATAAAGCAAACATCTACAGTTGAGGACAAAATAATTTATTAATACATTTGTTAAAGTAATAAAGTATTAAAAGTTTATAGTATATATAGTTATATGTATATATATATGGGCACCCCTGTACTAGAGGGTGGTGGTGTAGATTTCAACTTGTTGATCATAATGACAACTGACCACACATCTCTGAGCATTTCTGCATATCACGCATAGAGTTCATGTTGTTTCTATGTAAAAAATATGTAAAAACATACGGATTCACATGAAGACTGGAGACACATTCACTCAGCCACACAATTGTCAGTGTTGCTTTTCCATCAAACATTTTAATTTAGAGAGTTGACAAACCTTACGCTGCCAGAAAAACAGGACCTCTGTGTTCAAGAATTTCATTTCCCATCTTATGCTTATCACTAGTTGTAATTATACAATTTTATAGAGACAATTCCACTTCTTATTTCAAGACTTTGTGTCAGTATTGCAAGCCCTGAATGACACAAGATGTGAGAGCAATCCTCCTGACAATGGGCTCCTCTATTAGAGGTGGTGTTCTACTAGACTCTAGTAAAACTTTACTGTAAAATTAATTTACAGTAAAACCTCTAGTAACTAGAGGTTTTACTGTAAATTAATTTTAGTACAATACTGAATTGGCTAAAGCGCCAAAAAATAAATCTAATGAATTATTATTATTAGAAACCTGAAGAGGTACATTAATTCGAAGATGTGATTGATCAATAATAACCGGATTCTTTAAATTGTATGTATGCTTCAATTAAGTCATTAGCTATTGTTCAAGCAACTTCATGACATATTTTTTCCAATCACCAGATACTTTTGTCAAGCCATACAGGGCAAAAGAACATGCAGAGACATTTTTTCTTAGCAAAATGACACATTTGAATAAATGTGGTGTGTGTGTGTGTGTGTGTGTGTGTGTGTGTGTGTGTGTGTGTGTGTGTGTGTGTGTGAAGCAAAGAGGACCCCCATCATCTTTGAGTTTTAAAGGTTACGTCGTCTCCTGGTTCTCTACATCTAACCTTTATCAGACATCAAGCACAATGAAGATGTCAGAAGAGCCTAACTATGAACTGGAAGTGTCAGGACAGTTCATAGTTTAAATGAGAGGCCACAACCTTTGACCTTCACTAGACCACTAAATAATGTAAACAGCTGTGACGCTGTAGCTAAGCTGAGCCCATAAATAAATACAGCTTTAGTTAGCATGTATTAGTTAGCATGTATATTATATATATATATATATATGGAACTTCAAAAATTGTAGATAAAATGTGAAAAGCAATTACAGTACCTACGTTTTAAATCAGGTCAAAAACAATGTGTTGAAACAGAATGGCGCCGCCTGGCGGCCAGTATAATTTACTATCCGAAGATGTATTTAATGTCTACTGTAAATGACATTTTGATTACTGGTAATTATTAATTTTAGTATAAATGTAAATAATTACTGAAACGATGACGATCTGAATATCGACGATGATCGAGCTTAATTAATATCCGAACTGTAACTTTTGTTTGCATTGTACCAAATTAATTTTTCGAAAAATCTTGAAAAACTGGTTAAAAGTCCACTAATCAGGGGTATTTTACTAGAGTCGAGTAAATTAGTGACTTACATTTCAGAAAAACATTCCGCAGTAAGAGACGATGATCCTTCATTGCTCTGTTTTCTTCAAGTCGCTTCATTTTCAAACTTTGTAGATAATTAGACGCATACGAGACAATTACACGGCTCAAGCTTCTGAAACTGTAACATGAACTTCCGCGCTGCAGCTAAATGTCTGAATAAATGAGAATTAAAGAGTAACTCATTTGAGACGGGTCACGTTTGACACCTGTCCGTCATTAAAACTCAATTTATGTTGCTGATAACAAAGGCAGGTAGAGAAGTTGAATAAACGATGTTTGATAAAACCGTTCGGGTAAAAGTTTACATTGCGCAACATATGATCGTCTGGATAATAGAAATAATGAGAAACAAAAGAAAAAAACGCTGTACAGTTTTTGTTTTTCTAAACACGGTACTTCTGAGCGCGCGCACGCCTCCT
Organism: Paedocypris carbunculus; assembly: GCA_028128575.1. Classification (NCBI taxonomy): domain Eukaryota; kingdom Metazoa; phylum Chordata; class Actinopteri; order Cypriniformes; genus Paedocypris; species Paedocypris carbunculus. The sequence goes on along the minus strand of SOMO01000018.1, from coordinate 1,490,943 downwards.
CTCTGCCCCCTCCCCTTAGCAACAGAGGCAAGATGGCGGCCCCCAGTAACGCCGAGCGTTCCCCTGATCCATCGGAGCCGCTGAAGATCCCAAAAACCGAGGCACCGTCTCCAGAATCCGAGGATCTGAGTGACAGCAACCAGTACCACTCCAACCCCTCCACCCCTAACAGATTCTCCCCTCTCAACGTCGGGGTTTCGTTGTCGGGGGGCGCAGGCCGTGGCGGATCGGCCTCAGCCTCCAACAGCTTCACCGCCTGCCGAGGCATGTCGTGGACGCCCTCCGAAACAAACGCCCTGATCGCGGTGTGGGGAAACGAGAGGTTGGCCGAGGCTCGGATGCAGCAGCTGGAGGTGGCCGGGACGGTGTTTTCTGGCAAGGCTCCGGGACCGGCGATGTACGAGCGGGTGTCCAGGGCGCTGTCAGAGCTTGGCTACGAGCGGACCCCGTCCCAGTGCCGCGAGAGGATGAAGGTAAACACGCACCTCATCAGCGACTGATGGGCTCCAGACGAGGGTCGCTCTTATCGAAAATGTACACATCACGCACATCACACTCAGGGTTGAATCAAAGGAACTGTCACGATGCAAAGATGGTTAAAACAAGATTGCTTAGTNAGAGAGAGAGAGAGAGAGAGAGAGAGAGAGAGAGAGAGAGAGAGAGAGAGAGAGAGAGAGAGAGAGAGAGAGAGAGAGAGAGAGACATATAAAAGAGAGTGTCCTGTATCATTACAAATGCACAATGCACCTGTATCATTACAAATGCATTCTTACATTAAAACATTGTATTTTTCCTGTAAGTGTTTATATTATAAAAAATACAGTATATATTTTGGGGCGGCACAGTGGCGGGTTTTTAGCACTGCCGCCTCACAACGAGAAGTTGGCTACCAATATCCTGCTCCCATCCAGTGATGCTGAGATAAGCACCAGCTCCCTGCGACCCTGAGAAGGACTAAGTGGCAAAAGATGAATGAATATACCATAACAACTCTAATAGAATCTTACTTTCCACTCTTACAGGGTGCAGCTTAATTAGAGGTGACAGTGTTGTGTTAAACATGCTGGACTCATTGTCACACATTGATGACTCGTCTCATAATACCTGAGTATTGCATGCAGCAATAGCACTGCACGTGCACCACATGCAACAACTTTTCATGATGCTTCTATGTCAAAGCATTGCTTTCAGAAACACACTCATACAGATGGAGACTAGTGATGTGTCGTTCATGAATCTTTCATATGACTCAGAATGAACGAGTCTCCTCAGTGAACGATTTGTGAACAATTTGTTTGTGATTCGTTCAAACGTATCTTTAATTTCTATCACGTGTCATGTGAGAGCCAAGCCGTGCAGACTCTGTACGAGCAACAGCACTCGGTACGTTTGTGATTTGTTCAAATGGATCACTCGTTCTTCGGTCATTTCGTTCACGTGTCACGTGATCATGATCAAGCTGTTAAAGCTACTACCTGCAGGAAGTAGACCAAGTTTTGCTAGGGATTCACATGTTTAGAATAGATTTGTGGCAATTCATGTATTAATTGTTATCAGCTGAAGCAAACCATGTTGTCTTTTGTGGATATTGTTTTAGAGATCGGGCACCTTTGCAGCATTCCCTGCTGGAAGCAAATGAATTCATTTGTTTGAGAATTAAAGATCTGAGTCAGTTAGAAGAATCGATCCAACCTGTTGTATATGTTATGCTATGATGACTCGCCACACATTTCTGAGCATTTCTGCATATCACGCACAAAGGCAGCATTGTTAATGTTGTTTCTTTGTAGAAGTGCTGCTTTTAGAAACATACTGATTCATATGAAGACTAGAGACTACATCAGTGCTGTCAAAAGTAGTCATTTTCGTTACTTCGTGATAAGTTTAGATATTAGAGTTAAAAAGTCCTTCTGTGAAAGTAAAAGTTAAATGCCCGATATTCTACTAATGCAAAAGTAGCGTTACTAATACTGATAAAACTGAAAAACTACTTTTAAGTATAAAAGTAAAAGTAATGCAAGGGAAAAAATAGCATTATAGAACTATATTTTTCTATTAAATTGTTGTAATTACAATTAAATTAATGCATTTTATTACAAAGCTTCTGTGCAATCTGCGTGGCCTCAAGACACTAAATCACACAGGCTTCTCGGAGGTTGATAAATCTGTAAAAACTTGTAACAAAATAGATTATTTTCAAATACATGTTATGAAATACTGACCTAATACTGAACTCTTATGTTCGAAAATCTAGCTTCAACATTACATTATCTCCTTCATGACTAGTATAAGATAAATCATATATCTCAGTCTCACAAAGATACTAACTGAAATGTTTTTCAGTGTTCACGTGAGCTTTGAGATCTCGGGACAGTTTAAACTGTGAAAAGCGCCTTACAAATGCTCAGAACTTGAACTTGAGCTTTACACACGGTCACTGCGCCTCACACTTGTCCAGACTGGGACGATATGTTGAACATTCGTTTGTCGTTTTACCCGCATTTTCGCGTCCGTTTTACCCGCATTTTCGCCAATAAAGCGCAATGCACAGGCGTTATGGGCTGCACGCAAACCAATAGGGTGTCGGAATGATACTTGTTTATACGTCTCATCCAACCACGATCATTTACCGGCGTGAATTTTCCGGATGTTTTTTATTTATATCGATTAACATGAAAATAAAACTAACCGGTAACGCGGCTGGTTTTTGAAGAAGTAACGTATAGAAAGTACAGATATTTGCTTAAAAAAATAAGAAGTAGAAGTAGAACGTAAGCGGAAAAATAAATACTCTAGAAAAGTAAAAGTAAGCCAAATTTCTACTTTAGTTAGGTAACGAAGTAGTATTACTTTGTTACTTGACACCTCTGGACTACATTAATTCAGACACACAAAATGGTGAGTTTTGCTTTTCTATTACATTTTAGAGAATTGGTTAACAACAAACTGCCAGAAAAATGTAGAAAAACACTGTTAAAAGTCAGAATAACACTAAAAAGAACAAAAAAGACACGCCATGTGCGCCGGCGTAACCGCTGACTTCACTGCGCAAATTCTCTCGTCCATTGATAATATTTTAGAAACTAAATGACCCTCCTAAAATACCACACAAATAATTAACCTAATATTAAGGTTACAATAATAAATAGGACAGGACATGAGTGGAGTCTCATTATGAGGCAACTTAAGTGAATAAGTTCACTTGGAGGTCAAGCCACGGAGGTTTCACTTTCAGTCTTATGCCTAGCAGTTGATAATTATACACTGTAATACACATAATTTTTTACCCCAATCTTTTTTGTTTATACGACAAGACCCAAAGGAAACTATATATATGATAGTATTGGTTGGAAGTTTGCACATTTATAGGAGTCATTTGTGCAAGGACTTTTAATTAAGCTGGAGCTTGACCTTGACTAAAATGCTGTAATGGCTGTTTTGCTCCTGCAGACCCTGAGACGCTGCTACAGTCGGGTGAAGGAGCATGGCATTGGGAAGAGGAAGAGCAGTTACTCTATCGAGCAGCTGGAGAAAGTGTTTGGTCAGGGAGGCTGGGACTCTCAGAGCTGTCAGCCCGTCCTGATCAACAGCAGCGGCCTGTACCAGGAGATGGAATCAGATGGTAGCACTATGGAGGACTATTCACAGGAAGACTGGTGCAATCAGGACCTTTCCTCTACCTTCAACGAGGGAGATGCAGACTCGGGTCAGTCTTTAACTTAATGATCCTAAATCAGCATAAAATCCTCAAACGGTCGAAGGGTTTGTCCCTGGGTAGATCTCCTGGAGATACCATTTATATTTCAATAAGAGCGTTTTTAAAGCCTGTATTTACATTTATTTTAGGAAGTCATGCTTGTTTTCATTTACATATATATGAATTTGTTTTATTAATAATGACTATAAATGTGTATATTATATTACAAAAATGTAAGATAAATAAATTCATTTCAAGCCAATGTGAAATCTGTTTTTGAAACCTGTTTTTGACTAAAGAAATGTTTGTCTTTCCCAGAGGAGAACCAGGTTCCCAAAACCAAAGTTCTTCAGATCAGACTGGAGTCTTCTGAGCAATCCCAGTAAGCTCCAGAAACTCATTTGCGCTTCACATGTTTTTGTTATGCTAAGATGCTATATCTGTGCATTTCACAGACGGCAGGAAGTGATGCAGAACGTCATACGCATCTTGGAATCTGTGGAGGTCAAGTGGGAGCACTTCCAGACGTGGACGGATTTCTCCCGCCTTCACCTGTCGAACAAGCTGGCCATCTTTGGCGTAGGCTACAACACCCGGTGGAGGGAAGACATCCGCTATCACTACGCCGAGATCAGCTCGCAGGTTCCTCTGGGAAAACGACTGCGAGAATACTTCAACCCCGAGAAGGCCGAGGGCCGTGTCATCATGACAAAAGTGCAGAAGATGAACTGGAAGAGCGTGTATTATAAATACATCGACATCACCATAAGTGAAGCTCGCTGTTTGGAGCTGCACATGGAGGTCGACTGGATCCCCATCGCACAGACGAGAGCGGCTGGATGCAGCAACGGCCCTCAGTATCTTCTACCTGGGGGTATCCCAAAAACATACGGACTGTACGCAATCGGATACGAAGAGACGTGTGGCTCCAGTTCACCTTACGCCAAAAACAAACCCTCTTCAACTGAGGAAGAGACGGACAATTGTGAGAGTTTCGAGAAGGACCGGAGAACCTCAGCCAAAGTCACTTATTGTTACCTCGGCATCGCAGAGGAGCGGACTCTTCAGCAATGCCTGTTCAAACACTTTCAGACTTCAGGTAAACATTACAGAGAACGTTCTGCTGTTACCAGGTTTTTGCAGGAGAACTCTA
>SOMO01000018.1:1453591-1485746 GCA_028128575.1 Paedocypris carbunculus | reverse complement strand
TCAAGTCACAGTCTTGTTTACATGTTTGGAAGAAGGAAATTAAATTAATGAAACCAGGTAGAGTTGTTTTTTTTAAAGATCAACATACAAGCACACACTCTAATCTGTTTTAAAATGTTGCAATTGTACCATGTGCAGTTTCCAGAATTGACCATAAGGGGGCAGTAAAACTCCGTGATGTAGGTTAATGACCTCTTCGTGCCATTCATTTTAAATTATAAAATATTAAATTATGCATTGGGTTACTACTTATAGAGCAGAAATGGTGCATATTAAATTTGTCTGTCACTATAACTGTTTAAGAGCGATTATAAATTGCACCGCTCAAACTGCATTAATGTAGTGAATTGTGCTTTAAATCTAATCTCCACTTTTGGAAATTGTGTTTTATTCATAAGAGTATGTGGATTTCTCTGCTTATTTAGTAAACCTTTCTGTGTGGCGCTGGCCGACCGTGCGCTAAGACAATAAATAATTTAAACACAAAGTCTAATTTCCTCGCTTACTCCGTCGTATGAGATGAATATCTACGATGGTCAGGAAAAAGGTCTCCAGCAAAAACTAAGCGATGGTTCGCAAACTTCCAATGGATGTTGCTGCAGTGTGCATGTGTAGGACTGTGTTCTGCTTCTGTGATTGGTTAGCTTCTAATTTAGGGTTCAGAGTTTCTGATTGGTCCTAGCTATTCTATGTCCCTGAAAAAGATAAGCAATGAATGGATAGTGGTCAAATTCAAATGTTCTAATTTTAATTTTATTTGTCACATACACATTGTACATGGTACAACATGTAGTGAATTTTTTTTTTCCAATCATCTGAACTGGTGGTGGTGTCTCAATGAGAAAGTTCTTGTGTTTTACCTGTGTGACTTTTGGCCTGATGAGTTTTCATTGCTCTAAACATCTGCGTCCAATGTTTCTGGACTTTTAAGTGTATTTTGTTCTTTTAAATCACAGTCAAAAATATTTTCCCGCAGTCACTCTTTTTTTCCCCAAGGTGCTTGAATGCATTTTAGAAATTAGCTGTGACTGCAAAACCGCAGGATCGTGTCCTGGTAGCCCAGGGTGTAATCACAGAACTGAGCTCAACCAACACTAATATTCCAGCAGTCCGAGTGCATCCGCTTCAGCTCTGTTTCCATGGCAACACGCCATGCTAAAGGAATAGGATTCAGGCCACTATACTGCTGTGACGAGCCGCACTCCCTGTCCTGTTGCATTATCGCTCCGTGAATAAACATAAATGCCGCCAAGCCTCACCGAAAAACAGTACAGTCGTACCGTCGCTCACTGATAAATGTTTTTTCATGTGAGATCGATGAAACTAGGAAAGACAACTGCTGAAACGAATTGTGATATGGAGTGACCTATGGTCACGGACACAGACATTCATTAACCACAAGGACCTGTGAAGAATTACGTAATGTTTGTCATCGCTTGCAAGCGGAAAGTATAACAAAGTGTTAACTGTTTCACACCTCTTGTATTTTTTACGCCTTTTTTTTATTTAAACATATACTGTACTGTATGTGGATTATCTCTCACTTAATATATACCGTGCATGTATATATCTATAAATATTTATTAATATAAAATATATATCACTTGAATTATATTTAATTTTTTTACATATTACCGTTCCATATTAGAGTACTATACACTATGTATTTATTTAAAAATATTGCAATTGTTATAGAAGTACTGCCTATTTGTGTTTTATTCTGTCTGGTCATATTTGTATATTTATATGGAGGAATTTTATATATTGAAAACATTTTTAAACCCTTGGGTTTCTCACAGAAGTCACCTGTGGCGTACGTGATGACGTCTAGACGCGCGCAGGGGGCGTCGCGCGCTGGTGCAGGTAGAGCGGATCCTCAGATCTGCGTTACGCACAGACTGTTCTGCGAGCGGTTCTCTTCTGCCAGACTCCGCAGAAACTCCATTATTTTCGGAACTCGCCGGGATTTTGCACGAGACAAGCGACACGTTAAACTCGGAAGACTCAGATATGATTCTTAACTTGGATGGAGCGACTGAGTTCCCGCGCTAAGCACCGGATCCTTTTTCTTACTCGGACACAGTTTGGGAGACTTTAAAGAGCCCAGCTGCTTTGATTCGTGTGAAGATAGCAGTTATCTTCTGAGCGCGAGACTTTAATAGGAACACGCGCGCGCGACACCGTCACTCTTCACGCGCTGAGCCATGGAGAAGCTAACTTGGAGGAAACTTCGCACCTGCCTGTCGGTCTTCACGTTTCTGTGCGGCATCTCAGGTAGGCTGGTTCGTCTTCTCCACAAAACCTTTGCTTTAAAGATGCTGTGTAATACATTTATTTATCGGTGCTATTTTGGGGCAGTGTGTTCGCTTTTGAAGTGTCGCATTCGTCAGAACTATACTGTAAAAAGCGAGCCGCTTATTACAGAATGCGAGATATATGTACAACAAATATTCATATATAACAAAATATGCATGAAGTGTATGTTATATGTGTATGCTATATGTATTTGGGCTGTGTTACTTGGTAACAATATATGGTTTGTAAAAACGTGTGTGTGTGTGTGTGTGTGTGTGTGTGTGTGTGTGTGTGTGTGTGTATCAGATGTTATTTAAAAAACTCACAGACAAACACACACAAACTGTTTAAAAACACACGTTTGTAATAAATTGGTATTTATAATACATTAATTATAAAAACAGAATTATTTGTTAGAGTTATGGTTCGTCAGAAGTCTTGTTTACTTACGAAACTGTGGTCAAAGACATTTTGATGAGTTTACAGATCTGAGACTGGGTGTGGTGTCAAGTTAAAATTCCGCCTTTTCTCCAGCAGTAATGTCAATCCTATATTTATACTGTCTGTGGGGTTCAAACAATTGGCATTGTTTGTTTATGAATGCAAGGGTGATACAGTAGCGGTCATAAGTAACTGTGTTACTGACGCAGGCTGGGGAGATTTCTGGCCTTTGTTATGCTTGGAAACAGTGAGACATATTTACAGGTGCATCCTCTTTCATGTAGCGGCAGGAAAAGGCAGAAGAATGTGGGATTGAGATTGCAGTGACTGGATGTGAAGGGAGAATATTATGCTTCATCATGTGGATATAACATGTTGTGCTGGTTTGGTGAAACCTGGTTTTGTGATTTCAACATTATGGATGAATAAAATTAATCACAGTTCAAGTGTATTTATAAAACACTTTTCACACATCTCATCACTGTACAAACCAACGAACAAATTAATATAATTTAACATTGGCTATGGAGGCCTAGAAAAACAAAAATGGTCTCAGATAGAAAAGTAAATCAAAGAAGAAACACCAGAACAACCGAAATGAAGAACCAAAGAAGAACAACCAGAACTTCTCTCTCCTGTCCTGACATACCACAAAAGTCCGCGCGCCTCATCTGAGGATAAGTGAAGACCACTGAAGAGTCCAAGATGAGAGAGAAAATGCCAACAGTCGAGACAAAATTATTGATCAATTCTATGTACTCAAGGTGAATTTTTCCTGATCGTTTTTAATCCACAAGTGAGTGGTGGTCAGTGTTTAATTATTAACATTGTAAGATGGTTAGGGATATAAACATGGTTAGGTTTAGCCTCTAAACCTCAATGTCTTATCTTTTTATTATTGCCAGATAAGCTCATGTCACAGTGTTCTTCATTTCTCCAATAGTATCTACAGTACACCAAGACTCTGCACAGGTCACTGTAGATGTGGATATAGTTCAGAGAAACATTAATAAGTCATTGAAATCCAACACTGTCCTTTTTTCTTGCCGAGCTGCGACCTGGCGAAAGTCTTTTGGCTGCAGAATTTGGGTCATTTCAGATGGTTTGTTTCTGTTCTCTTTATATTTAGACGTGTGCCAGTATTTTGTATTTTTGACCCTTATGTTTGTCTTAGAGGATTGATTGTATTACTTTATGCACAAATTCTTCACTAAGAATATTCTATTTTTAGAACGCCTTGCAGATTCAAGTATGGCTGACACACACGTCTTACTGGTGCAACTCTGTTTTTGCCCAATGATATTTTTGTCTGTGTTGTATGTATTGAGACGGTGTTTGGAGCGATTTGTCTATTAGGATGCCTTTAATACGGAAGTGAGAGGGGTTCTTTCTGCTTAATGTCCCCAGAGGAGCTCGGTGCAGCCCAGGGTCATGAGAAAACCACTGGGTGACTTTCCCAACTCTCTTTTTGGCCTATTGACATTGCTGGAAATATGTGCTCATACGTCCACAATTATACGTCCACAGTATTAACGCCTAAATCTGGCTTAATCTCTTAAATGTTGTTTAAAATTGTGTGACACCTAAGGTGTTAAATAGAAATTTTTCAGTGTATGTGTGTGCGGTGCTTGTGTTCATGCATGTCACCATGGAACAAATTTTATAGTTTCACTTCATCACTGATTTTCTATGTGGAACGTAACTGCTTTGTTTTGTCAGCGAGGAGCCAATTAACTAAAAGCTTTGTCATTCTGCCAAAAATCACACAGCAGCATTGAGAGGAAACTAAACGAATGAAATGAAGCTGTTGTGTACCACAGTAAAAATTTGCTTCACTGTGAAACCTTTTCAAACGGCCTGTTCAAATACTGTTTTTATCCAGATTAATCAGAACATGTTCCAGGATTGTTTTTGATCGTGTTGTTTATATACATAATACATTATTCAGAATACAAATCAGTTATTATTCCCCCACCTCGTCACTCTTTCCTCCCTACAGCGCTTTGACTACACACATATTACACATTACAGTAAACGCATATTGGCAGATTAATCCTGGGTGCATTGTTTTTTGTTTTTGTGGTGTGTGATTAAACAAATGTGAAATTATGTATCCATTTTTTTCTGTAAAAAAGTTAATGTAGAGATCATATGATAAATATTTTTCTATCTGCAAACTTAGCATTTGCTATAAATAGAATACAATGGAATAAACTAGGTTTTTATTTCCCACACAAATTGTGATATATGGAATATATAAAGTAGAAAAAATGTTCACTATACATTCACTGTTGCCATTTTGCACACAATGTTTCATACATTGTTTAGAAGATGTTATATATTGTACATACTGACATACTGTATGTCTATGCTGCTCGGACCCCTACATTTCTACACTATGGGATTAATAAAGTCTGTTCCATGTGGAAATGCACACGATAGTGAAGCTTAACAGAGAAATGGTAGATATGGCAGAAATGAGCTGGAGTGTTTCACTGGACTGATCTGTACTAAATTATCACGACTTGACGTGTTGTCACAGCAAAGCAGAAACGGTGCTGATGCTGTCACTCAGCTTTCTATCTGGTCATTGTAGCAGATGATTACAGACAGAGGATAAGTCTCAGATCAGACATTAGCTCTCAATAGTCATTTCTCAGTGCCTTGAAAAACTCCAGCTAATGAAACATTCTATAATTAGTGTCGAGTTCAGTCAATCAGTGTGACTTCCGATGCAGCATGTGTTTCTCAGAATCAGAAACTCTGCAATTCTGGCAACAATTACAACCTCGGAATCTTCATTTTCATTTTAGGATTGAAGCTCATTGTCGATGGAGACGTTGCAATTTCTAGCATGATGAAGTTTCCTGCCTGAAGTCTTTTTGCTTCATCTTGTACTATTCTTTTAATTTGTTCAATGTTTATCAATCAATCAAATGTTTATTGGCTTTTTATAAGTGTGACAAAATTAATATAGAAAACACATTTTTTTATTTTTCTTAAAATAAATTTCAATAAAACTTAAAATAAAACTTTAACTTAATAAAAGTTAGTTAATAAAATAGAGTTAGAAACGGTTGTTCTGATTTGGGACATCTTGTCCCAAATAGCCGGTGTCAACAGAATTTCCAATGAAAACCTGTGACAAGGTAGAGAGTTTAATTCATAATATTCTGCCGAATTTGGAACTTAGAGTTTACTTTTACATTTCTACACAGCATTTATCCGAGGTGTTCCTTTAAACCAATTAGTTTTTCTTGCAGCATTCAAATACTTGTGTAAAATTATAAGTGTCACTTTCTCTCATACAATACTTGTGCAGGCAGTGAGTTTATTTTAACCACAGCCATGGCAGTGTGTTGGACTCAAGGTCGCGCCGGTGGAAGAAGTCAGATATCTTGTTGTTCTGCTGACGGCTCTGTGCTTGTTAAAACTCAAATCACTGATTAAGAGTCTCTGTGGGTAAAGTGGGTGGCATCAGGGTCATCGTATGCTGTCCCCTGCTCTTGACAGACCACCTTTCTTTTGGTGAAATAGCCCAAGACACAATTATGGCTGAAAAGACTGGATTGTTTGGATGCGAATGAGCAATGGAGCAAGAAAGAACGAGGAAGAGCATGGAGTTGTCACACCTGTCAGCCAATTACCCCATTGAAGGACAGAAAGGGTCAATGTAGTGCAATACTCCACAGTCTCCACTAGGGACAACACACCTCATCTCGATTACTTTTTGTGCAAATTGAAACAAGTGTGACACTGAATGTGACTTAAGAGTGTGGCGTGTGCAAAAGTGCGTTTAACTCGAAGAGTTGCTGCCCCACAAATATTGTCCCTTAGTCTCACTGCCAAAAAAATATTATCTTGTTTTATCTGGACAGCCAGAAGTACCTTATAAGGACTTTCTGTTTTTATTTTTCATGAGTATTTCAAAGTGAGAACCGTGTGAGTGAAGCACGGTCATAGTGAGTTTCCTTTTTGCCCTAACTGCTTAAATTAAAATCCCAATTAAAATAAAATGTAAGAAAAATGTGAAGTTTAACATTTTTAAACATTTAAAAATGTGAAACATTTAAATTTAATAGAGTTTGTGTTAAGGTCACAAATGTTCAAAATTATCCGAACCGCACATGTGCGTTTTTGGCTTATAAATTGTTGGAATTTTTTACATCCGTAATTACATTTTCGCCTCAATAATGGCATTATGACATTCTCTCAAATCACGCATCCAAGCACAGCGTAAGAATCGGAGGATTTGAGAGAGCCTTCATCTTACCGTAATTACACTCTGAAACTGTGAACCGTAGATGCGCGGTCTTGAACCGGTGTTTACCTTCTGGTGACTATAACAATATTTTTTTTTCCCAGAGTCGTCATTAGACGCTGTAATTATAGCCTCTGAGGGGGTGTTAGCCTCACAGGCACAAACCAGCATTTTAGAGTGCTAAGTCTTCATTATAATAATGACATCTCAGTGGCAAAGACCCTCGTCTCACTGGTTTTATCCTCCCGTCGGGCTTTTGCAACCAAGACTGGTTTCACAGGCTGAATCCGAATTCACCAATGTTGATTTATCCGAAATATTTCAACTCTCCAAAGCAACAGACGTACATATCTCACTCCCTGATGGTCAACTGAGAGGATGATTTACAGGAAATAACAGAACTCGTTTAATTCAATTAGGGGTGTCAGGAGGCTAACTAATTAAATCCTGCATATTCAGAAGAATGTCAGTTTTTCCTCTCGCTGACCACACGGTCACTGCCCCGTGCACTTTTTTTCTGTAAAAAGCTGGATTGATTGGTGCCGCCGACCCTCCGGCTCTGACCTCTTGTTTCATGTGCTGTCTCATTAGTGGTGCTAAGGGTTAAATGCCAAGAAAGAGATTACTATGTTTAGATTTAAAACCTATTGTTTAGCATCCACTTGTCTTGAGCCAAGTCTGGTGAGAGAGAGAGAGAGAGAGAGAGAGAGAGAGAGAGAGAGAGAGAGAGAGAGAGAGAGAGAGAGAGAGAGAGAGAGAGAAGCCAAGTGTGTTTTGTTGAGGGCAACAGCTGAGAACATCTCTATAAGGGACACTGTCTTTTCCGTTTGTTAAAATTAAATTTATATTATATGATGGATTAAATCTGAGGCATTTAAAAATGTAGACGTTCTACAAGCGATAGTCTGTGAATAGACTTTTGTGGGGAAAGTCTTCATTAACCTCTGAGCTTTCCTTCTCATTAGTGGCTGATCATTACTGTCATTGATTATTTTGTGTAAAAGCTTTGGTCACTTTGCCACAACCACTTTGCCTCATTACGTGTGTTAGTTTTGTGGCTCTTAATTGCAGAATGATTGTGCTGTGTTTCAGTTTGCATTGTTTGGATTTTAGTATTCCAAATTATACATAGTATAATGTTTTTTGTTTTTGTTTTTTTTTTCTTCCAAACAATGTTTTTCTGCATTTAATATTTTGGGTGTTTGGTCTCGGAGTAGGCATAGCACCTATTGTATTTGTTACTAGTAATCGTCCAATAACTATAATTTACCTCTATAGATTTATTTAAAACCTGTAGATTTTACATTTATTGAAATGTAAAGATTTTGTTGCTTAAAATGTATTCATTTAAATTTTTTCAAACAATATGTAATGGGGGCTGCGTATATCTATATACAACAAACTATTGGGCAGACACCCAAAGTTAAGGCCCAATTCCCATAATTGCTGCTTGCAGCTATTTTTCACTTTGCTATCATAAATGTATGTGGAAGTATGCTGGTCAATGTCTCACTCAAAGTCCTTGAAAATCCACCAAAAGGGATGCATATGAAGTGCAATTCTTCTCCCGGTTGTTATTGGATGGTGTCACCATTAAAGTCAGTCAAATTTATTCAGCTTTTCACTCAATTGCTCTGCAGAACACACTGCATCCCTATTCAAATAGTTTGCCTTTGTGCTTTTATAATCCACTTCACATGCGATTTGATCAGAGTAGTCAATGTGCGTGGTTAAACGTCTAGTCGTATTGAACATTTCTATGGAAATTTATGATAATCTGTTCCTGTTAAAAGCGCACAGATAAAGCATCTCTACAGCAGATCGAGCTAATATCTCACAAGTTGTCATCAGACACGTCGAGTGCACACCGGGTCGTGTGTATATGGACTTGCGGGGACACGTGTGTTGTGTGTTTTTAAGAGGGCTCTATGGGGAGATAAACCTTCGCCGTCTGTCTGCCCTCAAAGCCGAATATCTCACTGCTTGACACCTCATCACCAAAGGCGACGTCTTCTATCCCAGAATGCACTGCTGCTCACACTGTTCTCACTGTTGGGAAATTGCACTGCCGAGTCTAAGTCTCCATCCAGTCGGAGTTCTGCAAATTCCAGGTTTCCTATAAAGTCGCTCTTTAGGTCGAGGCTTTGCTTGAAACACGCTCTTTTTTCACGCATGTTTGTGCTCTAAGCTCCGCTACATCATTTTCTCCGTGTTCCGTCACTCCGTCCGGAGTAACGCATAAACATTTCTCGATAGGTTTCCACCGCTGCAAATGTATCTGATATTGCTCCATACATCCCTCTATTTCCAATTTGCTCTTGATGTTTGTGGAAACACTTGTGAAAATAATAGCCCACGTTCCCCAGAAGGAGCAAAAGCTTCAAAAAGCACATTAAAATGAAAAAGAGCCGTGTCCTGTTCTCACTTTGTGGCCGATCCATTACTGGCAGTCACTGTCATTAGCCATTCGTTTCCACTCACCACTCAGAAATAATCAGTACAGGAGGCGCACCAGGGAGTACATCTTCTCCCCATCCGTGTAAAAATAGCTGGGGCTGTCAGGACCACCACGACTCTTTTCTTCACTATTGATAACTCCAGCTCCTAATTACTGTGTGATACATAATTGAGCACTTGGTGAAAACCTGTGAATGCTCATTTAAACCATTTCACCTTTAACCCGCCGCCTCTCGGAGTGACGGCTTTGTAGAGGATCGGAATACTAATGTGAACAGGAATGTGGCTGAGAATCAGGTTTTCTTCCCCAGGAATCCTCAATTTTTTTCGATCCAATACTTTGTATAAAACAAGCTGATTAGTGAGTGTAATTACAGCTTGCTGCTTTATTGGAGCAAAATATTACAGCTTAATGGTTGGATATTCATTTTGCTTTCCCCATTAAATTAGTTTCTAGCAATTATCAAAATGAGTGAGAGAATGAGATTCTACGTCATGGCCATGTACCAAAGCCGCAGCTATCCATTAGACTCTCTTAAATTCTGTAGTTATTGCTAAAAACAATTAAAAATGTAATTCAAGGTAATTTGTAATTTGGGTTGAAAATATATTTGAAAATGAAAAAGGTGACAAACTAAATGTGAAAAACTAAATGTGTGTGCGTGTGTGTGCGTGTGTGTGTGCGCGTGTGCGTGTGTGTGTGTGTGTGTGTTTGTGGGTGTGTTTGGATTTGTGTGTAATGGAGTGAGGTGTCTGCTAAAAACACTGAGAGATTCTCAGCTCTAGATCTGACTGTTTAATCGTGCTTGCAAGGATTAGGATTGGATTATTCCGGCATTGCGAAGAATCAGCAAATTAGCTAGTGGGTTTAATCCGAGAACAGGACGCCCGCAAAATAGATACTATTTGCATTTCTGCATCTGTGTGCAGGGCATATAAAGCGTATGTATTATTCAGTCTCATGATTAAATCATGTTAGTAATCGTTTTAAAGATTAGGTGCGGTTGAAGTTATATTTTTAGGCATATACAGTACGTATATTATTGTGTGTGTGTGTGTGTGTGTGTGTATACTATACTGCATATACAATAATATACTGTATATGCCTAAAATATAACTATATATAAATGTGTGTGTGTTATTGTATGTTGTATATGTATATATATATTGATATAAATTATTATTCACACACACACACACACACACACAATTTCCATCCAAATGTACTATACAAATATATATATTACTCATACTAATCCTAATTTTTATCATAAATGCCAGATTACTTGACATTATAACAAAACTATTTTATAAATAGTACAAAAGTATTATTGACTTTTACATGTTCAGAAACATGTCTTACAGTCTTCCACTGGGTTCAGAGTTGGTGTGTCCTCGAGGATTTAGACATAGTGCCTTTACCATCAAAGCCGGGGAATCCAAAGAACCTTCCAGAATATTACATCCTGAGCAGGTTGATAACTTGGAGGTGACATTGAAGTCGTTCTGCAAAGCTTCGTGACATGAGCGATTTGAAATGCACAGTAGCAGAGGATTACTGTGAAGCCCGAGGATTGTGCGTTTCACACATCTCAGTGTAACTTCACATTTATACCAGCCTTGGAAATCCTGGCCATGGGTTTTTGGGATGTGTTAAGAAACACCTTCAGATTTACATTTGTTAAACGTTCTTCTGTTGCAGACTAGCTCAGAAACCACTTTGGAACCATCACATTCTGATTTTGTTTGATCTGTAAAGCTATATTAGTGATGAGTTGTGTGTTGGGGTTGAAATTGTGTCCAGCTTCGTCATTCCAAGGAATTTTCTAGTTCTGGTTGTAGAAATATGGTGAATCTCTAAGCTTGCACAATTGAAGGTTGAAGTAGTATTATAATGTTTAATTAATACAATTATAATGTTGTATAATGTACCTATTCATATACATGAGGCTAATCTAATGCTTTACATTTGGCTGGTTTAGACTAGTTTGTATTCATTCACGCCATAGTCTTCTCTTCATTCTATAAAAGCAATTAAACGTTCTCATTTGTTTTGCATCAGAGCAGTTTCATTCTAGTACGTTATTTTTATGATTAGTTCTTTGTTTAAGTTTGTAATCAAACGGCTGTATTAAGCATAATTAAAAATCATTTAATATTGCATGGGTAATTTAATTTTTCACAGAGCGACAGATTTTAATTGCGGTCAGGAGGAGGCACACTTATGTTTAGCATATATTAGGTTATATAATGTTATTTCAATTCAAATTTGATATAAGCCAGAAAACATATATGCTCTCTGATCTGTGTCTCTATGTCAGCAATAATCTTGCTGTTTTCCATTTAAATGAACCAGCTCGGAATTCTGCATGAGTTTTAGGATAATGTAGATAATATATTTGGTCACTTATTAGAATACATTTGATACATTTTATTAAACTATTATTACTGCTGTTTATAGCAGCATGTCAACTATGTAGTGTTCAAAGATGTGTAGAATTCAACACTGTGTAGTGTTTTTCTGGTTTGTGTTCAACACTGTGTAGTGTTCGTCTCTGTAGTGATCAACACTATTTAGAATTTACCAAAACAGAAATAGAAAAGTGTAAACAAAGTAAAAACTAAATGTATAAACAAAAAGAGAGAGCAATAAATTAAGGAAGTGACAGCATTCAGGCCTTTCCTTTTTCAGCTTCTCCACTTTCTCTCCAGCCGCCTGGAGCTCCAAGATAAGGCCCAACATTCCCTCACCGAGCAGTCCCACTGCTCCCAGATCACCTTGATAACGCCAGAAAATAAATAAATACGTTTCTTCGTCCCCGTCCCAGGAGCTGTTGAGTAATGCAGAAATCACCAGAGTGACTGAATCACAGATACGTGGACTTGGATCGATCGAATAAATGTCTGCTTAAAGTTGACTTTCACTTGTTGTTTTTGTGGAATATTTGTGCTTATCTTATGTTTAAAAATGATGTTTTCAGCATACAAATAAAAAAATGCCCAAGTTGTTATTACCCTCACTGTTGGTATGTTCGCTATCTAATCTGCAGAGTTTCAAGGGAAATGTGGCCTCCACCCATCCTTCCTGAAAATCAACCCCTGATGGAAAATAGCCATGAAAAGAAACACTTTGTTGGGACTTTGGCTGACGCCATTGTGTGTACTGTCCCTTGGGATGCAGCATGGAGACTAGTAATGTGAGCAGAAAGTATCGTACTCTCTAATTGAATGAAGAAAAGTTGTAAAGGCATTACCATGAGCAGCCGAAGGGTTCGTCTACAGTTGCGTTTCGCAAAGATCATATGTTCATCCACCGTCAAACAGTGAAGATTTCACTCCTAAGCATGACATGAAGATCTTACGCTGTGATCCTCTAAGCCCAACTAGCCTAGTTGCTTGGGAAACTTGTTTGTTGCTAATTCTGTCTGCTCTAATTCAGACGCTCTCGTTGGTTCTAAGTTACTTTACTGGTTTGTCTGCTCTTTGCCTCTTCGGCTTAATCTCGTCCATTTGGGTTTGCTTGAAGTCATCTGCTATAAAAGATTTGGACATGGAGACTGTGTGTCTGTGTGGAACTTCCTGCATCCAAAGGCAGCTTTGAGCTGTGAGAAGATTAAAGAGAGGAGATGAGGCTTAGAGTCTGCCAGAGAAGACAAGCCCAATCTCAGAAAGTGCATCAAGAGTGTTGTGGGGGGGAGGTGGCTGGATGTCCATAGACTTATCTCACCTTCTGTTAATCATCTTACTCTCAATCAGGAGAACCTCTACCAGTATAAGGTGCAGAATTTCTCTAGGGTTCGAGCTCATTTCACTCCAAGATGGGTTTTTCCCCACACATTGTTCTCTTGGGGTGCACAGAATTCTGTCGGCCATTTTTTTAAGACCAACAGTATTTTTCTTCCAATAAGAAACCACACAATTCTTAAATCTTAGTCCATCCATGAATGGAAATAATAATCTTTCTATTTGTAACATATGCTTGCATATATTCACCCATCCATCCATAAAATTTCCAAAACATTTTCTCTATATCTGGGTCAAGGGGAGCTGGAGCCAATGCCAGAAACACTGGGCCTGTAGGAGAGACACATCCCACGTAGACTAGATGGCCGACCAATTACAGCGCAGAACACTCTACTTCTTATCAAATCAATCAGGAAAATTGTGAAAATGCACACGTCTCAAATACTTCTGATGTGTGTCTTCCTTGTTCATTTCTTACAATTACTAACTAAACACATTGTACGTTATAAATTATAACCAAGATGATATTTTCGATATAAACAATTTTTATAAACTTTACTGGTAGATTGACCGCAAACGGTCAGCGTTAATAGTCAGTCCAGTGGTCCGGCACATCTCAGGCTGGTATTCCAGATGGGAATTTCACAGAGACTTCCTGGGTGGTGGCGTGAAGGGGACGACATGTCACGGTTTGACCATTTTGCTTGTCCCTCTGGATTTCTCTGGATTCAGAAGCATGTTCTACACCAATCCTCTCTTCTTGGTACGCAGTTAAATGCTTAGAATAGTGGACCGCTGTGTCTAACCGATTCACAAAGTCTGAATGTGCAGTCCAGTGCAAATAATACTTTCCACGAAAGACTTTTAACAGTACAGTCTTTGATTAAACGGACATGCTTGGATTCAACCAGGACTTCTCTTGGATATTTCTCAAAACATCTCAGACTTTACAACCTGTGCTGTGTTTCTAAAATGCATGTCACTGCATATTCCTTAGAAAAACACTTGCTCTAATTTTGACTGAGGGACACATTTCATTTGATGTCAGGAATTATTTTAACCAACACTTTGAAGTCAAAACTGGATTTGCGGTCATGAGATCACGGCCCGCGGAGCGTCTCTTTACAGAACCGCTGTGCAGCTCCTAATGAATCAAGCTCTGATCAAGGATTTATTTTGTAATAAACCTTCCACAGACACCCGTTTCCAAAAACATTATTCCTCCATCCCATATAAAAGGATTTATGACACAGAGATTTTACAAGTGTCACCTAAACCTGTACAAATCACAGAAAGGGTCCTTGTTCAGCAAGTCTTTATAAGATTCTTTAACATGGCAAACATCAAGACCACAGAATGAGAAATCAGTATCAGAATCAAAGTAAACTCTGAATCAAACTAAATCTAAATTTGAATCTAAATTAAACTGAATTGTGATCAAATTCTACAGAGCTGAGTGATTTAAAACATTCCGCTTATGTTATTTTACTGTTAACGAGCAGATTGACTTGCATAATCACTTCCTGTCACAAGGTGGGGTTAATCCAAAATCAATTAAGTTACAATCATAAGCAAAAGTGTATCAACGTGTTTTTCGTTAAAATCTTAAAACTATAAAGAAGGAAAAGAAATTTCAACCCTGTGACAGTCACAATTACTTGATAACAATGTGAATGTAAGCATCAAACACCTTACCATAGAATCTGTGAGGCCTGTGTGTCTTGACCATTGAGGTCAAATAACTTCTTTAGTTGCCTCATAGAGAGACTCCAGTCAGTGAGGATTCTGCTCTGTTGGATTCTTTAACAGCTAGGGCGCATCAGCGTTTCCCATCCTGGGAATGGCAAACAGTAAGAAATTCAGCCGACTCTGCTCACGCAATGATATACACTGATTATTACTTTATATAATTTACTTATGTAAACATATTTTGTTTTCTTTTAAGACACGTTGCTTCAATTGCTCCTTCTTACAATGAAACAGGATCAACATGTCAACATTTTTATGATTTATTTTAACGTTTAAAAAAGATGAATAATTGCGTGCAACACTTCCAAGCTTTTCATTGGTCAATTCTCATTTTCCAGCTTCACTCCCAACCACAAATTTTCATTCTTTTTAGTGTTGTTTAGTGGTAAATTGAAATATGTCCTTTTATTAAAATATATTCAAATATAGTAGTCTGTAGATGTTTTTCTTTGTGGTCTTGTATGTTAAACTTTGTATTGTCATTCATGTCAACAAAATAGAAACAATGTTTATATATGAATATATGATGTCATTATGAAATAATTACACACCGCAAAAACATTTAAAGTGGATCTTATTTCTTCTTAATAAATCATTTATTTTTTAAAACTTGGAATTCAAAGTTTAGTATTTTTTTTTTTAAACATTTTGAATCCCAGTGAATTTCGATTATAAATAAGTAAAATTAGTAATCAACATTATAACATTTTGATACATTGTAAATAATGCAGAAAATAATGCACTCTGTATAGAATGGAAAAATTTGCATTTTAGTCTGTTTTCCAGTAAAATGTATTATGATGAGCTTTTCATGTTTCATGTTTGGTTAAATTCATTCTTGTATAGACTTTGAAGCCTAAAATGATACAGTTTGATAAGCTTCATTTTCCATAATCATGTTGTTGTGGTTTTCACAAGCATTGTTTCAATTAATTCTTGTATACTCAGATTTTTTTTTTGTCCAAACACCAGCCTCGTTTTGAGCCTATTTTTTTTTACTGAAGCAGACACCAGGATTCACATTTGAGAATATGTTCTCGCTTGCACAGCTTGAACATTTGATCACAGGCACGACCTCATCGAAGGAAACGTGACCGGCCGCAGGATGTGAGCGATTGTGTGTCCGTGTGCCGAGACGTGCCGCGGGATCCGTTTCCTCCAAGCTTGTGTGTGTTTCTGCTAGTCTTGGGGTTAATCTGAGCTCCTCAGAAGCCCAACAGCAAAACAAAGATGATTAATTGCGCCCAAGCACAACATCACAACCTGCTTCTCCAAACGCTTTCCGCCTCTTTCTTTTCTCCATGAGCTTTTCTCATTAGTTACGGTCTTACGCGTTTTTAGACTTTAACACTAGTGTGTGGCGGGTCGCGGGTACGTGTGTTATCATGTGAGCGTCACTAAACTTATGTGACAGCGTGTGGGAACTCTAAGGCTTTTGGAAATGTAATGTGATCCTTCCCCCATGATGCCTGGCCTGTCTTGTGGCATTGCTAATTTTATTGCAAGTTAAGCTGTTTCAGTTTATTTTGGGCTCAACAGTGACTTTCATTCATTTATTTATTTTTTTGTTGATTACATATGAAAGCCTTTGAAGTGCCAGAAGAAGGAGTTAAATTCGGTGAAACCTTGACCTACAAGTTTAACTGTTTCCTTGGCTCTCAAAATGCCGCCCCATTTTGGTTTAACATTTAAATAAAGAAAATACCCTTTGAATACTTGTAATTGTGGACAAAATTGATAATGAATGTGATAATATAATTAAGTTTTATACAGTGTAGTTACTTTGGAGATCAGAGATGATCAGAATATGCTTGGAGAGGCGGGGCCTATTGATAGTAGGAGGGGCATAGATTTGTCTTGCATTAAAAACTTAAGTGAGTCCTAAAGTGGCTTTTTCTGGTTCTGACGCGTAAATCGTGTTTAATGTGTGGCCGAGTCTTGTACACACTGTTGGGTTTATTAAGCTTTTTATAATGATATATTTCCTTATCATTTTCTATCCATATGTGCCTGAATGAATGAAAGATGCAATGTAATGCTAACTGTCTAGAAGCTGAGCATAATGTCTGTAAATCTTTAACTTCGAAGCTTCACAACTCTGATCCAATCATCTCTTCACAATGCTCCTCTATGTAAGCATTGTCTTAGAAAGTCTTTAAACTCATCTTGCAAGTTGGGCCCAGTTGGCCATCTGACGACATCATGCAAATGAGTATCTCGTGACCTGCTTTCAGCTTGCTATAAAATAAAACGGGATTCTGGATGCAAAAAACTTTGGGAGAATTCTACTTAGCTGAAGGCAACAAAGCTAGACTTCTTTCGAAGAACGAAGACACTTTCCTGAATCCAAATCTCAAACCCTGTGTTGAAGTCTTTTATTTCTTGAAGTTTCGGACGGCAAGATCCATCTAGCAGCGAAGCAAGATAAGATTGAAAAGACCGCTCATAAACCTGACACACATTTTAATGAGCTTCCTCTTTCCAGCCTCATCACAAGCATTTATTTTCTTGGGAGACATGGTTAAAAGAAAGTTGTTTTACCACAAAACATATAACACTGAAAAATGCAAGCACCGCAAATCTCAGCGTGTGATGAAAGGAAGGTAGCGTAATGACAAATCTCGCATCTCACGCATCTCGACTAGGTTGACAAAATGGCGACTCGTAACTCTGAAAACTGAAGCATTTACCAGTAGGTGAAGGTATTTGCCAACCTATTTGAATTTTAATACACTGAAGAAAGTCTTATACAGTATTCTACATATAAAGAAGTGGCTTTTGATGCAAGCCTTAATCGAATTGTCCGTACAGCTCAAATTCAATCCTATAAACGGAGTCTTTCCCAAATCGAGCCGCATCTCTTTTTTCTGATGGAAAGGGCGACACTTGCTGTGCGCTGATACGCCTTCAGTCTTATTGATTTATTTCTTTGACTTATGATTTAGTGCACCAAAGCTCTGCAGTGATGACATTATCCTCACAGCTGAGCCATTTGTTTCTAGACATTCAAATCCTTGACATTTTCTTTAACGATCTCACAGCTTCACCAAAATGATTGGATAACTCCACTACTCAAAGTGAATATGGCTAAAGCGGTGAAAATTGTGTCTATAATGCCGAAAGGCTGCAGATCCCGCATCCCAGTGCGCTCCCATCACCTGTGAGCGCGGCACCAGCAGCGCTGTCGGGTTTGATTAATGCCGTCTTCCTATCAGATTAAACACACAAGGTTTGTGTGTCACAGATGATGATTCTGCAGCTCCTGTAAAACAATGTAATCCCTCCACAATTCATCATGTTAATCCAGTGTCTCGCGGGCAGATTGCATCACCTGCCACCTTGCGTTGTTAAGATTTGACTCCCAGCTGTCAGCCGCTGTGCCAAACCATTGCGATCCGATCGGGCCGGAGGAGCATTCTGGCCACAGTGATTAAAATATCAGACTTTCATTACACAGGGAAGTAGCAAAAGCTTAAAGTTATTTCTGGATGGCAGGTCTGGAAATGCAGGTGTTTGCGTGACCTGGCATCCTTATTTACCCAGGGAGAAGTGTGTCCCCGTCTTTCTTATCTTCACCAAGTGTCTTTCCTTTCTCTGTTCCAGCACAATCCACAGGAAACAGGAAGGAAGGGAACAGGAAGCTGCAGACTTTACTTTCTGTCGTCACTTCCATGACTCGCTCTCATGATCTGCGCACGCTAATCCGTGATGTGAAAATTCTTTACAGGCCTCATGGCATTTAGCTGTATCCCTATCAGTATCGTGAAACCATTAATGGATTTGTTGACGTCCAGTATATTTATTAAATTAAGTCAAATTTTATTTTTAATGGCTAAAGAAATGTTTATTCTTTTTTAGGCATTTGGTTCACACAAAACATACTGTAAAACCTCTAATACAGGGGTGTCCAAACTTTTTGATTCGCGGGCCACAATGGGTTCTAAAATTTGACAAAGGGGCCGGACCGGGCTCGGGGAAAAAAAAAATACACATTTTAGGATATACACATTTTTGTATATAATTTAGTATTTAACATTAAATAGTGTTTATTTCTATTTAAAAATGCATTTAAAAAAAAAAGAAAAAACAGATATAATACTAAAATGCAAATAAAGTGATTTATCATTGAATTTTTTACAAGCTCGGGTGGGCGTGGTGAAACAAACCGTATCACATGGTGTGTTCACGCGCTGAACTGAATTTGTGGTAAATTTGCGGTGATTGGATGAAATTGCAAGGTCGCAAATAAATCGCAGGGTTCCGCTCAATTTGCGTGATTTGGCGCAATCGCAAAATCCTGGAGGGACTGAATACTGGCCGCGGGCCATATTCCATTCATTTTATGAATCAAGCCACGGGCCGGTCAAAATTTGATTGAGGGCCGCGTTTGGCCTCTGGGCCGGACTTTGGACATGCCTGCTCTAATAGAACATCCCTTCTAATATAGCGCCCCCCTGGCGAAAGAGTTACAAAATAGACTCCTACCCTTTTTAAATGCATTAATTCACATCCTGTGATCATTGGAGCTTGCGTACCAACAAAATGTTGAATTTAAACTTAATAATGTGTGTAAGATTATTTAACATTATCATAAATCTGATCAGTGTGTGATTTGTGTGTCTTTAACTACTGAGATGAATTGTGGTGTAAGATTAACTTACTCACATAAGCTCCCTCTTAGAGAAACCCCAGTCAGTGTGCGCTCTGCTCTAATAATCCCTATAACAGACAGGCAGCAACAGCATCACCCATCCTGGGAATTGCAAATAGGTAGAAATGCAGTCAAGTCTTTGCTCACATATTCAGACATTCCTGGCAAAATATCGGTCTATTTCCTGCATGCATGTATGTGTGAACAGACAAATGCCGGGAAGTTAGTTCTGGGAATATTCCGGCACGGATACTAGTATCGTTCCCAGTATGTTGCCTGCATTGTGCTGTGTGTGAAAGCAGAACGAAGATTCACGAAAAGCACGCAAAAGTTCCGAACGCACTTATGTCACCCACTGCTCTGAGCCAATCAGAACATTCTGGCGTTAGTCACGTGCTCAATTCTTGCGCGCTCATTTCTCGGGGTGCTTCTCAATTCTTTATTTGTGCGTCCTCGCGTCCTTTCCTAGCTCCTTTCCTTGCTCCTTAGCTCCACCCCTCTAGGATGCGGGAGAAGGACGAGAGGAAAGGGTTGGAGAAATCGAATCAAGCGAAATTACATGTCCTTGCTAACGCGTCACTTCAAAGCGTCGTCAATTAATGATGACACCACACCACTGGATCTGGATCGCATGTTGGGATTATTTGATGAGATATAATGATATGTTGTAAAGGTTTCAAACTCCGCAAAATACCAAAGATGTCTTTTTTTTTTCATTTGATAAAATTCAAACGTCTACAACAGTTCTTGTATTTTAACAAAACAAACATTTGTGTATTACAATTGTACAATACACTGTACAAAAAACAACAGGCTACATACAACTTTATAATTAAATAAAAGTGATTTAAGTATATATTGAAGTTCATGAAGATTCATGCATCCTTTTATTAACTGTCTCCTCATCAATCCTATGTAGAAAGAATTGTACACAACAGTTATAAATGGTAATGTGTTTGTTTCATTTGAGCTCTAACACACCTAACGAAATAAATAAAGAAATATTTTACAATGACAATAAAGGCATTCAATTCCATTCAAAATGCAATTGAATTCAAGAATGTTATAAGAAACACTCGTTTAGTGATTAAAAAGCTACTAAAATAAACACGTAAAAAATGTAATTAAAAATGGCCTAAATATTTGTCTAAATTAAACGTAATAAAAACATAACCAGCAATTACAAAAAGTTTGCACTCAATCGCGGTTGGTGAAGATTGTGAAGAGGGCGGGAATTCAGACGCGCGTCACGCTAAGTCGGTAAAACACTACCGCAAAGCCTCCAGAAGCCTCCTCCACCCTCGCTCCTCGCCTCCTCATGGTGCAATTAGAGAATTGAGATGTCCTTCAAGATGGCGACGCTCGATCGATTTCCGGGTCATAGGAGGAGGACGGAGGATCGAGGACATGAGGAGGCAAATTGAGAAGCACCCACGCTTTCGCGGGTCTAGCCGTTCAAAAAGTGTCGCCGGTTAATGATGTCACAAAATATTCACTCGTCGCTGTTTACTGAAATCACAGTCGGAAATGTCCTTCAGCAAAATCAAAGCACATAATAATTCGGGCGGATGAAGACGTTTCTCACCACATCAAAGGAACAGTTAGTGACGCTGTCTCATGAAACAATTACCGCTGTTATTCATGTTTACAAAGGTGCAGCTGTTTAAAGCGCGTCGCCACTTGATGATGTCACAGAAAATACTGAGATTTGTGAGTTTCAGAGTTTCAACCACCACCCTAACACATCTCCTCACTCTTCCTCACGTGTCCCATCGCGTTTTTTGTGTTTATCATTAAACCTCTGTACTAATCCTCTAGGCTTTATTTTCGGCTAAGGGAGTTAATTATTTGTGTGATATATATATATCATCGACGAGGGAGAGGAGGATCATTTTTTTTAAATACTGTATTGTCATTGGACGAGAACACCTGTGCGGTGACGTCAGCAGTACCTCAGCAAGCATGCCATGTATGTTTTATTCAGTGTTTTTGTGCAGTTGTTTTGCGCTATTGTTGTGTTTTTACTGGCAGTGTAATCTTTGTCAATTGTTTAAAATGCTTGATGGACAAGAAAAACTTACCATTAATGAACTGTTTGTCTGAATTAATGTAGTTTCGGTGAGTTTATTTAAAGCAGTGCTTTTACATAGAAACATTTAGCATTGTGGCACATACTTCTCACAAAAATCAATGTCATTGCTGCATGTGAAATTCACAATGTTTGAGACAAATCATCATTCCCTTTCATAGTCAGGTCACTTCGACGTCAGTCAGAGACCTGACTATGGGATAACGGATGCGTAGCCATTCTACAACCGGCCAATGAACGGTCAAGTTCAATGGCTGCATGAATTTGCATGCCACCTTTGACCCGTACCAGCTGGTGTAAAAGGGCGGTGGCGTGCCCCATGCAAATACCTTTCAGATGATTGAAGCCAGATTTGGTCGTTTCATCTCTGCAAACAACTCGATAAGGGTCTTCGTTGGAACTCTGCATTACTCCAAGCTGGTTTTCGCTCCTCCGGAACGACCCCGGAAGCAGTTGAAAACTCCTTGTTACGTCGGCGAAGAGTTTTATCTGAAAGAGCTCCTTAAGCGTTCGACACGTCCTTTTAAGGATGGAGTCATGCTTGTGCAAATCTTCTGATTGTGGTAAGTGGCTGTCGCAGTCGCATGAGCACGAGCGCTGCGTTCGCGGTTTGGGTGCGGCGCATGCGGATGCGGCGCTCGTGTCGAGTTCGTGCTGGGTGTGTGAACACATGCCGATCGTGTCACTGCGTAAGAGACGGGATTTCCTCCGGGAAACGCGGCTTCCCGACCCGATGGTTCCGGTGAGGCGCGCTCGTGGGGAGATAGGGTAGATGACGATCTCGGGTCTCCATCCCGTAGTATCCACTACCGAATCCGGTCACTTGAACTCTCCGGCGAAGCACGAGATTCTGATGCTTGCTGGATTCATCCGACAACGAACAGTCGCTTGAGTTTCCATCGAAGGATGACTCACTCTCTGCGTTAGAGGACATGGTCGTGGCGCCCGCAGAGACGCCGGCGCGATCACGGCACGATAACCCGTTTGTGGCAGTGCTAGCTCGCGCCGCGAAGAAGGTAGAATTAGAGGTGGAAATTCCACCTCAGCCCGCCCCTTCGCGGCTGGATGACTGGTGCCCGGCGCGTCCATCGGTTAAGCAACCGGGGACAGCCCAGGTTCCTTTCTTTCCCGAGCTGCACGAGGAGCTGACCAAGACGTGGCAGGCCCCCCTAGTGGCGCGCTCACGTATTGGCAGCGACTCCTTCCTCACTTGGGCCGAGACCCCTGGAGCCCCGGCCTCTGGAGCCCCTGACGGGCAATCAGGCGCAAGGGGGGGTTCCCTGGTGCCTCCGAGTACAGACTAGTAGACCTAGTTCTGGCTGTTTTTGCCTCAGGCGATACTCTCCGAGTTATTACGCCTGGGTTTCCCGAAGGATGAGTTTGAGTAGTAGGGCTACGCTCTCCTCCCTCTCCCAAGCTTTACTCTGTTTTCGACAGNAATGGGCTTCTTTCGAAGAGTGACGTTGTGCGTCGACTCTACGCAACACGTCTCACTATGTGAGAAGTGTTCTCCGTCAACCCTGGCGAGGGTCCCCCACGCACGGGTCAAGAGCCAACAAGTTCCTTGGTTGCCCCGGTGGAGGTGAGTGCTACTACCCTTCGGGCTAGGCCCACCTCTAGATGCTGTGGAAGAGCCACTAAAGGTTCCTCAGCTTTTCGGTAGGATGCTGCCCTGGATGTGGCCTGTTGTATTATCCCATAGTCAGGTCTCTGACTGACGTCGAAGTGACCTGACTATGAAAGGGAATGTCTACGGTTACTTGCGTAACCTCTGTTCCCTGAATAAGTCAGGGAACGAGACGTCACTTTCCGCAGCCACATTCAGGGTATGCCGCTGGAACTCTGCGTTGGCCCGACCGGCTTCAATCAGCGAAAGGTATTTGCATGTCACCGCCCTTTAATACCAGCTGGTACGGGTCAAAGGTGGCATGCAAATTCATGCAGCCATTGAACTTGACCGTTCATTGGCCGGTTGTAGAATGAAAGCGAATGGCTACGCATCCGTTATCCCATAGTCAGGTCTCTGACTGACGTCTCGTTCCCTGACTTATTCAGGGAACAGAGGTTACGCAAGTAATCAAGACGTTTCATGGCATTGTCACCAACATGTTGAAAACAATTCTGCCGCTTACTAGTAGAATACCACCTTTAATAGCATTCTATGAGCTGAAAATTAGACCGCCATGATGTTCTTTTAGAGGTTTTACACTATATTCATGTACATAGACAAATATAATGTTTATTATATATTAGAATGATGTTTCAAAGTATTTGTTTCATTTGTCTCATCTTTTTAAAGGGTCTGTTGCAAATTAATTTCAAATGAATTACTATAGAATAAAAGTAATGCATTAATGCATATTTAAAAGGGTTTATTATGTTTTAGCTTTATTTAAACTTTTATCTTTTTGGTTTTATAAATTTTCCTAGAGTATATCCACATGGCTTGTAACTCAGATTTCTCTTTCTCATTATCGCATCAATTAACCTTGAGCTGCTCTGATGCCGATGGCTTTATATCAGTCCTCTTCATCATCTCCATCCTCACAGCTATCTGACGCTCAGATACTTAGGATAAAACGCATTCTTGCCTCTTCAATTAAACTAACGACTTGCAAATATTTCTCAAATGAAGCAAGCAGTCACTGTTTGATAGTGGCGATGCTCTCGAGGATCGTTTGTAATTACTGAGCAGCACAAAGATAGAAGATGAGAGGGTAAGGAAGATTATGCTTTTGTTCCACGCTAAAGAGATCAGTTTAGAAATATCTGCTCCAATATTTAGTGATTTTGATCTAGTGATATTTGATACTTTTAAAGTGTTTAAACTTATTTCACGTTAATGTTGTGATTTGTGAAATGAACCAATATTGAATTCAAATTCACTCAATTAATTATCATGTTTCAAATGTAGTTTGTTTGACAGAACATATCAAAGTAAATGTACAGAACAAATGGAGATGATTCAAAGACGTTGACTTTGACCTTTAATATGGCTGTGGCTGTGAATGTAATAATAAATGTAAACAAATATTATAAAAGAAGTTGTGATATTAAAAATGTGACATTAAAATATGTAAAAATGTCTAAAATGTTACATTTTTTCAGGACCTTAGAAAAATAGGTAAAAAAAAATATGTTGAACTTTTCTTTCTAAAGTATGCATCTAAAATAAATATATGAATTTTTAGGTTTTTATATAATTTTTAATAAAAAAAATGTTTTTAAAATGTATTAAAAAAAGAAAACTCCTCAACAGTTTATCAGACATAAAGAAGACTATAATTGGAGCTTCGTTGAGATTAGATTTGTCGTTTCTCTCTGCGGACTTCTTTTCTCAAGGCATCTGTAAACATCTGGGGTGTTGTCTATTCTAGAAACGTCCGTCAGTCTCTGATCTGCAGGTCTGTGGTAGAATCAGACAGGAAGTGCAGGCCTCCACCCCAAACATATCCACTCTAGATGTAGGACGCATCAAAGAATTTTCTGGAATTCTGCAAGTTTACACCAACCACCAGAGAATAAATTGGACAATTTGAGCTTGTCCTGCAATTAGAGGCATCAGCATTTCTCGCAATCATAATTGTTCACTTGGGAACAAATTCAAACAATTGATCTTTGAATGTTTGTGCATTTATCACTTTATTTTTTGTGACTTATGTAAAGAAGTTACTAGAAATGGTAGAAATTTTTATACTTGACGTAGACATTGACAAAATATGAATGTGAATCTTTTTTGTTTTCGTATTTTATTTGGTCTTTTATTTGAACTATTTTTGTCTTTCACAGCATAAATCATAAATAAAAAAAATTAATTGGCTTATTTCAACTTCAAACTCTGATTTGCCTTTGCTTTCACTGAGCAAAATGATTAAAAACCTGGTTTTGTGTCAGTGCGGCACTTTAGAATAATGGGCTTTTCATACATATGGAGTTTAATTCACTTCCCCTTGCGTTTGAGATGTTCAGAATCAGCGGAAGCTTCCGGCTTTTTAACAGGAATTTGCATATTACAGTTTTTGCTTTTTGCATCACGCTGTGACTTTTTGACTCATTCTTAGTCTTCACATGTCCTGTACCTTGGATAAATATGAATGAAATTCCCCAATTCGATTACACTACAATTTAAAACTTCTTTATTAATGAGCTCTTTACTACTAATCTGTGGAGATGAATGTAGCTGTAATTACCCATCATTCCATTATCTTCTCCGCTTTGTGACATACATTATTCAGATCCGACCTACAGAAATGATGAGCCTGTTTCTGTCTCGTCTTCTGCTTCCTCTCGTCTGTCATATGTCTGTGTTTTCATGTCTTCCTCCATCATGGAGGAAATCACTCAGATGCCGATCAGGGGTCATTAACATGGTACCGGCGGGCACAGAATCGGCCACTAGCTTGTTCTAAAAGCACAGCATATCAGTGTTTAATTATGACAAATAATGTATTTATATATAGTGAAACAATTTTATTCATAAAAGATCAAAAAAGCATGCACAAATTATGGCACAGTGATTCCGCTGTTGTGTCACATCAAGAAAGACAGAGTTTGCGTGGGTTTTCTCCGGAAACATGCAGAAGTATTGTAGTCTGGAAAATTGTCCATAGGTGAGAGTGGGAGTGGGAGTGTGTGTCCCACTCTGTGATTGGTCGGCCATCAGGGGGTGTGTAAGAGTCTTCAGGCCCAGAATTTCTCCAGCTCTTCTTGACCCAGAAATGGAAACGCAGGTTAGAAAATTGACGGATAATATAAAGGATAATCTGCCATTTGGTGACCCCTGATCCAGATTATTCCAAGCTGGCTTTACATTTTGCAGCATTTTGAGGCGATCCCTCGTCTCTCCTCTTCACCTGTCCTCACAGCTTTCTTCCGCAGTTACTCTCAAACAAACAAAAGCACATTTGCATCGGTAAGAGATGTTGGAGGACTGGCGTGCCAGGAATCATTTGCCGGCTCATTAGGCTGATGGGATCTGGACGGCGCGGGATCCTCGTGTCATTAGGAGCCGCATCAGATGCTGCGTTGCTCCGAGCAGACGGGAAGAAGAAGCTCCTCCACCTTGTTCTTCTCTCTTTGTTTTCACTGTCATTCTCAAATTAAACTGGAAACCGAATCTCCCCAAGGTGCCGCTGAAGGCGAAATGGCTCTGTGTCGGCGAGTGAATGAATCGTGGACACACAATTGTGTGGATTACAATTAATCCCACTGATTTCAGAAGTAATACCATTATAAGAAAGCTACATTAAAGCAAAGTTTTCCGCTTGTCGTTTATCTCTTTGTTTTCAGTAAGGAAGATTTTGTATTTTCATTTTTATATGTATAAAAATTATCAGAGTGTATACTAGAGTCTTGACCAAATTTTTAAGCGAATTTGATCGAAGTGTTCGATTGAATCATATTTATAGTAAAAAAAGCTTCCTTGGTTTTTTTTCTATTGATGCTAAATTAAATGAATAAACAAACAGCAAACCTAAACTGTAACAAACTGTAAAATATTCTAAGCTTGGAACAGTTTAAATCATAAATTGTGTCTCTCATAGTATGTCTATATGTTCATTTTTTGTATTGAATTATATTCCCTCCTCAGTGTTTGCTGCCACCTTCTGGTCATTTCTTGTAGTTCAATAAATGCAACTTAACACGTTTTTTTTTTTTTTTTTTTTCACATTTCGTACGGTTTGTAATTACAATACAATAATTTACAAAAATTATAATTGACACATGTATTAGATCTGTGGTGTTTATAATAAATGATGTATTAAATATCCGTCTGTGAATAATATTATTGATCTATGTGGGTGCGCGAGCGTGTGTGCGTGTGTGTGACAAGCAATATTCTTGTTGAAGGATTAGAGAGTTTTACTCTTAAGGGAGAAGGATTTAATCTAAACATGGGCTTTGGGGGCAGTTATAGTGTGTCTGTGGACATATTTCCCTCCCTCTCTCTCACTATCCCACTCTCTTTCTTTTTCCCTTTTTCTCACTCTGTCTTTCTCTCTTCTCTCTCCCTCTCTCTGTTTTTCTTTCTCTAGATCTCTCTCCCTCTCTCTGTAATACTCCTGTATATCTATCCCCCTTTTGTCCTCTCTCGCTCTCAATTTATCCCACTCTTTGTCACACACTTTCTCCACTCTTCTCATCTAACCCCGTTCTCTCTCTCTCTTTTTGCCTTCCTTCCCCCATCTCTCGCTTTCTCACATTCACTTTTTCTTTTACTTTTCCTGTTTTTCTTTGTCACTCTATCTTTCTCTGTCCCTCTCTCTTTAGCTCTCTCTGTGTCACTCCCCTCTGTCTTAGGTCACTCTCTCTCTTCTGTCTGGCTATTGTTTTCTTTCCCTCCACCTCTCTCTTTCACCCTCCCTCCGTCTCTCGCTCTCTTCCTCCCCCCATTCGTCCTCTCATGCCACACTTTTCACTAAGCCTAAAACAAGATGCCAGCTGGTTGCGTCATCCTTTTCAGCTTGTTTTTTCCCCACTGTGCCTTTCATGTGAAGTGGTGAAAGACAAGAGGCTTTTCTAAGTTGATTGTGTCTCTGGCGAGTTTGTGCGTGTCTATTTCTCCGGGGCTGAGCCGAAGCGTCCTGGCAAAGCTGGCGGATCAGACGGAGAGTCCGGATGGCTGGATTCAGCTGGTTTACCTCCACTTGGGGGAGTGTAAGTCACACCTGGGTGTTTCTCAGCCTCGCGGATGTTTTAGAAGAAACCCTGGATTCTCTCGCTCGACACGGGAGTCGTGGTTCTCAGACGATGCGTTGACCTTTGACCTATGTTTGTGTGGTGTCCAGGTGACCTGGCTCAGCTTCTGCTGCCTCAGAAGAGCGTGGAGGTGATCCAGGGGAAGATGGTGATGCTGCAGGCGTCCTACACTGGTGCAGAGATTCAGAAAAGCACCGTGGTCTGGAACTACATGTCCAGCAACACAGAAATGGTGAGTGTCTGGTCTATGAGTGGACTCTGGGTGTGAAAGCTGTGCATTGTGGGGTGTCGCAACTGTTTTTTTATTGCTACTATATTAATGAATACACACATGTATTTATTTATTTTTATTATATTTATTATATTTATCACTTCAGGCGTCTTTGTGGAATTTTAATCATTCTAAACATGCTTTTTTATGTTAATATAATTTAGCAGTGACTCCATTCCTTTTTTTTTTTTTTATAAAATATTTATATATTATATTATATATATATTTTTTATATAAACGGAGAAATCCGCTCAAGTTTAGAATGTTGTGTCAGTTCAGTATTGACATTTTGTGCAGATGCCAAAACATTTTGTACCATCTGTCCATGTAATGTTTTGGATTACGTTTATTAAAAGTTAGAGGAAATGCTATGTGCTAACTAAAAAAAACCCTGATTCTGTGAGTTTGTTGTGGAATTGCGTGAAATCACTTGAATGTACTTTGTCCCCCAACTGCGCTTATCTCTCGCTTTGCATCTCATTACTTTAAGAAACGTATTATCTGCAGATCAAATCCTCCATCCTGCTTTTTCTTGCCTCCAGATTATTTCAGCATACAGAAGGATCAGCTGATGTGAACCCTTCAGACCCGTCCTCTGAGAAATTATGGCCTTTATGCCGACAGATTGACGCTCTCAAGCTCCTAATTCCCATGTTTTTTTTAGATTCTCTCCTACGTTGGAGGCCAGCTGAGTGAAGGAAGTGGCCAGTTCACTGGTCGAGTCAGCTTTTCCAAAAACATGCCCAATTCCGATCTGTCCTTGCTCATCAACAACACCAGAGCGTCGGACTCGGGCCGGTACATGTGTCAAGTCATCGTCCCAGGAGCCTCGGGACTCACCGGAGAGCTGAACCTCAACGTTAAAGGTGCGTCGCCGCAGTGGACTTTAAATGTCACGCGCCACATGATCTGCGGTGTGTCTTGCAGTCCCGCCCTCGGTGCCTGTGTGTCAGCTGAAAGGAAAGCCTGTTCTTAAAGGAAACATCACCCTGGCCTGCCACTCCAGTGATGGTGTGCCACCCCCCAAGTACAAGTGGACCAGGAGCAGCCCCACCTCAGAGGTCTTCTTTTCCCCGGCGTTAAGTGAGTGTCCGTCTGCAGTCATAAAATGTATTTTTTGCATATGAATACAGTGTGGGTGAGTGATAGTTTGTGTGTGTGATGCAAATGTATTTTTATATTTGTTAAAAAAGGAAAAGAAATGGCATGTTGGTGAAGGACGTGTTGTACAGGCTGTTGTCCTGGTTCTTTTTGCCCTATTCAGTAAAACCTCAGTAATTTGCAGTGACCAGAATAAGATGAAGGGGCAGAGAAAAAAAAAAAACCAGTTTGAACAATGTGTGTAAATGACAACTAAATTCTCATTTCTCACAAAGCTAATCCGCTAAGCATTATTGGAAACCATTTGGGCCGAGATTAAACTTTCAAGTCAGATTTTTGTTTATCTCGGTTACGTAAATGGGGAATCGCAGTGATCAAAGCTCGGAGGAATGAATGAACGTACAAATCAATGAACTGATGAACACTCATTGATCGAATCTGATTGGTTACTTTCACGTTAAGGGCCTATATTCTCTCGCTGACTTTTTATATGATTTTGTGTGTGTGTAACTGTGTTGCAGATGAAAGCGCAGGCACTTTGAAGCTGAACAACTTGAGCAGTAACATGTCAGGGAAGTATGTGTGCTCCTCTTCCAACTCTGCAGGAGAGGAGACGTGCTATATCAACCTGGAGGTCATCACGTGTACGTCACCAGCATCTCACGGGGTCCACTGACCAGACACCAACCTGTTGATGCTTGTTTCACAGCCACTAACGCTGGGGTGATCGCCGGCGCTACGGTCGCGTGCATCGTGGGTCTGGTTCTGATCATCCTGTTCCTCGTCTTCATGTGGTCGAGACGGAAAGATTCCGAAGAGGATCTTGCCAATGAAATCAAGTAATGCTGGTCCATCTAAACACTGATACATCAATCCAAAGCAGTTATTGATTATTGAGCAGATTGGTGATCAATCATCTGTAGCTCCACCAAATAATGAATCGTTTTTTAAAAGCTCTTCCTGTTTTTGTGTGTGACAGGGAAGATGCTCAAGCCCCCAAACGGGTCTCATGGGCCAAGAGCGGCACCGGATCAGACATCATCTCCAAGAACGGCACTCTGTCTTCCATCCACACCAGCCCTCACCCACAGGACCACCACCATTACACCAACTCTCACCCGGCCTCCGACACCACCTCCATCATCACCGCCACAGGAAGCACGGGGGGCTTCCGCTCGCACCCACTGTCCAATTCCACACTGGAACGCACGTTACCAGGCTACAACACCAACCCCAGCTTAGCCCGGGGGCCACCGGGACCGCCAAGCATTAACGGTGGGTCTGTGCACACCTCTGTTCCCCGGCCTCAGATCCCTCGCCCCCCCGTGCTACCCACCACCGTGACAGCTGCCAACATCTCCCGCATGGGAGGAATTCCAATCATGGTGCCAGCGCAGAACCAGGCCGGGTCTCTGGTCTGAGACTTTCAGGAAGCGCAGACACAACGGTGGTCCCACACACCGGAGCACAACGAGTGGAACACGCATACGCCTATTTCACTATGCGACTACATTATGTGATGGTTTTTGTCCTGTAGAAGTCTGAAGCGGCCATTTGTGGTGATCACCGCTTGCTTTCTCGTGATCTCGACATGGAAGATGTGGTTTTCTGCACAACAGGCCTTTTGATCAAACCAGATTCTCGCATTCAGTGATAGAAGACTAGAAGAATATTTCATATTTTTTATAGGGACAGAAACTGGTGATGCACACACACCCACACTGGTCTTATTTACAAACACTCCCGTTGTGGTACCTGCCAGTCTGGGATTCAAACCTGTGACCTTTTGGTTGCAGGCCTGGCTCCATCAGACAAGCTTTCTGAACAGTATACATTAAGTCTTGATCTGGAAAAACGGCTGGAAATCAATACTGACGGA
Organism: Paedocypris carbunculus; assembly: GCA_028128575.1. Lineage (NCBI taxonomy): Eukaryota > Metazoa > Chordata > Actinopteri > Cypriniformes > Paedocypris > Paedocypris carbunculus. The sequence continues at coordinate 1,454,109 of SOMO01000018.1, read as the reverse complement.
CGGAGGCTTCAGACTTCTGGTCTTGACCACATTTTTTCCAATATAATTAATGGGTATATGTGATGGAGGTGGCTTAAATCTCAGTTTAGTGTTTTATAAATTCGATTTTTTACATTGATGTTTCATGTTCCAGAACGGCCTCTAATTATCCAACTTCTGCAATGACACACAGAAATTCACTTTAATGATTATTGGGAATTAGTATAATTCTTACTGCTTCAATTGATCAAACTTCAGCACTGATCAGACTGATCAGCGATCAAACTACGGCATTGATCAGACTTGCCTTGACGTGTTGGGCGTAAAAAGACATAACAGATTGCGTTCCGGTCTCACACACTCCTGATATAAAATTATGTTTACATCTGTTTGATGTGTTTGTTTCACAGAGATGCATCTATTTCATCATTAAAGGGAATATTTATGACATCACTTGATTTTAATTTGCTTTACTATTGCCTTTATATTTCCTATTTTGGCCAAATATATATATATATATATATATATATATATATATA
>SOMO01000018.1:1427954-1452666 GCA_028128575.1 Paedocypris carbunculus | reverse complement strand
AAAATAATTAACTCAATTAAACATTTAAAATTAATTGCATGTGATAACACGTTAACTTTGACAGCACTAATTTAGTGATGATAAACTTATTTTAGGTTTTGTTTGTTTTTTAATTTTCAGGAAAAAAATGCAATTACCGTATTTCCGAAATGGTGGATCAATTATAAACCCTTATCAAAACTCTAATTATGTCAAGGTTAATAATTTAATAATAAGGTTAATATTTGTCTCATGTTCATACACCTTTGTACTTTTTGTAAATACATGTAAACAAAAAATGTCCACCTCCCGCTTCATTACATGCGCTGTTTGTTCATAGGACAAAAGTTATTACGTGGTAACGAAACAAGAACACTGTCATGATCTCCGCGTTGGAAAGTCGGTTTGTATCCACACTTCAAGCGAACCCGCACCAGAGTCGGTTTTCTGTATTTCAAGTAAACCAAAGCACACTTGAACACACCAAGTTAATAAAATCTCAAACACATAGAAAAGGACCGTTTGTAACCTTTTAATATGTAGTCCGTCAGCAGTGTGGGAACCTTCTCGCTGTCTTCTCTCATGGCATACAGAACTGAGGAGACGTCAGATCAATTAAAGCACTTACAAGCGCAATTCTACCAGAATAAACTTTGATTTTTGATTTAAAGAGGCAGCATCTCAATTTAGAAGGTTAAGGGTTATTGGTGAAGATCTGTGCACTTACTTTTTGTGAGCATTTGCAAGTCTTCCACAGATGGAGGAGTCGCTTTTTTCTCGTATGGGATAACGGTGTTTAAGTACTGTCACACACACACACACACACACACACTTATGTCATAATTCCGTATTACAAGTTTAGTTTGTAGTATTGTGAGAAATGCCAGACCTGTCTGTCTGTCCCTGATGTTCCAAAGGTCTGTCTGATCCCGGTCTGCAGAATGTTAGACAAACCTTCCATACTGAAGCGCTGGAAAACATATAAACTATTGTGTTACAGCACAGGCTAAAACACACACACTGTATGTTAAGCTGACAGAGAGAAGGACAGACAGACAGTAGAAAAAAAAACATTGAATAGACAGATAGAAGAAAAGTGAGTGAGTTTTTAATACGGCCTCTAGGGGCAGTATCGAAACCACTGGACCACAACTGTCTGGCTGACAGACAATAATTTGGTTTGATCATTAGTTATGTATCAGTCCTAAAGTCATATATACACTATACGGCACAAACCATAAAGCCGTCCACTGTTCAAACTCAAGTTCGATATGTGATGAGCGAGACCCTCTTTTCTCTTTCCCTGAAAGCTGGGCTGACAGAGTAAGTGGATCTCACCATCATTACTGTGAGAGGAAGCAGGACCGGCTCTTCCAGTAAACACTAAGTGCAGCTGCATTAAGCAGAAAGGAAGAAGAGGAGGACGTGTCTCACCTTCACAGGCATGTTCCCGCTCTTCTCCGAGCTCTGCATACTCATGGCCTTGTCCTTGCGCCTGCGCTTGCTGAGCTCCCGCTGCTCCTTCTGTCTGTTCTGGACCTCCATCAGGGCCGTGATGAAGGTGTTCTTCACCTCCTTCTCAAACTCTAGCTCGTCTCTCCGGGCCAGCTGAGCCACCAGTTCCTCTGAAAACTCTCCGATTGCCTGCTCCATCCGGCACAAGACGTCCAGCAACGCTGAGCTCGGCATCAGCCTGAGACCTGAGTGGCCAGAGCACAGACTCAACTCACCACACTGACCTGTCTGTCTGTCTGTCTGTCTACAGGGGCCTTAGCTGTCTGTATGCCTCTGTGTGTGTTTCTGTCCATTCATCCAAAAATCTATCCATTTGCCTATTTTCTAACTGTCTGTCCATTAAGACTTGTCTTTTTTGTTTATTTTCTATGCCTCTGTCTGTATTCTGTCCATCCATCCATTTACCTCTGCTGAATTCTGTTCATTCATTCATTCGTCTATATTTGGCTTTCTTTCTGTCATTTTGTATGTCACCCATCCATTCATCCATCCATCCACCCACGCAACTAACCACCAACCCACCCATACATCCATCCATCTATCTATCTATCTATCTGTATTTTTAGCTGTCTGTCTGATTATCTCTGACTGGCTGAGGTGTGCCCTGAGGTGTGTCTATATTACTGTCTGTCTCTCTGCGAATGTGGTGAAGCACCTTCGTGAGAGCAGTTGTTGTTGTTGGAGGCCTCAGAAAGCATCCGAATCTCCTCCAGTAGTGAGGGGCTGCTGTTAGAAGATGAGACCCCAGCCTCCTCCTCCTCCTCTTCCTCTGTTTCTCCCGGGTCTGGTGAGTTCTCCATCATCTCCACAATCTCCTCGATCACCTGCTCATGGACAATTATCACATTATAGGGCTTGTGAAGAGTTGTGGATAACACGTCGCCTCAAAATTGAAGGAATCTTAACATGGCAAAGCTTTAAAGCTACACACATGCTAATCTTTACTAAATATAGATCCCATGACGCTGTGAGTATTAGAAGACGATTATCTAGACGATTGATCTTGTTTATCTCTCTCACTCTCTCTTTATCTGTCTGTGTGTGTCTCTCTCACTTTCTATTTCTCTAGCTGTGTGTGTGTGTGTGTGTGTGCGTGTGTGTGTGTGTGTGTGTGTGTGTGTGTGTGTGTGCGTGTGTGTGTGTGTGCCCCCCCCCCCCTCTCTCTTTCTCACTTTCTCTCAATCGTTAAGTTGCATATCCAGATCATTCAATAATGTACCGGTAACATTTGTTTTCAAAACCGTGCTAAATGTTTATTGATACACACACTTCCAGATCAGATAACTGACACGGGAGTATTTGAACTGACCTGATCTGCTGTGATCAGAGGCTCTTCACCCAGACTGTTGGCATTTTCGTTCTTCTCATTCATCTCATCCTCGTCTTTTTCATGAATCTTAAAAGTCAAAAGAAATCCTCACAAACATGTTTGCCTGCATCATCAGTTTGACAAATGAAGTAATGAGAGTGTAATGTGACGCATGGAGCTGTGAGTTTCACCAGCTTGTCATTCTCAACAGAACGATGAAAGCCTCGTGGAATAAAGAAAATGTCAACAGCTTTCTTAAAACTCGGGCTTCTAGCTGCTGTCTGAAGTGGGTCTGATGTGGAGGCACGTTGCACTGCTGAGATGTTTTGTGGTGTTTGGACTTTCACTGCTCAGTAAGTGTTTGTGTTCAGGCCTGATGCCAGAGCGTGTAAATCACTGAAGATCTGGTCAGTACACTGGATTTACCATCGATTTGGCATGAATAGAAAAATCATTCCTGAGCCGTTCTTTGTCAATCTTTCTATACAGTATCTCCCTGTCTCTCTGTCTATCTACTGTATATCTTTCTCTCTCTTTTTGTATGGCTGAATGAATTTCTGTCTCTATATTTATCTATCTATCTGTCTGTCTGTCTATCTATCCATCCATCCATCCATCCATTTGTCTATCTATCTGCCTGCCTGTCTGTCTGTCGCTATGTCAGTCTATCTATCTGTCCATCAACCAGTCTACAAAATCTGTCTAGTTTGTATTGAGTTATTAGTCTCTATTGAGTTATGCTGGTTTATAGTGCTATCTTATATTGAGTTACGGGTTTATATTGAGTTAAACTGGTTTGTAGTACTAGATTATATTGAGCTACTGGTTTGTATTGAGTTAGTCGGGTTAATATTAGCAGATTATACAGAGTCACCGGTATTTGTCGAAGCTACAGGTAATACATATGATATATAATATCATGTGTATTGTCAGTGAAAGCAGGTTTTCACCTCTTGATCCGAGAGGTTTCCGTTCAGAGTCTCTGAGGTGGGATCGTCCCAGCTGGACACAGAGGAGGGCATGTAGTTGTCAGTCAGAGCATCCCACACACTACAGAAACACACGCATGGACATTTACATCAGACCAAACCACAGCAATAAACACACCACAAGACAGACACACAGGATGCTGAGATAGACCCAGTGAAGCTTGTAAATCAAGATCTATGCATGTTTTACTTTTTTTGCAATTTGGTTTACAATTCTATACAAATTTAAAAAACAATGCAATAAACCAACAGTAATTCCTCAATAAAGCAAAACCACAAAAACCAATACACAATAAACCAACAGAAAAAAAAACAATATGAATTATACACATATAAATACACACACAGTATATATTAACAAATGTATGTTGTATTCACATATCTACTCTCTCACTGGACATTCCAATCCGCACTTCACTATGTGTGTTTGTCCAGTCGTCCGAGAAACAAGAGAGCATTCAGAGTCCAAATCTCCGAGGCCAAACTGAACTGGTACTGACTCGTCTTCACTGTCTAACACTGACTCATTTCTGCTTCCACACACAGCGTCTTGTTTCATTTATTTAGCGAGCTTGCTTCTATAATCCGTGTGAAGCGCAGCCACAGGCCGAGTTCTAGCGCACGGACAGATTTGAGTCTGAATTCGAGCCAAGAACAAAAGCCACGGGCGATGAGAACACAACCCAGCGGGAAACGCATCCCGACCCAATATGAACGTAACGATCGCGGCCGTTCCTCTTAAAAGAGGCATGTGAAAAGGTTGCAGTAATGTGGGAATTAACCCAATTTATCTCTGCTCCTTCGAGGCTATAAAGGCAGATTGAATCAACAAAAACATGAACTATATTTAAAAGGAAGGGCTTTTTGTTCTATTTTGCTTTCTGACAGCAAAGAGAGAGAAAAGTGACAGGCAGCAAAGACGAGTCGAGCCAAACAAAAGCACTGAAGCGTAAAAATGTGCTGAATAATTCACCGTTAAACTAGGCTGCACGCGTACGCGTCGGACAACGGCCTCGCTTTTGTGTGATTTGATTTGTCAGGCCGGGTGATATTTACTCTCAGCAGAATAAAAGACTCATTCTACATGACACGATAAGGTAAAGAAAATACAGTATTTACTACTGCTACACATTGATTAGTCTATCCTTTTGATTGATAACTTATTTGCTTCAATTTTTTAGATTTAGTCTATGAATTAATGAGCAATATTTGCTTTGCACCCTTTTTGTATGTTATAATAATATTTTCAATAAATATTACAGTAAATAATAGAATAATCATTCTTCTGTTCCATGTAGTTTGTCTGTTTGACACAAAGGGTCCAAAACATTTAGTTGCTATTTGGTATTTACGTAAATGAGATGGCTGCTCTCAAATCTCTCATTGGCTAAGACCGAGCCAATAACAAGGGTCTGCAGCTCCAGGACCAGCATGTTATCACTTAATGTATAAACACATGTATGATGCATTGGTGCTTACTCTTCATCCTGAAGCCTCTCCTCGTCCTCCTCGGCGTGCGATTGGTTGCGGACCGGCGCCAGAGCCTCCGTCTTGGTGTTGTAGTTGTGGAAGCACACGTTCAGCTTCTCGTCAAACTCATTGACCAGGTCCTCCATGGATTTGAAGCTCATCATCTCAGAGAAGTTCTCCAGCTCAGAGAAATCTTCACGGCACAGAGGGGCCAGAGGAACACTTTTATGTGGTCGGCACGTGGGCAACTCGGAGTCGAGCTCCTCCATCCTGCAGGGACGCAGGTCCTCAAATTCCTCATCCAGGCACACCAGAGGGGCTTCCATCCTGATGCCCACTCGAAAACACTCACGTCAGGGGGCTCCGCAGCAGTTCTGAATGAAGAGATCGGATCAGTGTAAACCATTTTTAGCATTTCTACAACAAAACTTGTTCTGAAGTTCACTTTAGCAGAATTCCGCAGGACTTCCCTTCATCTCGCTCACCAGCGCGGAGAGTAATTCCGCTTAATTGCCGAGTGGTTGATTCAGCAGACGCACTCGAATTCTCTGATCAATTCTGGCCAAAGTCAAACATAAATTACAGATGCTGCCTTTTTGAAAAAATGAAAGCCCAACAACGAGTTTTCTGTAGACATAATGAGATTTTCCTCCATCATTGTTTTAATACTAACCATTGTCTGCATTTATGGGACTATAAATCGCCTAAAACAGGCCGGTAATTTAGCTGCACAGCCCAGCCGGATCAGCTTGTGTCTCGTCACACTTTGCAGGCCTTTTGTTGCCCATGAATTGACAGTTTTGATGAATGAGCTCAAAAAGCTTTATCAGGCTTAACATCACGGATAAAGACCAGCAGGATGAACAATCCGTTTAATGGATGCTCGATCTCTCACCCTCGGTTTGCATTCGTCAGCAATTTTGGAATCATCGTTGCGTTTACATTGTGTCATCTAACTGAAGTGATGACTATTTCTTATCCTGAATCTCATACAAAAAGCCACTGTCAAAAGTTCAAAATGTCAAATGCAGTGAGTACAGCACAGGCCATTTACCGGCGAGTGATAAACCGCCACTGCTAATTCACACTTCCTAAGGAAGATGGAGTACAATGAGACAAGTGCAAATATCATATTGACCTCGGTGTAATCAATAGTACACAAACTGTGGCGATGAAATTAAGCTGATTCTGAACGTCCGCCTCCGATGACATCATCTGCAGTTCATTTTTCATTTGTATCCACATGCCGATTAATTCTATGGACTTTCACCCAAAATCCCAATTTTGCCAGTAACTAAATAATGGTTCAGGGCACTGATGTGACCCGGTCGTGTGGTCAAACGTGAATATGAGCAGAACCAAATCACGAGATGAAATAATGGGCTGTGACAGGAGAAAAACACGCTCACGACTTCAAGCTTTGCCCAGATTAAACACAACATCAGCTTTGTTTGAGGATTCTATAATAACCTATACTCAAAACATTCATAATTATATATGAACATAAATGCGTGTAAATATGCGACAATAACAATGCTACATTTTTGTTTACCCAACTTTACGTATTTGAGAATCTATTCATGCAAAAGATGAAAAGGCTCAGAATGGTTGGAGATCAAGGTTGCCACGCTTCCCACTGGGAATAACTGAAAAACAATGGCGGGAAGAAGATGGAGTAATGGAGGAGGGAGATGGAGGAACAAATCACCTGCTGAAGAATTTCCTTGTGGATGTGGGAAATAAGAGCCCCTCCTTTTCCGAACCGATCCGACCTAAAGCACCATCAGCAGGATCCTGTCAGGGATGAAGCGCCACCAGACATCACACACGGGCTGGTCGTGATGGCCGCTCGGCTCCTCGTTCTAGTCCGCCGCGTCTTGTCTAAGCCAGTGGAGGCTCAGGGTTGTTTTCTGAGCATTGAGCAGCAGTCGTCCTCTGCTCCTTCACCGAGCCTGCGCATTGCTACGGAAACTGAGGGGATGGTCCTCCTCCTCCTCTGCTCTAGTCTCCGCCCCTTACCCCTCCCAACGCTGTGAGCTCCTGCACTCTTCCATATTCATGAGGGGCCGCGGCTGTCAGGGGTCCTTTCTCAGGATGCTCCTCTCGTTACCCCTTTGAAACGCACTCGAGGGGATTGCAGTAAAAGATCCGAAGCTTGTAAACTGATTTACTGTCCGTCGAGGCTGTTTGACAACTTGAAATCTGTACTTCAAACACATTTTAGTCCGTTTATTAGCTTTAGTGTCGTTTAATACAAAATGTTTGTAGCGAAATTCGGCTCTTAAATGTAATACATGCATTTTTACAAAAAAAAAATGTTTCGATGGTTTTATAGTTGCAACAGCAGCATGATGTTGGTTTTATAGATATAAAGTAAATAGAAAATCCAGACATAACTGTAGCACATTGCACAAAAGTGTAATGCCATTTTTTGTTTCAATTGTAATGTACAACTTTTATCAAATAAAAAGAATGACATCTACCGGTATATTGAGAACAAAAAAGAAAGAAACAAAAAATGACGAGGCATTACGTGCAGGTTTTGTTGGGTCATGGATTTGCAGAGCCCCTAGTAGCGTCACTGAACTCGCCACGCCCCAATGTCACGCCCACTCTCCCGGCTGGCCTTAATACTTCACGGCTCTTAATCTATCCCTCGGCCTTTCTAAAGCCTGATCAACGGGCAGATGAATACGTGGATATTTGCGTGTCTACGGGAAAGCTGCTCAGCAGTGGCTTGCCATATTCGGTGGATTAGCTTCTGATTTGCTTGATTTCAGACAACGCTTGCTTCGTTAGCTCGTGACGTCACAGGATGCGCGGTCCTTTTATAGGGCAGCTTCCTTTCCATGCCGACAGATATGCATGTCGCATGCTTGACAGATGCAACGTGACTGACATCAGGATGAAAATAAAGCAGCGAGAACGACGAAAAATATTCTCCACAGACGAAAAGACCCACGAAGGTGTCAATCATCATTCAATATATTCAGCATCCAAAAGCTACAGTTTGGTACCATTTCTGCAAGGGAAACGCCCTGATAAGGGTCTCTCCCACACAATTTAGTGTAGTTTTGTAGATTCTAATTTTAATAAACACAATACAAATGATTAATTTGCCAATAAATGCTCGTCGTTGTGACCTCTGTAGACGGTTTCACCCATGACTCCCGCTGTTCACGCTGAAGCATCTCAGTGAAAAGACCCTGAGTGACGGGAGCCGTTGCCATGGTGACGGGAGGGGGATGGCAGGGGAAGCTGTGCTTACGGAGACTGGAAACGGCCCATTAGCACTACACCTCTGCACGAACAGAAGCATTTATCATGCTAAGATGGTGCTGATGCTACTGCTGACGTTTAATATTAATGGCGTGATGGAGGTTGTGATCTGCGGCGTGTCTGGGCCTTTTGTTGCTTGATTTATGCATGAAAGGAATATTACCAATGTGATTTGCCACTACAACTACAACAAAATACTGGGCTTAAATACACAAGGCATTTTCTGAAAAAAGGTCTGTCTGAGCATCAAACCCATGACCTTTCATGTCGTAAACAGTCGAATATTTGGCATTGTCGTTGCTATACAGTATTTTTTATTTAAAATCAGAGACGCGAGAATAAACACAGGCTCACTTTGAATTCAGTTCAGGACCCGGACACAAGGCTGTTCTTTCACTTCAGCAGTTTTAAATTGTGCAGATTCTAGAGAAAAGGTCTGTGTGTTTCTGCCCTGATCAATATAACCCAGGTTTCACAACTCCACTTCACAATACACTTGAAGAATACAACAATCAGCACAACAGCCAGACGATCAATAACAGCGGCTCCCTAAAGCCAGACTATTGTACTCGTGAAAGCACCATGCTTCGCTTATATGCTTTATCTATAAATACAATAGTGTGGCTTTAGGGATATATATCGTGTGTGTGTGTGTGTGTGTGTGTGTGTGTGTGTGTGTGTGTGTGTGTGTGTGTGTGTGTATATATATATATANACAAATAGTTTACTTAATTACGAACTACGTACTGTGCTTCATTTGGAAAGTTTGAACTACGTTCAGTGACCGGATAGTGGCGGTGTGTCTAGTAGTCCCCTCTAGCGGCATTTCAGTTGAACTGCAGACATCTTCCGTTCATTGAAAAAAGAGGCTTTCTCAGCCTGTAATTATTATATATTTTTTTACTTTAACATAAGATATGAATACATGATCTATAACATGAGACAGTTTCCAGGAGTGAATATTTTAGATTATGTTTAATATGAGAGTTCATGGTGCAAACAAAGTCATTTACAGAGCAGAAGTGAGGCGTTTCTAAGTCAAATATTTATTCTAAGTAAATTTCTATACTGTACATACAGAATATTCATATAGAAATATGCTTGTTAATGTTTGATTCTAAAGCAGCAGTTTTTTTTTACAATATGACTTAAGTCATTTTTGCTTCATTTGCAAGAATACACAGTGCTAATTTATGAAGAACAACAGTAAACACAGTCCTGCACATACAGTTCCAAGATTTATGTAATTTTTTTTTCACAAATTCAGTCTAAATCAGTCAAACTTCAGTTTTTTTCATTGCAATCACTTCTGCTAAATGGGTTCTGATGGTGGATCACAACGGCAAGATGATTCAGAATTGTTCATCGTGACACTCATACACCTTTGTCAGCGAATTAAAAAATTCATATTGAACTTTGTCAGATGAACTAGAGTTCTGAAGATCTGTTCCGTGTTCGAGTTAAGTGAACAAGCATATATTGTGTGAATTGCTGTTGCATTTTCACTACAAAAATAATGTTTTAATGTAAATAAGACTCAACTCGTATTTAAATAGAGATTGAGTAGACTCACATACTCAAGTTTACCGAGTGTTTGAGAAAACGTACGTTTTTAACAATGTTGTTAACTTTCCATTTTTGCACAAGTCGAAGATTTAAACTTTATTTACAGAGACGCTGAGGTTAGTACGTATTTTGATCCTTCGATGGCATTTAATGAGGCCACTTCACATTTAGATGGCCACTGACATTAGTAATGAAGTAATGATTAGCCTGAAATCTGTATGTCATAAATATAAGGACGGTTAATAAAACAGACATAAAAGCAAGAATGTACGATAATATCAAACAATGCTTTAAAAATAATGTATCCTATATTTACTAATAAAATGGTTAACATCATCTAATCCAGTATTAAACCAGGATTTATCAGCGTTCTGCTACACCACATGGTGGTTTTGACTTGGTGGTTTAAACAAACAGTTTTTTTGCACTGAATTTATTTTTCCTCCAATTCATGGATTTCACACTGGCCGAAGCCCCAAAGTGCTTAGAAGCAGGGTTCAGTATGGCAACAGAAGTAAAAAAAAAAAGGCATGTGCTGGTATGTAGAAAAGTTTAAAATCATCAAAAATATGAATTATCTCAACACTTTCACATTAGAAATCCAAGTCAACACTTTCCGACGCAGACAGACCTGCAGGGACGATGTCTTCAGCGGAGAGCTGAGAAAAGTCTGGTGGAATATAACTTCAGAGAGAAGAACATAAATGTGTGTGAGGCGATTTATCCAAATCTACAGATTATTCTGGACATTGAAAAGAAAGAGAGATGAAGGGAATGACTTCCTAAATTTCATGCTTTACATGTTCATCCCTTTAAAAAAAATGAAAATATTTCACTGTCCGTGCATATATTACAACACAGAGGAATGGAAAACGATTTCTCACCCAGTCAGTTTAGCTTTCTCCAATACACAGACACACACACACACTTGCTTTTATGTCATAGTGGGGTCCAACCATCGACTTTCATATAAAACAACCCAACTTAACAAAACTCCACCTAAAATCCCATCTAGACACTCAAACTGGCCTTCAAAAAATAGGGGCCCAGACAAATGTAGGACCACTTTAGTACAACACATAGCATTTGGGGCCCCACTTTGACCTAAACACCTGCGCACACACACACACACAAACTTGCGTGAGATGAAGGAAAGAGGATGTTTAGTTTTCCTCGTCTTTAGCCTGAGAAAGTGCTTTTTCGGCACTTTCCGAGCCCTCGTAGCGCTGCGAAGCGATCGCCGCTTGATGGGACATGCTCTTCCTCACGATGTCTCCTTTCCTCCAGAGCGTGATTTCCTGAAGAACCAGGGAACACCAGTGAGAGACCTGAGGCGGGATGTCGGTGTGTGTGTCAGGACGTACCTGCTGCTTGAAGTAGCGTCGCTCCTCTTCATCGATGAGCACCAGGTTGAGATAATAGCGAACCGAATACTTCTTGTTGATGTCCCTCATGGTGGGTGTCATCTCGTATCCAGCCAGGAACAGACGAATAGGGATAGACTCGCCTGAAAGAGTGAGGCATTAGAAGCATCTTCACGAGACTGCACGTGGAAGTGTCTCCTACCGCGGACCGGCGCGCCGTCCATGATCTCGTATTTGGCAATGGTGTCATTCTCATGGTACACGTTGGGTCCTGTCCCCGTCGTCTCGCGTTTGATGATGTCAATCTCCATGTGTTTGATCTTGATTCGCACCAACAAGAAGTAGATCTTCCCCACAATCACATCCTTTAGGTGATATCTGCATACATTTGCAAAGTCTCAAACTCCATCCATCCATCCATCCATTCTCTTCCGCTTATACGGGACCGGGTCGCAGGGGCAGCAACCTTAGGAGGGATACCCAGACTTTCCTCTCCTTCGCCACCTCCTCTAGCTCCTCTAGGGAGACACTGAGGCGTTCCCAGGCCAGCGTTGAGACAGAGTCTCGCCAACGTGTCCTGGGTCTTCCTCTAGGACTCCTCCCGATGGGACATGCTCGGAACATCTCCCCTGGGAGACGCTCCGAGGGGATCCGAAATAGATGCCCTAGCCATCCTAGCCAGGTCCTGGTTTGTGGAGAACAGCCCTGACGGAGCCCAACATGCACTGGGAACAGGTTTGACTTATTGCCGGGAATGCGAACCAGACTCCTGCTCCGGTCATACAAAGAACGGATAGTCCTCATTAGAGGGTCCGTCACTCCATACTTCCGAAGCACCCCCCACAGGGCGCCACGAGGGACACGGTCAAACGCCTTCTCCAAGTCCACAAAACACATGTAGACTGGATTGGCGTATTCCCATGAGCCCTCAAACACTCAAGGTGAGGGTATAGAGTTGGTCCAATGTTCCACGGCCGGGACGAAAACCGCATTGTTCCTCCTTTATCCGAGTTTCAACTATCAGCCTAATCCTCCTCTCCAGCACCCTGGCATAGACTTTACCAGGGAGGCTGAGGAGTGTGATCCCTCTATAGTGGGAACACACCCTCTGGTCCCCTTATTTAAAAAAGGGAACTACCACCCCGGTTTGCCACTCCAAGGGTACTGACCCTGACCTCCATGCAATGTTGCATAAGAATGTCAACCATGACAGCCCAACAACATCCAGAGACTTGAGGTACTCAGGGCGAATTTCATCCACACCCGGAGCCTTGCCACTGAGGAGTTTTCTGACTGCCTCAGCAACTTCAGTCAGGGTGATAAATGAATCCGCCTCTGCTTCTATAGTATCTGCTATAGAAGGCATGTCAGAAGGGTTGAGGAGGTCCTCAAAGTATTCCTTCCACCGTCCCACTATACCCCAGTTGCTCCCAGCAGCTCCCCACCTTTACTGTAAACAGTATTGGCAGGAAACCGCTTCCCCTTCCTGAGACGTCGGACAGTTTGCCAGAATCTCTTTGAGGCCGACCGATTGTCTTGAATTGAAAAAAATTGATTAAAAAAGCCTTTATTAGTTCTACAGTGGGGAAATTTAACGTCACAACAGCAACAACAAATCCAAACAAATAAACAAACATAACCATAACGCACTGCACACATCATAATAAACAAACTAAATAAAATAACAATAACAAAATAAACACAAACCATATGAATAAGTAGCGCTGCCCGTCATAAACAGTTCCAGTCACCAGTTTAATTATAAATATAAATTGTAGAGTCTAATCGCAGCAGGTAGGAAAGATCTGCGATATCTCTCCTTCAAAATACATTTGGGTCTGCCAAGTCTGTCCAACTTCCTCCTCTGCCACCGAATCCAACTCACCACCAGGTGGTGATCGGTTGACAGCTCAGCCCCTCTTTTCACACGAGTGTCCAAGACATATGGTCGAAGGTCTGATGATACAACAACAAAGTCGAACATAGACCTTCTACCCAGGGTGTCCTGGTGCCATGTGCACAAATGGACACTCTTATGTTTGAACATGGTGTTTGTTATGGATAAGCCGTGACTAGCACAGTAACAGAACACCACTCGTGTTTAGATCAGGGAGGCCGTTCTTCCCAATCACACTCCTCCAGGTATCACTGTCGTTGCCCACGTGAGTCCCCCAGTAGAACAATGGAGTCCCCGTTTGGGGCCCTCTCCATACTCCTTCCAGGGACTCCAAGAAAGCTGGGCACTCTACACTGCTATTTGGTGACAATTCACCAAATTTGGTGAAATTCGCCTGAAGGCGAAGAGAAAAAACTCTCTTGTCCACTGGAGAGAAATTCAACACGTGGCGGCTGAGTTGGGGGACGATAAGCAAGCTCACACCCACTCGCCGCCTCTCACTCCAAGTGGAACAAATGCTTATTGAACCATTTCATTTAATATAATACTGATAAGGTTCTGAATTGTTTTATAATTTATATAATTGTTTAGTTTTACAGTATGTATAATACAAAAATCTAGATACGTTTTTACAAATATAGAAATATTTGTTTCAGGGTATCTGCAGGTTTCTAAAAGTTAGATTTAAGACTTTTCAAGACCTTTTTAATACCGTTCAAAATTAAATTTAAGACCTACTGTTGTGGGTGCGACGGAGCAGAACTGAGAAATATCAGGTGTTTTCCGACAGGTTTCCGCAGCCGCTCTGTGTGTTTCACACTGCATGTGGGTCTCCAAAGCTCCTATTCCCATTGTTCCAAGTTTTACATTTTGTTTGCACAGTATGCAGCAGACTTCGTACCACGGACTGGTTTTAACCATGGACCAAAATTAGGATTATGTAACCAGTTTTTGTTAAATGTTCATTTCACCATAGCTAACAGCTGATAAATTTACTGGCAAAAAGATTCGCAAGCGAGAAATCTCGATTTGCGCGAGCGCAACTTGATTTGAGTGAGCGCAACCTGTGAGTTGAGTGAGTGCAGTTTGATTTGAGCGCGTGCGTTTAGAAGCTCACGTTAGATTCAACACACGCTCACGCTCAGTCTGATCAACTACAAATATTTTTGGGACGAACTTGACGCCTTCCTCTGATTGGTCAAAGCGAACCAATCGTGGAGCAGACTCTCGCCATTGTCCCGCCCACCATGACAAGGCGCATTTTAATTAAATAATCATTTTTAATAGTATTCGAAGATATCTTAAAATGTATTTCACCTAGTCAGAATACCAATTGCAGATATTTGTAATTGATGTCTGATTAGTCACAACCACATTTGCAGATATCTATCGTAAGTTGGAGATAATGGACAGCATTTACAGATACAATTATATAGTTTGAAAATATCTTTCAATATAAATCGACTATAGTTATAAATCAAAATAAAGATATCTTAAACTTGTATTGACTTTGTGCTTTAGAAACTTTTAGAAAATGTGCTTTAGATATCTTAAATGTAAGATATATTTAATTAAATGCATTCGGAGATATCTTCAACTCCAATATGACTAGTCATAAATGGAGATATCTTTAAATATTTTACTAATATTACAAATGTATTAACACTAATAACAATACATTTGAAGATTAAAAAGAGTAGGCGTACATTTACGCTACTATAAGCACCAGCAACGCTGCCACAGCTCACACGCTGGGGTATGTGATAATAAAGTGATTTGATATCACTATATGTAATTGTAGTTATCTCTACAATTAAATAATTTGAGATATCTTCAATTCAATTGTGACTAGGATAAACTCACTTAGAGATATCTACAAATATTTTTCAATGGGAGTGTATCTCAAAGTAGATTTGTTGTGACTTGTCAGAAATGTTTTATGACTACTCGCCGCAAAGGAATAAATGTTAATTCCGATCTGTTTAGCCAATTTTAATTTGAGCAGACAAGAACTGAGCGTGAGCGCGTGTCGATACGTGCGCGCTCAAATCGCGTTGCGCTCGCTCGCGAATCTTTTTGGCACTAAATTGATACCGTATCCTAAAGCTCTAGCGATTCAGCACGGTTCCGTCTACAGTATTTTGTTCTACGTGACAAACGAAAAGATTTCAAATGTATTTAAAACCAAAAAATAAAGTCGGTTTCATTTTTAAGTATTTTAAGTTTAAGTAAATAAACATTTCATTTTTAAGACCTTTGAAATGCAGAGGTGTCAGGTAACGAAGTAATACCACTTCATTACCTAACTAAAGTAGAAATTTGCCTTTTACTTTTTTAATATTTATTTTTCCACTTACTTACTACTACTTATTTTTTAAGCAAATATCGGTCTATTTGTTACTTCTTCAAAACCAGTCGCGTTACCGGTTAGTTATTTATTTCCATGTTGAATCGATATAAAAAAAAACATCCGGACAAATCACGCCAGTAAATGATTGTGGTTGGATGAGACGTATAAACACGTATCATCCCGACACCCTATTGGTTTGTGTAAGGTCCATCACACATGCGCATCGCGCTTTGTCGGCGAAAGAATGACGGAGAGAAGAGGCGGCTTTATGGATTCGATTAGTGTCAATACGGTTAGAGCACAAACTGCACCCGCGCGCTCACACACCAACACTGGTAGAACAGATGGGAAAATGCGGGTAAAACGGCACGGTAGAACGAAGGTTCATATCGTCCCAGTCAGGACAAGTTTGAGGCGCAGTGACCGTGTGTAAAGCTCAAGTTCAAGTTCTGAGCATTTGTAAGGTGCTTTTCACAGTTTAAACTGTCTCAAAGCACACAAAAGCTCCATACGTCTCCCGAGATCTCAAAGCTCACGTGAACACTGAAAAACATTTCAGTTAGTATCTTTGTGAGACTTTGAGAGATATGATTTATCTTATACTAGACATAAAGGAGATAATGTAATGTTGAAGCTAGATTTTCGAACATAAGAGTTTATATTTAGGTAATTATTTCATAACATGTATTTGAAAATAATCTATTTTGTTACAAGTTTTTACAGATTTATTTCCGAGAAGCCTGTTTAATTTAGTGTCTTGAGGCCACGCAGATTGCACAGAAGCTTTGTAATAAAATGCATTAATTTTCAATGTAATTACAACAATTTAATAGAACAATATAGTTCTATAATGCTGTTTTTTTCCTCGCATTACTTTTACTTTTATACTTAAAAGTAGTTTTCTCAGTATTAGTAACGCTACTTTTACTTTAGTAGAATATTGGGCATTTTACTTTTACTTTCACAGAAGTACTTTTTAACTCGAGTATCTCTACTTCTAACGAAGTAACAAAAGTGACATCTGTTCTAACGGTGTTGGTGTGTGAGCGCGCGGGTGCAGTTTGTGCTCTAACCGTATTGACACTAATCGAATCCATAAAGCCGCCTCTTCTCTCCGTCATTCTTTCGCCGACAAAGCGCGATGCGCATGTGTGATGGACCTTACACAAACCAATAGGGTGTCGGGATGATACGTGTTTATACGTCTCATCCAACCACAATCATTTACTGGCGTGATTTGTCCGGATGTTTTTTTTTTATATCGATTCAACATGGAAATAAATAACTAACCGGTAACGCGGTAACTAACCGGACAGCCCTGTAGAAATGTGAAATTAAGACTTTTTAATACTTTTTAATTCCCTATTTTTACATTATTATATTATTATAAATTAAATTTAAGACTTTTTAAGGACCCGCAGATACCCTGTGTTTATGAAAACATTTTTAAAAGGTATTGAACATCTAATCTTTTCTTTTACATTTTTTACTTTATTTAAACATATCTGACTTTTCTATAGACAGTTTACACTGATTTGAGGACCGCACACACGCACACACACACGTACTTGGACTTGTTGTACTCAAACTCGATGTGCAGACAGTCCTCAATCCCCACCTCCATCTTGATGGAGGAGTTGAGCTCTGGGTAGGTGCTCAGCGTGTGCACCACTATGTCCATCTCTTTGCTGATGTCGTTCAGTCTCCTACTGATGGTCGCACGCAGGAAGTATCTGAGCAGAAAAAAAACACAAGCGGAATCACAAGGAATAAATCACTCAGCCAGATCACAGAGATGAAGAAGCTGCGCACCGAAGCTTTACGTTCTGGCCCGTGTAGGACTCATACGGTTTCTCCACGTGTGTGAACTCAAAATCAAAGCTCTGAGACTGTGTCATTTCCCCCGGCCGAGCCAAGTCCTTCACCAGAGACACAAACTCGTGGTGGTTTCCTCTGTCATAGTACAACTCTGAGGAGAAAAGATGCAAGCAGGAGCCAGTGAAGGAGGACATGTTCTACATTCATAGCACAAACACACTCGCTAAAAGCTAAGAATCACTCATTCTAAGGGAATGTTTTGAGAATTTTTTATCATTCCAATCAAAGACGCTTCGCTGATAAGACAGGCCCCTAACTTGCCCTGGGAGATCGACCCATTTATAAGACAGAAGAAAGAAAACCAGGTAAGGAGAGAAAATTGAAAACATAGAAATGAGTAGAAACCTACTTTTGGGTTTCATTTATTTTTAATTCAAATTAGAAGGGGAAAAATAGACATGTCTTTGAAAGGTGCCAGCACAGCATGCAACTTCTTTAGGGTCTTGAAAGAAGCGTTTCGTAGTTTTTCTTCCTTCGTTCTCCAAACTCAGACAGTTACCCAAAAAAGAAGAACCGGGACCGTTTTCTCGCTTACACCAAACTCCTGTGGCGCTCTACTGTACAGTCGGAACTTTCTATAGAAAACTTAACACCTTTCAGCTTTAAATGATACATTGTATTATGTTCTGTAACATGCCTATAACGGTAGATTTTCCTGTTTACGGTAATCACTCATTTTGTGAAAAAAAAATAACATTTAATCATTTACAAAAAATCATTTAATTACTGCACACGTGTCTCAGTTGTGAGTCCATTATTTACTATGTCTGCAGACCTCGCTTATAAGACCTGCCCCCAGTTTAAGAAGCCCGAAATCTGAAGAACATAGCCCACCCCCCTTCCGTATATACAGAGCCGGCCCGAGGCATACGCGAACTACGAGACTGCGTGGGGCCCCGCGGGAACCAGGAGGCCCCCAAGAGTACATTAATTATATCGGAGATTTTTTCATTTTGAATATTACTCTATATGCAGTTAAGCGGGCGAAAGTTAGAAAGCTTTTAGGAGCCCGCGTAAACTAACCGCTCATAAACACCGCTTTTCCGAGCATTCGACACCCCTCCTCTAGTTAACAATGTGGTACAATCCGTCTGATGCGCGTTAGATTGATATTTGAAAGTTAGAAAAGCCTTAGCGCTTGTTTACTACAGTTAAAGCTGCGACGTTCGCGAGAGAGAGGGAGAGAGATTACAGGTTTTTTAACTAAGAGTTTGTTGTTCTGTTTCTGAGCTCTTTCCTAATGAAAACGCTGCTTTCTTGCGTTTTTCGCGTTTGCTTGAGAACAATTTACAACTAAAATAATTGTTATCTTAATCTATGATTGTTCTTTGACTGAATACTGTCATAATTCAATCAAAATAATTAATACAATGTTAAATTGAACCAATACAATATTCATTTATTAATTAATATGACAAAAAATGCCAAAAATACTTGGAATTACCTGAGTTGGTTAAAACAACCGCTAGGGACAGTATCTAAATTCGGTTCTGCATTAAGGTTTCTGCAAAAATCTGCTTTAAAACAAAATGTCTAATAAAGCTGTGTACATTTTATTGTTTTGCTCTGATTAAAAGCAGTTTTGCAAATCCTTTTAAACAATAACCATTTTGTAGAGGGGGGTAATAATTTTGTCCTCAACTGTGTATATAAAGGTATAATATTTCAATAATTATCATATTAGTATTGAAATATATTACTCCATGAGAAAACAACAAGCGGAAGAATTAACTGGAAGAATTGAACACATCTTTTCTGGACTGTAGGTGATAATCTTGTGGGTCAAAAAAGGTGCAGGCCCGGCTGTTATAAGCTGCTTTTGTCATAAAAAAAAATCTTCAGACTTCACTCTACTGCAGGAGAGACGCCTGATGTGACCTGCATGGTTGCTGCTGCTCCAGATTAAACAACTTGATTATTGTTGTTGTTGTTGTTGTTGTTGTTGTTGTTGTTGTTATTATTATTATTATTATTATTATTATTATTATGTGCTTTGTCCAGTTAGCAAGGGGCCCCCAAGCAAATTCTGCGTAGAGCCCCCTGAAGGCTTGGGCCGGCCCTGTGTATATAAGTATACACATACACATCTATATATTTTTCTTATTTGCTTACTTATTTTATCTTTATATTACTTTCTGTAGCTCATTTTCTTGAATAAAGTAAATGAGACTTATTCAATAATAGGAAAACGATACAAAATGACCAATCAAAACAATGCGCACGTTATAATATGGTTACATATTGTGCTGCTTTGTACATATTGTACGGCAATAAGACGTCATGTTATTTCGTATTCTATGTTCTGTTCTTTTATTACAGCCACACATAATGAAAATTGTAATCAATCAAAGAACATTACCCCGCAAACGTAACGCGTCAGATGTCACGTGATTTGGTTTTGACTAAATTAAACACAAACGCCGCTGATTACTGATACTGTACTTGATGTTTTTTTTTACACGACACTGTACAAAGTACACTCATATTTACCGATTTGGCCGATAAACTCTATTTTGACGCCCTGGTGCTCGAGTCTTTTCCCGGGGCTTTTCAGGGTGACGATCACTTTCCCGGACACTGTCTCCCCGTCGTAAAACAGAAAATACTTGTCTTTTTTCCCATCCTCTGTTTTGTGCTCGGCCTTCTTCCTCGTCTCGGCGTCGTTAAGAACGATGTCAACTTCAGCGCTCTGTCCGAAACTGAAGAAGCTCATGCTGGAAGCTCGAACCTTTTCTGCTGCTGATGTTCTAACACCTGGACGAATTCCACATCAATACAGTTATGACTCGATTAGATAAAGGACTTCGTGACGAGCTTCTGCAGCGCATGTATGGTTATGCCTCTCAGGATCGGGAAGAAAGTGATGGAAAAGTAACAGTGGATTTTCCTTAAGTAACGGTACGAGCGAATGCGGAGTTTACCAGATAGTCATATCGAACCCACTTCCGGGATCAATTGGATTTCTAATTTTCTTTCAAAATAAGAGTCCCATCGAGAGGCCCAAAAAAATACAGTACTAAACTCGAAAGCAAATCAATAGCTCAGCTCAAGTTTACAACACCTCAGGCTGAATTTGAATCGTAGGTAAACCATATGCTTTAATGTAGAGCTGCTACGCATATAAATAATTTAAGCGTCCAACAAATGGAGAAACGTATATTATTTCATAATATTTTAAGCCTACAAATAAAATAAAGGAATTGTGTTAAATATGTTAACACCGATAAACAAATGTAATTAAAAAAACACAAATATATCAAATATGTTATGAACCTATTATGGACCTACAGTATACTTTTTTAAACAGGAAACGATATTATTTGAGGCGTTTTGTCGCTCTCTGCTGTTTAATATTTTCACTACAACACTTGGAACAAAACAGTTAAAACATACTGTATTTCTATACGTGCAGAATTCCATCCATTCGAACTGCTATTCGAACACTATAAACAGACAGATCAGAATATCCTGAAGCAATTTTACCTCGGAGTTTTGCCATTTTAAATTTCTTATATTGTGTTTGTATTTATTTATGTATAAAATGTATTTTGTACGTTTTATTTACAATTAAATGCATCTATTTTAAATAAATAATTTATTTTAGGCTATCTTTCAGATTTCAAGTTTCTTGAAGAAAATCATCGTTTGAGTTAAATAAAAGATTAATGTGCATTATTTATCAAACCAAAAATATTAGTCGCACACATTTTCAGACTATTTTCTCGCTTTTTAACTTGATTTTTTGCTTCATTCAACCGCTAGACATAAAGAATAGAGCCATTTGTACACACACGAATCTCCGCCTAGTTTTGCGATTGGCTGGGATGGCTGTCAGTCAAAGAGTGGGCGTGAGTAGACCGCTGTCTACGGCGTGTAACAAGCCGTGAGGATTTCGTGACACACTCTCTCGCTCCGTTTAAAACCCTCCCGGCCGCCGAACAGGCGACACCGCGCGATCATGTGCGACTGTTAGTCCTGAAGCTCCGAGTCCAAACCTCCAGAGCACTTATTTTCCGTTCACCGGCACACAGGCGCTTCGACCCCGCGATGGCAGAACCGCAGCAACCGCTGGTCGACATCGACCCGGATTTCGAGCCTCTCTCTCGGCCGCGCTCGTGCACCTGGCCGCTACACCGACCCGAATTCCCGGAGCCGGGTAGCTCCAACACCTCCTCCCCGGCACCCTCCGCCAAGCCGGAGCAAGGCATCGTGGACTTTATCAACAGTCTGAGTTTACTAGAAGAGACCGAGGACTATCCGGAGGAGAAGCCGGTGCTTCTGAACGACTTCCACTGCCAGGACAACTGCGTTCACCCCCAGCAACAGCATCCCCAGCTGACTCACCCGCAACAGGTGCCGCCGCTCCCAGCCCCTGCCACCAGCTCCAACCCTGCGGCGGCCCAGAGGAAGAGCAGCTCGTCTCGCAGGAATGCCTGGGGGAACATGTCCTACGCGGACCTCATCACCAAGGCGATCGAGAGCTCCCCTGAGAAGCGGCTCACACTGTCTCAGATCTACGAGTGGATGGTGAAGAGCGTCCCTTACTTCAAGGACAAGGGCGACAGCAACAGCTCAGCCGGCTGGAAGGTAAAGGCCCCTGTTAAACGACTGTTAATAACTGTATTCGTATACATATTACATACGTACATACGTAGTACTTTGTAGAGTAAATAAACATGTGCAAACACATTTAGAAAACGGCACACAAATAAGTTTCATTTATGTTAAAAGTTAACTTTCTTTTAAAGATACACATATTTCATAAACAATATTTAGTTATATCACCCTCCATATTTGTGTATTTCTTGCAGTTTTCGCACCCTAATGTTTATTTTTAACAGGTAAATTAATAGGTGAAATAAATGGCAACAAAATGTACATTGTTGATGGAAATTTGTAATCTCTAAGAGGAAAGTGATTTGAGCTTCGTATAATAATAATGGCAGAAAAAATAATAATGTCAAACAGATTCACAAAAAAGTGATAATGAAGCAAACGATGTGTTTGTTCCACACTTGAAAAAAGATCCCATATATCATACTTGCAATATCAGAAATCATTTCAATCTTTGATTTGTTTTAAAACAACTTTTATTAGTGTGTTGTGGCTTTGATGATGGAACTGTGAGCAGTTACTGGTGTCCAGTAGTCTTGTGGACTATCTCGTGTTGTCGCGCTGGAGCCTGTGGAAGTTGATTTAGCCATAATAACTTTATTGACTCGTTGAAGCTTGTTATTATTGTTGGTAAAAGAAACTCTTCAAGGTCACACGACTGGAACTGTGACAACACCAAGACTGCTGGGCTTGAGTGAAGGTCGAGAGATTAGGACCTTTATGGCAGGTCTGTTGTGTTATAGATCTTAATTCTACTGCTAGATTCACACTATGGAAGCAACTTTAATGGTTATTTAATATCTTTGGCAGAGAAGCTGTGGTTTGTGTGCTGGTGCCAGAGGGAGAAAGAGAGAAAGAGAGTGAGAAGGAGACTGGGAAAGGGAAAATGAGAGAAGGAGAGGTTGAGGGAAAGGAGGTTAAACAAGGTCACAGATCTGGCACATCTTCATTTGAAAGAAACATTCATGGCTTTATTGGCCGTGCTGGATCACAAGAGCTAACACAATAAGTGACAGTCAGCTGTTACATTGTAAATTTGTAAATATTACTTTGAAACAAGCTGATGTTTTTCTTGAGACTCAAACCCACAACCTGTCGCGAATGCCACAATCTACTCATCCAGCAACAGAAAAGCTTATAGGGGTTGAAATTTTGCTTAGTCAAAGTTCTGGTGCTCTGTGGTGGTGCATTAGGACATATATTTATTTTTAAAAATGCATTTGGACGTATTTCTTCGAGCGTAGCGAAAGCAACAAAGAGCGTCTTAGTTCAGGAAGGGCTTCTGTGAACCTGTCATTTGTCTTCACCCCACTCATTCCTGTCTGATTCACACAAGCTGCTCTTGTTTCGCCGCTTGTCTAGTGCGTAAATGGAAACACAAATCCGTCACACATGTCAGGGCCGCCTCCCATTGCCGAGCTAAAAATACCTGCAGGATTACCTGTCATTACAGGGAGACACATTTACCTGAAAGGTGCGGTCCGCCACCGGCTCTGCACGCCACGACAACGCATCGTCTGGCCGCCTGCCGCTGACGTCACACTCTGTGCATTCCACTCAACCGTCGTGTCTGTGTGTGCGCAATAATGTCTTTATTAAAATATCATGAATTTAAATCTTTTGAACAATGCTTTCCCTCTCTTATTATATTGTGATAACAAGGGGAGGGAGTCATAGACAGACGGACACAAAGAGAGAGTGACTCTTGGAGAGAAAGAAGCAAAAAATGCAGTGACATAGAGAAAAAGATAGAGACGCTGACATACAGACAGAGAGAGTGACACTCGGAGAAAGAAGGATCCAGAAATCCAGAGAACGTCAAAGAGAAAGATAGAGAGCCAGAGAACGAGAAAAACGAAATTACAGAGAAACGCACACAAAGATTGTTTGAAAGACAGAAAGATTGTAATACAATAAAAGAGAGAGACATACCGTATAAACAGAGAAAGGGGGAGATACTGAGAGACACAGAAAAAGAAGTGATATACGTAAGAGAGCGAGTTAACTTGTATAATTAAAACAAAAGACGAAGAATAATAATGTATTATTATATTAATGTAATAATAATGACATGAATATTAAGGAGAACTGTTGTCTGTGTCACACACACAAACACGTTATAGCGGCTCTTATGTTTGGAGACAGACGTTTGCTCTCCGCTGTGATCATGTCTGTGTCTCCAGACGGACAGAGCAGGTGAAGGAGCTGATGGCAGATAGCGGGGTCCAGCAGACAGTCTGCACGGGTTCTGCTGGTTTGTTTTGCTACTGTCCTTCACAGTGAGTGAGGGATGTGCGCTCATGTTATCTACGTGTAAATGTCATTCACGCCGCTATTAATGGTTTTAGTTGTCATAGAAATAGAAATGAAGGAAATGTGTTTTCACAATTTTTATTTTAGTAATAACTCGGTTTCTCACTTCCTCATCATCAATCTCTCTCTCTCTCTCTCTCTCTCTCTCTCTCTCTCTCTCTCTCTCTCTCTCTCTCTCTCTCTCTTTCC
>SOMO01000018.1:1393860-1423174 GCA_028128575.1 Paedocypris carbunculus | reverse complement strand
TGTATATATATATATATACATACATACATACATAATACACACATTTGTATATATAACATGTCCATACACAAACACGCACTCTAAATCTGAAGAAGTGATCACGGGGGGCAGGAGGAGTGTGTTTCTTTACGTGTCTCACAATAACACACACGCCCCAGCAGGCCTCTGGGGGCCGGTCAGGGGGGCTCTGCGTCCTGTGGCGCACACGTGTGAGCGCGCACTTGTAACACAAACACGCACACCAACACGCTCACGTTTGCTCATAAAGTCCAGGTGTGAGTCTTGAGGAGGGTCTGTCGGTCTCTCAGGGGATGCTGAAGACCCCCGTACATAGGGCTTTACTGGAAGTGTGTGTTTTTCTCAGTGACTTGTGACAAACCGTTTCCACACGTGCAGCGCTATTGCTTGCGATGTGTGTGCTGGAGCATTAGCTTTTGCTTCTCAGATTTCCTTTTCTCTAATTTTATACAAATTGACGACTGATCAAGCGTGTTTGGCATGTTTCTTTCATTGTGAGGGTCACAGGAAGTGGGGGATGTTTATTATGTGGGAAAGCCAGTGTGTGTGTGTGTGTGTGTGTGTGTGTGTGTTTGGATTGTCTGTTTGCGGGAAAAAGATGAGATGAAAAGAGCTGAGATAAGGCATGGTCACATGACCTTGGCCTGCAGGTCTACGTCCAGTCCTCTTTCTTCACAAATTTGTGATGTCACTTCCTGTCCTTGGTTTAGAGATTCTCATTCATTGCTTGCACAAAGATTAAATAGTTTCTAGCGTTTTACTGCAGTTAAAATGGTTTTGAATGAGGAGGAAAAATGAGGATGTGTTGCTGTTATCAGCAGACTGACTACAGTGATTGTGTGTGTGTGTGTGTGTGTTTGTGCGTGTGTGTGCGCGTGTGCACGCTCGGTCTCTGCGTGAGTCGCAGTGGTATGTAAAGCATTTTTGGCTCATTGTGTTGTGTTAAGTATGCTCGACAGAAATCACTCCATTATAAGACCGAGACCTGCTTTTAATTTTATTCCAGTGAAGGACTGAAAAATGTACGTGTCTTGTGAACATATAAAGGTGGAAAAACATAAAGATAGATGCTGTACGTGGAAAAAAAAACTTTATTTGTCCCACAGAGGAGCCGCGAGTGTAGTATTTACATGATACATGATGTGTGTGTGTGTGTGTGTGTGTGTGTGTGTGTGTGTGTGTGTGTGTGTGTGTGTGTGTGTAAATATTCAATTTTTTCTTGTTTTCTTCAGGCCATACTTCGTTTAACCTCAGGTCAAAGGTGAGAGAAAGTCAAAGCCTTTAGCCACAAATTGATCAGTGGAAGTCACTTAAGAGGAAGACAGAGTGCATGTCAGGTCACCTGCTGAGAAAACGAGAGGGCGAGTGAGAGAGAAAGACAGAAATAAACCAATGGGGTCAACAGAGAGAGAGAAAACATATAGACAAAACATAGCCTTTATGTGTGGAGTTTGCATGTTCTCTCCGTGCTGGGTTTCCTTTGGGTGCTCCGGTTTCCTGAAAACATGCGTTTCAGGCGAATTGGCATTGGAAAGTTGACCATATGAGTGAGTGTGTGAATGCGTTTGTCTGTGTGTCTGGTTGGCCACAAATTCAGAGTGTGTATCCTGCCTCTGGTTCAGTGATGCTGAGAAAGTCGCCAACTCCCCGCGACTAAGTGGCAGAAGATGAATAGAGGAGGTGTACAGAGTGGTAAAGTGAGAGAAGGGGTAGAGAAAGAGACTTCAGCAGGTTCTTCTGGTTTTTCTGGCTCACATGAGTCAAACACTAATCGATCAGTCTCTCTCTTTACTTCACCTGACACAACAGCTTAATCACCCGTTACTTTCACCTGTCTCTGTCTTTCCTGCTCCTCCCTGATGGAGTGTGTGTGTGGGATTGTATGGGTGTGGATAGCCGTTAGAAAAACACGATAAACCTGGGTTTGTTTTGAGCGGCTGTGACCTTTGACTTGTTTTTTTGCGTGGTGCTGCTCGAGTGAGGCTCTGGTCTGATGCAGGTATGGGTCTTTGCTTCTCATGACTGTGTGGGTCTCCTTCAGCCCTCCTGTTCCTCTCGGTGTCCGAAATCGTGCACTTAAGTGGACCAGAGGCTTTATATTGAAGAAGAATGAAGAAGAATTGAACTTTAGTAATCCCTCAGTGGGGAAATTCGTCTCTGGTTTTGACCCATCCGAATGTACTGGCGCCCGGGGGGCATGTGGGGTTCAGAGTCTTGTCCAAGGACACTTAGTGGTAGAACCAGTAGTAGGGGGGATTCGAACCGGCAACCTCTTGGACTAATCCGACTAATATATTGTCCGTATATTGGCTGGTTGCTGATTCATGCTGTTTTTCTCAGATGTTTTTCACAGCTACTAATGTATAAAGTTTTTTTATATAGATAGACAGATGGAAGGAAGAGTGTGTGATAGATGAATGATTAAATAAATGATTGGGAAACCGTTGGTTGGAAAAAGTGTCTAGTAGCTAGATAGACAGATAGATAATTAAACAAATAAAAGGATAGATGGATAAATGAGTGGTTGGTAGGTCCATGGATGACAGGCAGATGGATGGACAGACAGGCAGATCTCGTCATGATTGTAACATCAGAGGAATGAGTGGAGAGAACAGTGAGACTGATAAACACAATCACTGTCTGTCTGTGTGGTGCCCCTGATAACACTGGCTGCTTCCCTTTGGATTTTTGAGGCAGGTCTCTGACTCTTCGTCTGGTTTAACAAGGGTCTCGCAGTGTGGTTGGTGGTGCGGACCCCTGAAGTCCCTGAGAGCACGAGGGCAGACGGACCTCATATCAGCTCCACACAGCCTTTCCTGAACGGATGGACGAGAGAGAATCACTGCCTCTCTCTCTCTCTCTCTCTCTCTCTCTCTCTCTCTCTCTCTCTCTCTCTCTCTCTCTCTCTCTCTCTCTCTCTCTCTCTCTCTCTCTCTCTCTCTCTCTCTCTTTCTCTATCACTTGCTCTTACTCTTGCTCTTTGCCTCTCTTTCTGTCTCTAGTTTTGCCTCCTGCTCTGTTGTTCTTTCTGAATATGTCTGTGAAAACATATCTTTATCTTCTTCTCCCTTTCTCCCTTTGCCACTCTTTCGGTCTCTCTTTTTGTCACACACTTTCTCTCTTGCTCTCTTTCTCTTTCTAACTTTCTGTCTCTTTGCCACTCTCTCTATTTTTTTCCAACTATCTTTCTATCTCTTCTCCGTTTTAATTGTCTTAAAACCGAACCTGGATTTATATGTTTTGTTATAGGAAAACAGCAACTAAAAACAAAAGAACAAGACAAGAGTTCTGCTAATGTGCTAAAGAGCACTGCTAATGTGGTGTGTGTGCGTGTGTGTGTGTGTTTCTCCTTGAACAGTGTAGTGTCTTGCAGAGCTTCATCTTTTCCTGTCCTTCCTCTTCACAGCCACATGAAAGGAAGGTAAAGTGCAGCGCGTGTGATGCAGATAAAAGTCTTGCGTAGATTTCTCTCGATGTGTTTTACATGAGNTATATATATATATATGCATATACAGCATATAATATTATGCTAAAGACTGTATAATAAATCATATATAATGTATTTAGAATTTTTGTGTAGAATACTATGTTATTTATATATAAATATATATAACTTTACTGTATATTATTATAAAATATTTGTTTATAATTAATAAAAATATTTCAGTTTGCAGGAAGATTGTAGTTAGTAAGTATTTCTACAGTAGGCAGCGGTGTGTTTTCCCGTTCTGGCAGAGCTGAAGTGTGTGAGTATTCCGAGAGAAGCGGATGTGCGCAGCAGGAAGTGGTTGTGTAGTCGCGGGCTCGCGGCTTATCTCACACGACCTCGCCGCGTTTCTGCTGAACTTCAGCATTCCACCTGCGTTTATCTCCTCCATCCCGCTTCTTTCCACTGCCATTCCTGTTCCTGGGAAAAATGTTCAGGGAAAGAGAGACTGTGTGTGTGTGTTTGTACATTGAACCCTGCTGGTTCTCGGGTGCATCAAGGAATGCAGAACATGGCTGTTAATTATGAACATGGTTGACCATAATTCATTGTGAAATGATGTATATGTTTTTGTCAGTTAGTTTCCTAATTTCTCTGTGTTTTCTCATTTTAAAGTCTGTATAATATGATTAATTTATAATATGTGTGTGTGTTCTTAACATGCTGTTTAAATGAAGTATCTAGGTTGTGTGTGTGTGTGTGTGTGTGTGTGTGTGTGTGTACAGTTTACAAAACATATACTGTATATACACAGGTATGTACAGAAGTGTGTGTGTGTGTGTGTTCTTAACATGCCGTTTAAATGGAGTATCACGGTAGTGTGTGTGTGTGTGTGTGTGTGTGTGTGTGTGTGTGTGTGTGTGTGTACAGTTTACAAAACATATACTGTATATACACAAGTATGTACAGAAGTGTGTGTCTGTGTGTGTGTATGTGTGTCCAGCTGTTGAGTGATGTTTGCCTCAGCTGAACAGGATTCACGCCGTCTTTATTTCACAGTCAACAACACATCAGTTTCTTTATTGAAGGGTCAGACGAGGTGCGTGTGTGTGTGTCTGTGTGTGTGTGTTTGGGGTGTCAGACAGGATGCACATGGGGTACCTCAGACTTGTTTATGAATCCCTTAGGAGATTGACACACTCACATACGTGCTTACACACACACACACGCATCCACAACTTTGTCACACATGCATGAATTAAACCACACAAGCACACGCACAGGTACACAACAATGCAAGTAGTTGCACAAGCACACACAGACATGAATGTACAAGTACAGGCTCACACAAAAAAATGGACAAGTGAACAAACGTACACAAAGCTTGCATACACACAGTCACACATATTACCAAATAAAATATGCATGTTTAAGTAAACACACATATACACACTTACGCATAAATGTCCACTCACATGTACACATAAACACAAGCACAAATACCTGCACACACATTCACACATACATAAACATGTACACTCACAAATGCTTGTACACATGTGCACACATACACACAAACACCCACACTAACGTACACATACGTTGCATACACACACTTACATGTTTCTCATTCATGTGCTATTAAGCCACACAAATACACACACACACACACTGGCCAGTCAGAGGGTCCCGCTTCACCCGATCCTGGAGAAACATCTCACACTCGGGTCTTCACAGTGGGGGAAGAGTACCGTTGGTCTCAGATGCCTTCAGGATGGCCTTGCTCTTCTCAGAACAGAGCTGTGACACCTTCATATTCCTGCAGTGAGTCACTTCCTGTGGCCTGGGTTGAGCGTGTGCGTGCGTGCACGCGTTTGTGCCTCCTTTTTTTCTTTTCTTCTTTTCTCTTCTTTTCTTCTTGCATTTGTCGTGTTGTTTCTGCTAGTGGTTCCTCCTCTCCGTCTCAGTGTGGTTCTGGGTGGAGTGAGGCTTTGTTGCAGCGGATCTGTTACTGGGAAGAGAAATCTTTTTCTCCCTCTGTTTTTTTTTTTTCTTTTATTTAGTTTTTACTTTTCTCACACTTTATTTTGGTTCTTCTCTCTTTTTTCATTTTCATTTCATCTCTTTGTTTTTTTCGTTCTCTTTGCACTTCATCTCACTATATATTTTTTTTACCTGTCATTCTTTCTGTCTCTATTTGTATCTTTTCTTCTGTTGCTATCTTTTTTGCTTTTTGTGTTTTCATATTTTCTTTATTTCTCTCTTTACCTTTCTATCACACTTTCTGTCTTTCTCTCTCTCACTCTTTTTTTCTCTTATTCTTTCACTCTCTATTCTTTCACTCACTCTTGCTCTCACACTTTCTTTTCTTTCTTTTCCTCACTCACTCTTTCACTCCTACTTTGGCTCTTTTTCTTTCTTTTTTGCTCACGCTCACTGTTACCCGTCACTGTTTTTCTTAATTTTCTCTTCCTCTCATTCTCTCACTCTAACCCCCCTATCCGTTTGTAAGGTTTGTCCTGTTAAGAGTTGCATTAGTAGAGAGGCTGTTCTCTTTTAAACACAACGAACCCGTCGACCTCATCTCTCTCAGCAGGAAAACATTCCCCCCGCCCTCCCTCCATACTCCCTCCTTTCCCTGGCCTCTGTCTCTCTTCTACTACTTTCTTTCGTAACCTCTTTTTTTGTTTTATCTCAATTCCTCCAAGTTTTCCTTTTCTTCTCAATCTGCATCCTTCTCTTCAATCTTTTTTAGCATTTTATTATTCTTCACTTCCCTTTGGTGCTTTTAAACATAGTTAAACATTGAGATGGATTTCTGAATACCCGCATGCCTTTCTGTGTCTTTTTTTTTTTTTTTTTTTTTTTTAGCTTTAATTCCATTTGTAAAACGCAAAACACGTTTTGCTGATTTAACCTCTTTCAACTTAAGGATCAAATTCCTATTCCCAACTAAACCAGTTTTTGGATCCTGTATTTTCTTAACTTCCTGTTACACAGGAAATCCCTCCAGTAAGGAGTCTTTTGATTTCACTTCCTATTCGAACACATTTTATTTTGTAATGGCAAAAGATGAAGTGAGGAAAATTCCCTAGGCCATTGCTCTGGTAATA
Source organism: Paedocypris carbunculus (assembly GCA_028128575.1). Lineage (NCBI taxonomy): Eukaryota > Metazoa > Chordata > Actinopteri > Cypriniformes > Paedocypris > Paedocypris carbunculus. Next base: position 1,416,616 of record SOMO01000018.1, on the reverse strand, counting down.
AACTGAAATGTGATGTTTTGTGTGTGGAAGTGAACCTGTGACCTTTAGTGACCTTTTGCCGTTCCAATCATGGTGCATTATGAATAGCAGCGAGTCGGTCTTGAGTGCACAGCACCATTAATTCTAAAGAAGCATGGAATTTTCAGAACACTCTTGAATATTTTGTACAAAAAAATCACGCTCATGATCTCTGTATGAAGAGTTTTAGCTCAGAAATGTTAAAAGCTTTTCATGGAGGAACTATTAAACTTCATCTCTCCCCCCAAATATGTGCAGATCCAGTCTAAATGGAAAGACTAGCAGACAAAATGTCATTAGGGCAGGATGCGTCTATACGTTGGTGCCTCCATAAATGCCTTGACTAATACGCTTTCCACTTCGTGCCCGACTGTCTCTTCTCCGCTCCATATTGTCTCAAGGCTTTGAATGAAATCATGTCGACAGTGAGAATGCATCTGCATTGTTGTCTCTGAATTGATGCATGTAACAGAATTAAATTAGATCCTTTACTATAACTTATTTGTTGCTTTTATCTGACGCGACTTGCAGAATGAGCAGATCAGGTCCAGTGTTCAAAGCTCAAAGACACTTCAGCTGTGCAGAATTCAAACCTGCGACCATTTGGATGACAAGTCCAACTGGAGCACCAGACCACTAGGCCATAGCTGCCAAAACAAGATGAAAAGATGGCACTGATTGGATATTTGCTTGCTATTTGTTACTCTCATTGCAGTTCATCTCTCTTTTACCAACAGAACTCAATTAGACACAACCTGTCTCTACACAGCCGTTTTGTGAGAGTCCAGAATGAAGGGACGGGGAAGAGCTCATGGTGGATGTTGAATCCTGACGGTGGCAAGAGTGGCAAGTCTCCCCGCAGAAGAGCTACTTCCATGGACAACAACAGCAAGTTCACCAAAAGTCGTGGACGAGCCGCCAAAAAAAAGGTTAGAAAACAACTGAAAACTTTTTTCTGGAAAGAAGGCGGAGACCAACCAACCAAACACAGGGCGAGACCGCCATTCGCACAGTCTTTCAATCCTATGGGCAATTTATCAATTTATCAACATTAATGTCTAGTTACTTAGTTATGTGCCTAATCTGTTGGACTTGGTTTTGGTTATGAGGTGTCAGCAATGCCTAACGTAGAGAGGACCCCAGTACCAAGAATGATTTGAATGCCTGTCTGCATGACTTTCTATTGTTAACGCATTCTTTGTTTTTGTAGATGTCAGTGCAGGGTGGACTGGATGGTGGTTCCAACAGTCCTGGTTCTCAGTACCCAAAGTGGCTTGGCAGCCCCAACTCTCACAGTAATGACGATTTTGAGCCATGGACCACGTTTCGTACCCGTGCCAGTTCTGATGCAAGCACTATAAGTGGGCGCCACTCACCCTTCCTACCAGAGGAGGATGAGACGGGCGAAGTCCACATAGGATACCCAGGCTCAAAACTAGGTGGACCTTTGCCCAGCCTTTCAGAAGTGACTGGATCCCTTGGTCACCATGGTTCTGAAAATGTGATGATGGATAATCTCTTAGACAACCTTAACCTCATCTCACCCAAAAATTCCAGTCAAGGCCCAGATACACAGGCTGCTCTGACCTCACCCATGATGCAAAGTAGCCCTGGCTACCCATCCTACAACTCCCCCAGTATGGCCACCCAGCCCCAAGTCCAGCAGGACTATCGTAAGTGCCTGTACGGACAGAGTCCCATTGCCATACCAACTTTATCAGACAGCAAACCAGGGGGTTACGGGCCTTTCGTAGCCCCGTACAACTGTCCGGCAGGGTTACTAAAGGAGCTGCTCACCTCTGACGCGGATCCTAGAGGAGAGATGATGCAGACTTTAGACTCATTGGGGTCCAGAGAAGGAGCACGAGTTCTACCTAACTACAGTAGTCCACTTGCACTCGGACAAGGAGGGAAATTGATAAGCCCACATGCACATCCACATTTGCACGGGCACCAACAACCGCTTCACCAGTTACCCTCTCCTCCAATGGCCATCAATGGCTGCACTATGTTGCCGCATGGACTTCCTGTCCGTTACGCCAATGTGAAGCCTCAACCACATCTTACACACAGTCATCCTACTCAGTTAGGAAGGGGTGCAGGAGATGCTGGAATGCCGGCTTACACCAATGGCAATGGCTTCCACAGGCACGTACCAGTTCCTCACCACCATCACAGCCACCCAGAGCGGCTGCCAAGTGATTTGGATGACATGTCGATCGAGCAGCTGGATTGCGACGTTGAGACTGTTCTCCATGACACACTAATGGATGACAATGATTTGGACTTCAACTTTGATCCCATAAACAGTCAACAGAGTTTTCCACACGGAATCAAGACCAATGCACATAACTGGGTATCAGGATGAACGTTGTTATACACTGTTTTGCATTTGTTAATGTCAAAGATTTTTACCTTGAATCTGTAGTTTGTGTAATTGTTACTGTTTCTACTTTTTCCCCGGAATGAAGGCTTTTTTTACTTTTCTTTTTCTTTTTTTTGTCTTTTTACGTTTTTTCTGCTCTTATAAAAAGCACCAGGTCTTATTTTTGGGAGAGATAATCTAGTTTTTCAGCATTTAAAACCACATCTTGCTGTGTTTTCTAAATTTTGATAAAAAGTACGGAACAGTGTGGTGTTTTCTTTATGGGTGCAGTCAAGTTTCAGTCAGCGTCTAATTCGACTGAGATTCTGACATGAGTTGTTATATAATTTATATATTTGCAGAGTTTGTAGCTTAGCTAGTGCAAGAAATCATGACAAGAAAAGCAACAGTCGGTGTTTGTCGACTTAATGTTTCATATTCCCTAAACTGATCAAAGAGTCGTTTTTTTGAAAAGAAAAAAACGCTCAATAATAAAGTGACCATTCATATCAAGCCATTTACACACTCTCCTAGATGTTCCTTGCTAGGTCTTTTTTTCATGCACGTTTGGGGAATCATGGTAGATGTATCTCAGAATTTTTCTCGCTAACCATCTTAAATGTTAATAATAATAACTCAAATTAAATGTAATTTTTCTTTCTGTTTTTATTTGTGTTTGTTGTTGATTTTCTGTATTTAAGAATCTTTACCTCATTATGGCGCCTGTAACTAATCAGCAGAGGCCGACCCACGTGCTTTAATTGCTTTGTTTTAAGTGTTCTCCGCGGTTTTCTGGAGTCATTGTGATCTGCTTCTCATTTGGGAAGTCTCTTTCCGAGCTGAAGATGGTGGCACAGACTTTTCTGTACAATCTTCTTTTGTCGCCTGAGCGAAGTGGAACAGAGCAGCCGTGATTTGCCTCAGCCGTGATGTCGCGTAGCATCTGCTTTATTTCATCTCACTGTTTTTAATCTGCCTTTTGTACAGAGATGTATATTTTTGTTGTACCATTAATGGTACACTGCGTGTTTATATTGTGCGTTTTTAGGATGAGCTTTAAATGTTTTAAATATCTTATTGTGGCCTTGTTTACTGTACATGTAAGATGCGTATTCTAAAGTGTGAAATGAGCGTTTGGTTGTGAACTTTGTGCCTTTCCTCGTGTATTCATGTCTTTGAGGTGGTTGGTTTCACATTTTTGCATTTAGCTGGCGACTGGAATTGATGGGAAAAATGGAACGTTTTCAGGACATTTCACCATTTTGCATTTTATACATTTGGGTTGTACTAATTTTACAAAATGTCTAGAAACAAGAACTTAAATTGCCATTAAAATGCTGATTATACGACCTACGACATTTCATGATATTCATGATTTAAATATACATTTTTTAATGACTTCTGTAATAATAATTAACCTAAACATATTTATTTGCATATAAATATATATACTGTATCATGTTACGGCCAAAGTTTTGCCTTTTTTTCTAAATTGGCCGGCCACTTCACAATCTACCTGAGACTCGTGGTCAATGTCCAATGAACTGGAAACAACCGGAAATTACGGATTGACATTGTCCCGTTCTCACTAAGGCCGTAGTTTGTGTTGTTTGTAACTTGTGTATATAAAGCACAGCGGTTTATGACCAAAGCTAGAAAAGCATTGCTGAAAGTACATTTAAGGTCTTATATTTTATTGACTGTATTGAGGCGTTTATTGGAGTATATTGGAATCGGAAGGGTTCTGGTTATAAACCTACTTCAATTTCTTTTCCTGAGAGGTTTTTTGAAAACAGTGTAACTCACAATTGTGTTTTTGTGTAAATGTGACTTGAGTTTTGTGTCACGGCAGATCCATAGTATCTTCAACACGCGAGAAGCATGAAGGCTTTTGTAAACGATAAAACATATTTAAAACAAAGGCATTTATTTTTAACAGATAATTATTTCAGAGTTGCATTTTTATCACAACTTTTAAAACAAAAATGCCATGGTGGCACTCGACTTTGTTATATGAACGTGTTTGTATAAAATGTATTTTTTTTTTTGTTCAGAATTGTTATATAATTGATTCTTATTTAATACTGAACGAATGTCTTTGGCTAGTTTCTACTTTGTGTCTTCATTAATAATTTAGTCTCAGAATTGTTGTTTTGTTGGTCTGTGTGTTTTCTCCTCACTGTTGTGATTTTGCTGAAGTTCTGATGGTGTTCCCGCACATCATCAAACTTTTACAGACGAGTTCTTTATGGAGAAGTGCCTGATACAGTAACACTGTCGGTAAACAGCGATGAAGATCTAAATGTAACAAAGTTGCAGCTGTTATATGAAGCCATAACTGTATATAAAGGTTATGTATATGAAAAGAGTCCCTGTCTTTGTTTTTCAAGTCGCATTAGAATGGAAGAATGACCTGAAGAAGATCTGTCTTGGTTGAGGATTGGAAAAAATGGAATCAGAAAGTATTCTAATTATTTAAAGAGTTCTGAGAGTGAAAGGGAATGTGGTGGGGCAGGTCTGCAGAAGAATGCACACATGTTCTCCATATGTTCCAAACGGAGAGCGAGGGATGAAAGCAGGAGAGGAGAGGCCACCTCAGGACAAAACACTCCAGGACGCTCAAGTTCACATTGTGAGACAAACTTCAGCCGTGAACCCGTCGACCTCCTGAGAAATTCTCACGCTTTATGAAATAAGTGGAATAATTTTTCTTTTCTGGAGTGTGTTTAGATGTTTGCTACTCCATTCAAGGGAAAGTGTGTGGCAATCTTCCAATCAGTGTTCACTTCTTCTGTCCGTCCATGTGTACATTCATTCATCCATCCTTTCATCCATCACCAAAAAATATATTAATTTATCGTTCATAAATGAAAAGCTATAAATGTACAATGTAATTCTTGCCTTTTATTCAGTTATTTTTCTGTCTGTTCATTAATTTGTTTATATAAGCTATCATCTATTCATCCAACCATCCATCCATGTCTCTGTCACTTTATCTCCATCACTCTATCCACTATTCAGTAATCTGTCAATCAATCACTATCTATTGAGATATCCATCCGTATTTCATCTTCACACAATCTTATTGTGTGTCTCTACACACAAACACACACACAAAGCACGGTGTTTGCCTAGCAGCTGAAATCTTTGTGAATTAGTGCCAAAATAATAAACTCACCTTGATTGAGCACACTTACAGACAAAGTTGTGCCATTTAGACTTTGGTTTTGCGCTAGTTATAACTTTTTATAGTGCAGTTTTCCCAGTTCAAGATGTAATCTGTGCCTCGGACTCTGGTCCGTTCTCAGACGTCTCTTTCAAGAACGATCATGGCTCTTTTAGGAAGCTCGTGTTTCTCTGTAAGTTACCAGGTGAGTCAGGCCCCAGTTTGTTCCGTGAGGAAGTAAGAGCGTGAAACCACCTCTCAGCTGCCCAAACAGAACCCGCCGAGCCTGGCTCCAGGTTCATTAGGTTCAGAAGAAGTGTGTCAGCATGCAGCCGCAGCTCGACCAGTCACTGAAACAAGATTAATGAGCGGGTTTAGTTACAGCACTGAAACCTTGATACATTGCAAAGATGATTGAGTCTATTCTGTGTTCATCTAACCTGTCGTGTACATTTTACCACTCTATGTATGTTGCACGGTGGAGCAGTGTGCAGCGCTGTCGCCTCACAGAGAGATGGTTCCGTTCCAGACTTGAGTTGTGACTTTGAGGCCTAATCAGGGTCTTTTTGTGTTTTTTGCTTGTTCTCCTCGTGCTTTCGTGGGATTCCAAAAACATGCGGATCAGGAGAAAATTGCATTGACCATAAGTGTCAGTGAGAGTGAGAGTGTGAATGTGTGTGTCCTGCTCAGTGATTGTCTGCCCACCAATTCAGAGAGTGTGCCCTGCCTTAAGATTAGAGTTGCTAAGATGGGCTGCCGTGACCCAGAAAAATGATGGATGGATGGATCTTAATCTCTATAGTGATGGAATATTTCCCATAGTTCTACCTCACAGCACCATCTAGCTGGAGCACAATATCCTCAGCGTTTGTTTTAGTCTGAAGCCCAAAACAACCTCTCGGAGTTTCAGACATTACATTGCAGCTCGACTCAGATTCCAGGAAATATTCCTGTGTTGTTTTTTTTTTTTTTTTTAACAGAATTGATTGCTAGAGGCTGACTGACGATTCTAGCTCTAGCTCTTTCTCTGAAAGTTCTCGACCTTCTGTAGTCTTTGACTTTGAGTTTTGAGCATCTGGTTGTGAAGAAACCTGCATGATAGAACTTTGAAGAAAGTTCCATGTGATGATTTTAGTTAGATTTGTCTTTAACGTAACACAATTGGCATTTAATTGAGCAGTTTAAGTGCTGGGAAAGTCAGACTAAACCTGTAATTTCTGAAATGTCATTTTTTTTAGTTCAGCTCCTTTCTTTCTCTTTCAATTTACCAACCTGTTATCAAAAGTTCACAAATAACAATTTTCTTGCAAAAAATGTCAGTTCATGAGTAGCTGATCTCCACACAAACATTGGAAAGACCAACATGTAATCCTGTTAGTCACCATGTAGCATTTCAAATATACTTTTATATGTAAATGTAACATTTTGTTACTAAAATGTGTTACATGTATAAGTTCACATCAAAACCATGTCTCCATTATTCATGATCACACGTGATCTGCCTGTTTGTCTGTCTATCTGTTAGTCTTTATCTATTTCTCAATTGTCTGTCTGTCTTCATACATTCAATACACACACACACACACACACACACATAAAATTAATCATCTGATTGAACTGTAACTGCCTGTCATTCACTTTGTCTGTCTGTTTGTTTGTTTGTCTGTCAGTTCGTCTGACTCCATGTCTGTCTCTCTGTCATGTTTGATTGAGTTTTTTTTTCTTCATACATTCAATATAATCATACACACACACACATACAATTAATCTTCTTATTGAGCTGTAGCTGCCTGTCTCTCACTTTGTCTGTCTTTCTGTGTGTCTTTGTCAGTTTGTCTGACTCTATGTCTGTCTCTCTGTCATTGTTTGATTGAGTTTTTGTATGTCTGTCTGTCTTCATCCTTTTTCTTGGAATCAAACGCTCACTGTCTGGTTTAGAGGTGCTGTGTTTTCAGAGTGTGTTTATAGGGTGTCAGATCTGTTTTGCAGGTGTTGGGAGAGCTGGACTGATGTCGGCCTCCTCCTGAGCTCCAGTCGCTTCCTGCTCTATAATCACACGATAAGAGCTGGTGACGCGTTGCTCCGGCATCACGCTGAGTGTGTATGTGTGCGCGGTGTTGATGTCAGGGACCCTGGGTGGAAGCCGGACCACCGCCCAGCGTCTCTCAAACCCCTGCAGCCTCTCGCCGTGAGCTAACTGGACAGTGTGGTGAGAAGAATGATCTGCGGAGAGCGCTGGCGCCCGCCTGTGGCACTGCTTATGGGAATTAATCAGGTTTTCCTGTTGGTCTCTCTCTAATGGGTGAAGCAGTGTGTGTAGACATGAACTTCCACTCTCAGACAGCGTCTGCTGACGGAAGCAAGAAATTAAGATGTTTTGAAAGAAGAGAGCCTGTCTGTCCATTCCTCTGTCTCTTCAGCTGTCTGTCTATTATCTAGTTATTTTCTTTGTCTGTTCATCTGTCAGTCTGGCTATCTGTCTGTCTGGCTTATTTGTATGTTTGTATGAGTTTTTGTGTATTTGTGTGTGTGTGTAGGGGGGGGGGGTTGTCTGTGTGACTTGTTTGCAGGTTCTATAAAGGTTCTATATAAATTCTATATACATAAACGTACAAGTTACAACAACAAAAGTACCAACATAAAGCAAATACAGAAGCGCCATGTTAAACACTAATCAACTCGCTTGCTTCATTCGGCTAATGCGCTGATGGGATCCTGCTCTTTCCCATAGGAGCTGTCATGTAGAACTTTTAATTATCATATGTTACTATGGCGATGACATAACACAAGCAGACATCCCACACCCTTCGGCTCCGTTGGCTGGAAACCTGCGGAGTGAAAGATTATGAAATAAAAGGCCGCAGTGACTCGCTGGAGCATTGTTTAACAACGAGAAGACTTGATTAATAACGGGATTAGCGGTGCTTGCTAACTGACGACAGTGTCCGCACATTCACATTAGTAAAGCCCTGCATAGTTTGCTGTTGAATCAGGAGATCGGACTGCTTGGAGAAAGAGTGTGTCCTGACTGTGATCTATGGTACAGTAACGCTGATCTGCCACAGTGACTGTAACGATGCGGAGTGACAGTGTTTCTGGCTGTTGCGTCTCGTGCTCTTCGGAGGGATTAAGCACCAGCTGTGAGACACGACCTAATTACCTGACTTGAGCTTGTGGATTAGACCCAGATGACAAGGTGCCAGCGGTGGCGAGATGGCTTCTCTCCGCAGGCAGGTCCAGACAGGCCCGCAACACAGTAACAAGTATCGCGCTTCATCGCTGGGGATTTAGACATGTTTTTGGTGTGTGTGTGTGCGTGTGTGAGTGTGTGTGTGTGTCAACGAGTGCGGTGGCGGATCATGAGAGTGGATCTTTGTGTCGTCAGTGTCACAAAAAAGTTGTACTGATGCATACTTCACCGTAAAGCCCTTGGTACAGCAACTGCAACACGTCAGAAATATAGTCACATAATTACAGTCAGTCAGGAGAAGCTCGACACAAAATGAGAGTGAGAAGAGGTATAGAGAGAGAATGAATGCAAGAGAAGCAAAGAGTGTGACAGGGTGAGTAGAGAGACAGAGAGGAAAAGACACAGAGACAAAGAGAGAGAAACAAAGATGAAGAGAAAGATTGAGTGAGAGGGAGGAGAGAAGGGGGGATGAGAGACAAAGAGGAAGAAAGAGAGAGAGTAAAGGAGACAGAGTGATAGAGAGAGACAGAAAGAGAGAGAGTGAGAGGGAAGATAGAATGGGGAATGAGAGACGAAGAGAGTAAAAAGAAGAAGAAACAGAGTGATAGAGAGAGACATAGGGAGAGAAAGAAATAAGAAATGTACTGAAATATACTGTGAGGGCGGAGCATATATAAATAGTCCAATCATTCAATTCCTATTGATTTATTGATTTTAATGTAATATTGTGACTTAATATAACAACAAAATACGTACATGAATTTTAAGACAAATACGAGCGATGGAGAGATTGTCCACCAACATCTTTTTTTTAAGACCCGCAGATCGTCCTGAAGTAGAAGCTGCAACGATAAAAGGTGCTTTTGTGTGAAGACTCGTGTCATTCACTGGGGAAGTGAGTGCTGGATGCGAGGCTTCAGATTCTGTGATACGATGATGATGATGATGATGATGATGATTCCTCGTGTCCGTCTGTCTCTGGCTCTCCACTTTCTTTAGCAGAGAACAAAACGTGTCTTTATAAAAGCGTCGCTGGATGGAGTGAATTAGCCCGGCCTGCTCTCCGGAGCCTAATGGAAAGGCCAATAATTGCTCTGTCTGTTAAAAGATACTGCGTGAGGAACATGGCCATAAGAGTGCATGGCCATTGAAAGTGTGAAGGGGAATAAAAGGACTAATCACCGTGGGGTTTTCAGCTAGAAAACGCGGCGCTAGTTAAAGGTCGATCTTTATTAGCGGGCTAGTTTTAGCTCATGAAGAGCCGAGGCTTGGTTCCTCTCTTGAGATTGTAATTTGGTCTTTATGAAAACCAAGAGATATTATTTGAATCAAAGGCCATCGGAGAAAAAAACCCCACAAGTGTAGAGATGTAATGAAGCCGTTACACAATGGCTAATATTCCCGCACTAACGGCGAGATGGCCATCACACGGCACCGTAATGGTTAAAGTTACTCAGAGAAATTACAAAAATGGCTTGATGTGGAGTTCAGAGTGTTGCAAAGTTGGATGCTATGAAGGTTATTTTCAAATCTTGTGCTCTAATGCGCTCAAAGTATGTTCCGGAAGTTTTTAAGCTTGAAAGTACAGAAGTTTTTTGACTGATTTTGATGTTTTCCGGAAAGACTGATATTCATATTTGCTGAAGCGTCAACAGCTCAGACCAGAAGTACAAACTGCGCTTAAGACCCAAGGTCCACGCTTAAAACCATAGTTCAAGAACTGTGCGAGTCTTGAATATTAAGGTACAAATACTAAGCCAGAGTTTGAGGTCAGGGTCTGCGACTAGATATTTGAGACCAGTGCAAGACCAGAGTTAAGACTGCTTACTAATCTAGAGTTTGAGATCTAAGTTCCAGAAATACACTATATCACCAAAAGAATTTGGTCACCCAGCCAAATGATGAGGTTTTTCAAGAGTTGAGCTTGGCCCCTTAGTTCCAGTGAAAGGAACTTTGAATGCTTCAGGATACCAAAACATTTTGGACAATTCCATGCTCCCAGCCTTGTGGGAACAGTTTGCATCAGGACCTTTCCTCTTCCAACATGACTGTGCACCAGTGCACAAAGCCAAGTTCATAAAGAAATGGATGACAGAGTCTGGTGTGGATGAACTTGACTGGACTGTCCTGACCTCAACCCAACAGAACATGATTTACGATAAGATGAATTAGAGCGGAGACTGAGAGCCAGGCCTTCTCGACCAACATCAAGGTGTGACCTCGCTTTTAGAAAAATGGTCAAAAATGTATTTAAACACACTCCTCGACCTTGCCTTGCCTTCCCAGTAGAGTTGAAGCTGTAATATCTGCAAAAGGTGGACCGATATAATATTGAACCCTATGGGAATGGGATGGCACTTAAGTTCATATGTGAGTCAAGGCATGTGACCGAATACTTTTGGTAATATAGTCGTATGTGCGTCCAGTGTGTGTTGGGGTCCAAAGGGTGACTTTTGGACGTTTCAGATCCATGTTTTAAGAACCAGTGAGACTCACGAGCATGTGGCTTGTCCAGCTCTGTTGTGCTGAGTTTTTCTGATCGTATTGCTGTCTAACCCTTCGCTCTTCAGGAAATTGTGTTGAACCTGTGACGCATGGCAAACTCTCACAAGCTCGGTTTGATTGGATTATGGCCCAGCTAATCGAATTCAAGCTTTAATGCTTTTCTCAATTTAATCTTGGCTATTAAAGATGCTCCTCAATCCCTCACTGCTGCGAGCAGGTTGTGAATCCATAGGTGATTTTGCCCAGTAAAGGAGCTGACAGGAGATTCATTACGCCTAATGTAGAATAACGGTTATTTGCTGGAAAAGATTATTTCGCTATAGCGCCATAGAGTAAGACTGGACGTTAGGTTAACACTTAAACCAATGCTTAGGTCTAGCCAAAAGAATGATGTATCATTTGCATACAATTATTAAGATTCTACATGTATGATTAAATATTATAAAATGATTATTAATTTGCAACATTAGGGCATGTTAAAAATGATTAGATTTAGAATTGTCTAAAAAAATAAATAGTTTTACAGTTTATTGCAATTTTTTAAAGATTTTAGAAGAAGTTCTAAACGTTTTAGGTCCGAGTTCAAAGACAGAGTGTGAGACCAGAGTTCAAGGCCTGTGTTTGATACCAGAGTTTGAGGTCCGAGTTCAAAGACGTGGTCGTCTCGCGCTCACTCCCTCTGAATAAGTAAGGGAAAAACAGAAAAGGGTTGTGTTTCAATACAATGTGTTTAATACTCAAAATAGTAAGTGCACTGCAAAGAACAGATGCTGACACAGAAGACACGTTCATGGGGCCTTGAGTTCTAGGCCCAAATATTGAGGTCTCGTCTGAGGCCTGTGTTTTAGGCCCATCGTGAATTCCTGGACCAAGACTTAAATTCTTGGCCCTTTTTCTGAGACCTGAGTTCTAGGACCAAGTCTTGAGTTTAAGGGTGCTTTCACACCTAGAGTATAACTCATTTGGTCTGGACTAACGGCAATAAATGAAATTACGTATTATTGTTGCATTTTTCTGGCATTTTGGTTCTTTGGGACACCACACGTCCCATCCGAACCAAAACGCAGTAATGTGACAACATCCACATCACTCATTGGCCTGATGTGTCATTGTAGTATTTCCTAAACTGCATTTTGATTGGTCAGGATTGCGGGTAAATTCTAACAAACCTTCTGGAAGAGAAATAGAGACAATTACGTAGCCGTTATTTAGTATGAAGTGACAATTGTCATCATATATTGCCGTATGCGTAAACTAATGTTGAGAAAGCATGACACGAAAATATTCCGGAGTGTTTGCACAGCGTAGCTCACTATTAGCTGAATTTAGTCAATTAGGCACTGGACCACAAACGAACCGTACTAGAGTTTATTTGGAAGAGTACAGAGAACACTTGTTCTAGCGTTCTCTGTAGGCTTGTTTAGTCCGCTTCTGGTGCGGACCCAAGTTTGATTGCCACATTTACTGCCCAAACGAATCATACCAAACAGGGAAATTAACTCTGGTGCAATTCAATCGAACTAAAGGCAGGTGTGAAAGCCTCCTTAGAACCCAAGTTGAATTCTAGGCCAAGGGCTGAACCTGATTCCAAGGTCATTCTCTAAGGCCTGAGTTTGAAGCCAGTTTCTGGTTTTCTGTGTAATGTTTGAATGTTTTAAGAAAATTTCACTAGTGAAATGAGAGATGCGACTTTGAATCTGAATGTGTTTGTCTGATTATGTCAGTATATTTCTGTGACATTACAATCAGACCCTTGTGGTTCTTTTAGAAGACCTTTTATTTTTAACCAAGCAAAAAAATGTCATGACAAATTCACATTTTCTCTTACAACAATATTATGGAAATGTTTTGAACTCCTTCATTTGATCTTTTAGCTTGAGGAGTTGCCACTCACTTATATTCACTAAATCTCTGTGTGATGTTCACCAGCCTAATTGCCCATAATAACAGGCCGCAGTGGCTGTGAGGTGTTGACTCAGTTTATTTGAGCAGGGACGGAGCGAGACGGTGCAGACAGACCCGCAGCGTGAAGCTTTCGCCGGCTCTTTGCTAATGGAGCAGAACAGGGCTGTGGAAACACAACGCTCGCTTAGAAACCTTCAGCCCAAGCAGCACAACCTAAACACCATCACGGCTCCAAACCGTGGTTCAGACGGAGGCAAAAATAAACTTGTCCGTAATCAGATTTCCCCCATAATTAAGATTATTCACTAAATTATGCTCTCATGCAGTATATAAGATGCTCTCGTACCAAGAGAAGCACAGCTTTATTTGGCGTTTTTCATCCTTAATTGATCAATGTACAGTCGAGGAAAAACTTAGAACCAAGACCTTTTTGTATGATCACTCAATTGTGTAAATTCTATGAAGTTATCGCTAATTAATCATGCAAATTATGCGAATTGAAACTGTTATCATGGAACTGAGAGTTTTTATAAAATACTTAATATATCCCTGAAACCTCTAATAGAAGCCTTCTAATTTTCAACCAATCCATATAAGCAAATAAGAAATATACTAAATGTGACAAAGCACAAATTATTTTTGCTTCAACAAGAGCTGAAATGTTCACTCTTTCTGTGTCTCTCCCACTTTGTCAATGTGTGTGCGTGTGTGTGTGTGTGTGTGTGTGTGTGTGTGTGTGTGTGTGTGTGTGTGTGTGTAAAACGTGAAATTGTTACAAAAAACTTGCAGATGCAAACATCTGTAACTTTTAGCTGCTTCAAAAAGGAAATACTTGCTATTTAAACCTGAAATATTGTTCTAGACAAATATTCTGAAATATATAAAGTGTTTTGGCTGTGGCTGCACACATGTCCGCAGACGTACGTTATAGCAGCTTTATCTGGGGAAAGAAAAGGAGGAATTTGGGTTTGGAGCATCTGGTTAAAGATTTAAACCGGCCTCAGATTGCTCCATAATGGCACATATTGTTTTATTTACTGCAGTTAAAAGTCCAGTGTGGCAAAAAACGTACCAATTTAATGGTTTCAGCTTGTCAACGTGTTTCAGGAGACATTTAATGAAGGGAGGCTCCTTTTCTACATGAATTCCCTTTTATAATGCTTGCTTTTGCTTGGCAAACTATTCTTGATGAATCGCAGGTTCCAGGCGGGTTTCTCTGATCTAACACACTGGATTTGTGGAAAATCAAGTGTGGCATATATTAGATATTTTTATGGCTAATTGAGCGAACCGAGCTAACAGCTTCCAGTCAATTCAAAAGAAAGAGAAGATGGCCTCGGTGGCAAAAAAAAAAAAAAAACACCTCGCACTGCTCTTGTTTAGAAGTCGAAGACGATGAAGATGTGAGATCTTTTGCTGCTCAGTGTGAGGTCTCCAACACAAGAGAAGCATCAGCTCAAGCTCTTCTTCTTCTTTCAGCTCTTTTGTAAAAGGCAAATTAGCACTGGGCAGCCTTTTTAGCCAATTAGAGACTAGCGAAGATGAAAGCGCTTTTGGCCGTTGTCAGCACTTACAGCTAAAAATGTTTTTAAAGACCAAACGTTTTAAAAACCAAGTCTAAATGTGAGGTACGTAGCTTTTAATCCCAGGCTTTGCTTGTATGCAAATGGGGTTCCCTCCTCCCATTTCTGTCTGTCTCCCCTTGCCCTGTACCCCTGATTTTATTTCTCTCTCTCTCTCTCTCTCTCTCTCTCTCTCTCTCTCTCTCTCTCTCTCTCTCTCTCTCTCTCTCTCTCTCTNTAAAAGCAAAAGCTAAATGCACCGTGGGTGTTTGACACCGTACGCGAGCACCGCGCGCATGGTAAACAGTGATTTGTATCAGACTGGTTTAAATGTGGTTAGCAGTAACAGCACTGTACGTGACTCTGACATGATGTAACTAGCTGTTTTTTTTTTTTTTTTTTTTTTTTTTACTTTTTAGTGCTGAAAGACGCTTTCTTCGTTCACTATACTTGACGATACGTTAGTGACGTCATGACAAGTTCTTGAATTAACACAAAACAAATTAGAACTATGGATTTTAGGACTGTGAACTTGCAACTGGTTGCACCACTATTAGATATATGTTGCATAAGTATTAGTGTAACAGAAATAAGATCATTTCAACCATATGATTAGCCGCTGTCGCTAACAAGTTCCACAGCGCCATCTCTCGACAGTTAAAGAAGATGCACGTGAACCCACTGTGCCCGCAGAGGGTCTTCCACCGCTTGTCTGACTGTAATTGAGCAACGCTTTCTCGATTTTCTTTGACTTTTCTTTGGTTTTATGGTGGCATGAAAGATGACGCTTAAGCTAAATTTGATCCCAGTGACTCTTATTTGGTCATTTTAGATCACACCCGCAGGTAATAATCTGGGTTTGAACAATAATAACAGATCACGATTGAATTAAACTAGCGCTTTATTTGGTCATAGAACAGTTTGACTAGTCAAGCTTGTCTCACACTATACGACAATGTCATTAACGTGACCTATGTCGTCCTGCGGCATGACAGCTACAGATAATGGCTGAATGACTTTTAGCGAAACGTGAATCATTTCATGTGCATTTGCTCCAAGCAAACACCGTTTTTATGGTTTTAACCGTTTTAACTCTTGGCGTCGAGTTCGAGCCTTGGTTTTTTAGTTATTTTTTTTAATAATAAATTGACTATTGTCAAAGTTGAACTATTAACTATTAATGTAAAATCCATAGTCTATATTTCGCTTGTTGACTTTTTATTTTTTTTTAATTGTTAATAAACTAAATTTAATACAGAGAACAGTATTACAAATATTGAATAACTGCATTTACTCATTTGAGCCACAAGATGGCTCTCATCATTCAGCTTGCGCATTGGTCAACGCTTAAAGTTTTTTTTTTTACAGTAATAACATTTTCAGTTGCTGAGTGAATTAAAAGAGCACAAAATACAGTCGACTCAATTGGGCCGTGGGTTAAAAAAGTAGCCGGTTTATTGGGAGAAATCTAACTCATAACGCAAGTCCAAATCATTCACTCATAACGCACATTTGATCTCAACGTGTCCTAACAGGAGTCGACTATATATACAAAAACACTAAAAGAATAGAGAAAGAAAATAAACATTAACCAAACTAATTTGTTCAGAAATGTGTGCAGTAAAGATCCGATCAGAATTGTGAAATATAGAAAAGGTTTGCTGAGATGAAAGCCTAGCGGTTTCAAAACAAGAAGCCGTGTCTCAGTATAATAAGCAGGACGGTGAAATGACAAGGCAGCGTCTGATAATTGTAACCGTCTCTGCTCATCATGTCAAGTCACAGGCCTTGAAGTTTGTGCTTGGCTTTTATTGTGTCTTTTCAACACTGTCACATTGTGTTTATGTGTGTTTATCCGGTGATAAGCTGACAATAGACTCAACGTTTGCACCCAGACACTCACATCTGAAGGTCAACTGAGGAGCCTCTGCTGTTAGCAGAGCTCTCCGAAGTACAGTCCTGAAGAGAATCATGGCCGTTACATGTAGCAACATCGTTTGTCAGGATCTACGCTGGCAGTGATCACGCCAGAGGGGAGACTTTTATTTTAAACATTTTCAGAGTATTATTTTGAATGTCACCTGGAACTTTGGTTTGTTTACTTTCAGTCAGTCTCTGATTTGGTTTGCTTTATGATTCAATCATCTGTTTTGGTTTGTTCTGATTGATTGTTTAATTGCTTGATTATTGCTTTTTATCGGTTAAATTCTGTCACCTGTTCCCTGGTTTGTGTTTGTCTCTGATTGTCTCATTATTTAAGCCCTGTGTTTTCTGTGTTCGTCGCTAGTCCGTCACTTTATGTCACGTTCCGTGCCGCCCCGCGTCTGCTGTCCGGATCGTAATCCGTGGTTTGTCTGGGCCTTGTTCCTGATATGATACTTCAGTGAGTAGTTTGGTTTAGTTTGCGACCTGTGGCGGTTTAATTTATACTAGTCCTGTTTTTGGTCCCTCGTGACCCGTTTCTGTTGTGTTTTTGTTATTTTCATTATTAAAAAGCATCCTTTGCATTTAAGTCTGAGCTCCCGTCCTTCCTCGTAACGTGACATTGTTATGTTTAGTGACAGAGACATTGTTACATTTTGACAAGTGAGTTTGTCAAGATGGCCACAAGGGACTGTATCGGAATTGTGTCTGCATCTAACCATCCAGTGAAGTTACAGACACACAGTGAAGTGACACACACAGTGACGTGTGTTACATACTGTTACATTTAGCAACATTGCTTCATTTGTCAGACACTTTTTTTCATTTAGTGACAGTTTAGTAAGCCGTGGTGACATGAAGTTTTTGGTGTGGATGTTTTGGCGTTAGAAGTGAAGCACAGATGATGTGAAGATTGTTATTCCTGGTTGATCTGGCGATGTGGTGATGGAGTGAAAAATAATTTCTGTAGAAGCAGCTCTGTTTCTCATCACTCATCTCTTCTTCATCACTGTCATGTTTTAACACACACTAATCTAGGTCCTGCATTCTGTGCGGCTTGTAAAAACTTAACATAGAAAGCAGGAAATTATGTGGAAGTTACGTTTATTGCTACTATTTTATTGTTTAGAACATAGTTTCATTAGTCGCAAAGCTTAGCTGCTAAACCTATTTGTCCTTGTTTCTGCATCTGTGAGATTCAGGAATTTGTTTTATTCTGTCCAAACACTCATGATTTACCGCTGGAAACACAAAGAGCCTGAAGTTCTTCTTGTTGAGGCCAGGCCTGGAGTGCACAAACCCGGCTAGATCCGAAAGACAATCATCACTCACTGTTCCTCCAGTCCGGAGGAAAGGTTCTAAAAGTGACGGCTTAGCACTACTTCTCTTTACTCAGGGGGAAGAAGGGGAGACAGGCTTCCTTGATTTGCATTTCTCATCAAAGTCAGAACTGCTTTACCATGCAATAAATCTTCTTGTTGGTTTTGGTTTATTATAAAACGCATGAAACAGCAGTGATGATGCGGAATGCTAAAGCGAAGACGAGGAGAAGTAACACCGCAGGACTGAATTACGGTACTAGCTCATGTCGAGGTGACGGCGATAGACCGACCTTGTTCCTATTCTGGAGGTTGTTGTCGCCTTCAGATCACTTTGGAAAATACTTTGGAATTTGTATTTTTTTTTTTTTTTTTATTTGATCTGATTATGCTATTAATACATTTGAAATGTTTCCTATTTTAAAATGTATTGAATCATCTGTTTATTTGTTTGCTTGTTTGAATTATTTTTACAAACCGTAGTTTGTTTTGTCTTATGAAAATATTTCTTTGAAGCTTGACCTGTTTGTCACAAGTTCTGACTTTTATCCTCAGATATTACACATGCTTACCAAAATCCTAATTGTAGACGTTTCCAAATATGTTATTTCTATTATGGCTTGCCTGTGCTGACATAGTTTTGTTGTAATTAATAATTAAACAAATCGCTCTCCGTTCCTGTTGCTGGTATTCTGTGTAAAAAAAAAAATCCCCATGGAAAACGCTCGTGATAAAAGAACTCATCTGACTTATGCGGGGCCGATGGGAAAGGGCATTAGTGGGCGGTGCCTTACGTTGGCCTGGGAATAGCGATGTAGTGTGGGTTCCGCCCCTGGGCGGGGCATCTGGAGGTCGACGCCTCTGTTCGCTCTTCCCACTTCGCCCTGGCGGAGACGTGCATGTGTCGGCAGTTGAGGAATCTCGACATCGCGGTCGGAGAAGAAAAACGCCACATTTCCACAGACAACTTTCAGTCTTCATCAGTCTTGGATTCTGGACAATCGAGTGTGTTCGGACAGCGAGTGCGCGCTGATATGTAAGTCTTTCCGTCGCGAGCTTTCGTGAGTTTGTGACTCACTTTTGGACTCTGCCTTCTGCGTTTACTCCATGTTTCCAATTGGTGTTAATTTAAATAACATCCTGTTGTTTGAGCCCGTGATTAAGAAGAACGTCGTGTCACTTTGATGTGTTGATTTGTGTTTTTGTGGCGTTGCGATGTCTTTACAATAATAAACATAAACTTAAATGATCAACAATTGATGGCGAGATAACGGAATCGTGGAGTATTGAAGGACATATGGTCTGTTTGATACGCCAGAAGAACATATATAATTACTTGCTGGTTATTTGATTTTATTGAAGAAAAATTAGGTAATTATTAGTATAGATTTTTTTAAAATGGCGTGATAGTGTTTTGCAGTACATTTCACTGTCGTAATGGAAATCACCAACTACAGTATTGATTTAAGAGTGATAAATACGTTAAAAAGACTAAAAGCACTAGGTAAGTAACAGGTCACACCAATGACACCAAGTCACTCACCTGGTTTTGCCTCAAGTAGAAACTTGCAAGAAGAAATCTCATGAGCCAACATGTGACCTCAAGTTTGTCACCTTAAATTTATAGCTATAAACAGATGTCCTGACATTCCCAAACAGTTCTTTTACTGCTGTTCCCTCAGGTGTAACCACACAGGAAGACACAAGAAGGGTCTGAGTTGGTGTGTTTAGGACCTCTTTTCCCAAGCAAAACCGGTTCAGTTGCATCTAAAAGGAAAGCTGAGGATCTCTAAGATGGCATCCAGTCTCACGTGTGCCGGTGTGGTTTGGGCTTTGTTTTCCTTCCTTTGTGCCGCCGCATCCTGCGTGGGCTTCTTCATGCCTTACTGGCTCCTGGGCTCCCAGATGGGTAAACCAGTGTCGTTTGGAACATTCCGCCGCTGTTCGTACCCTGTGCGGGATGAAGCACGTGGTGGGACGGTGATGCTGGAGCAGTGTGGACGCTATGCCTCCTTTCAGGGCATCCCAAGTCTGGAGTGGAGGATCTGCACAGTGGTGACGGGAACGGGCTGCGGACTGCTGCTCCTGGTGGCTCTGACTGGCCTGATGGGCTTTTGTGTGACGGATCTCATCTCACGTACCATCGGGCGAGTGGCTGGAGGAATACAGTTTGTGGGAGGTGAGTAGGTCTGAGCGCTTTGGTCGGGACCTTTGATTGACTGATTAAATGAGGGCTGAATGCTGGGGGTTTAATGAACTGCAGATTTTCCCGTGGATTTGAATGTGTTTTCTTGGCAGCTGCATGTGGAAACACATTAGGGCAGCGATCGCATCCTCCTGGTGAAACTCGTGCTTGTTTTGACATTTTGCTGATGGTTTCATGTCACCCTGTTAGATGACGGGCCAGTGACCTCCTGCTTGTTTGGACCAAGACCACAAGCATCTCGGTGAAAATCAGCAGGGGTTTGTTTGCAAACCAAATGGATAAGTCTTTTCACACCGTGTCTTCAGCGCTTTGGATCTGTTTTTGGAGATCAGATTTCCTCTGGGTAGAGAACAGTGGTGGAGACCTGCAGTGATTGGATTATATTTGAGTGTTTTTTCATTGGAGGTTTATTGGAAGTGTATGTTAAGCCAATGTCTTAGAAAAGACTAAGCCTGGAATTTACACCAGATGAAGATTTTGATTTGTTTGGGGTTTGCTGTTGGAGACCGAGTTTGAGGCCTGGCCTGTTTCTTTCTTTTTCTCTCCACCTTGCTGTGGATTTCCGTAAACACGATCTTCATTAAGAACAGACAGACTTTCTATCTAGAACATTTCTATTCACAATACAAGAATTATTGTTCAAAACCATTATTATTATAATATGCAATCAATGACATTTTTACACAAATCATTTTTTAAGCAAACAGCTTGGCTGTTGGATCTGGGCTTAAATTCCAGAGATACACCAGTGAGGCCTGGATGAATCTGTCGTCCCAAAGGAAAACTTGGTCTGAGAGGTTGAGAGAAAAGATACACACTGCAAAAATATCCTGCTTGCCCAAGCGCAGCAGAAGAAGTGACCTGACCAAGTGGCTGTTATTGTTTGCATGATGTTTGAAGGAGCGTATAGTAGTTCTTCTACATTTTTATTCGAACAGCAGTAACACAGTTGCTCCTGATGTCGGGCCTTTATTGTATTGCGAATTGTATTAGTGTGGGGGCCCCATAGGCCCTTAAAGCCCACATCAGCCTCTCTTCTTTTGTCCTGCCTCGGAGCAATGACTTTGCCACCATTCGAGTAAGAAGGGATATAATAGAGGATGATTATTCCGGGCGTTTTTGTGGGGGACCCTAGGCAACTCTTCCCTCTCACATGGCTTCTCAATCCACAGCGGGGGCCACACAATCTCACCAGAATCATTTCTGTCTCCGCAATTAAAATTTTGAAAGAATCATGATGTTAAGGTGTAAAGATTACAAACAGATGGAAAATACATGTTATTTCAGAACTGTGGATGGAGCTGTTACAGTGTAACTGTTATGATTGAAGGTCTGTTGTTACATTGTTGTGTGTAGAAAAATTATTGTTGTTACACTGTTTACACTTTCGGACACATAGTGTTGTGGGTTGAAATATGAAAAGCAATTGTTTGTAATACAAAATGTTTGCGTGAGAGTTTTCTGATATGTAATTGCTAATCTGTCAATTATAACATTTTTTGGTAAGTGACCGCTCCTACAAAAGACCGTCATACAGTACAAATACAGTGGTACCCCAACTAACGAATGTCCTTATTAAAAAAATAACCCGACCAACGAAATGTGTCTGTGGCAAAAATTCGTCCCGAGTATCGAAAAGAAATCGCCATACGCAACGAGCGTGTCATTGTCTTACAGCACTGATTAGTTTCAAATGTATTGCTTCCAAAATATAAAATCAGCTCGTGTTCAACAATGGATCCTGCGTGGTGTCACCAGCTGCGCCTGCTAGAGAGAGATAGATAGAGAGAGAGAGAGAGAGAGCGAGCGAGAGCGAGGGAGAGAGGCACTTGGGACAGAGAAGCGGGCGCAGGCACACACACACACACACACACACACACAAACTCACTCACTCAGCAGGAGCGCACAGCACAGCGGTGACACTCACACACACACACACACTCACTCACTCAGCAGGAGTTTGAAGCAGTTTCAAAGTCAACTGTGGGTTAGTCACTAACAGTGGGTGTTACACTCTAAATGGTCCGGGCGGAGGAACATTCTGATGACGTTTGTTCCGTGTCTGTGTGACGTCACTTCAAGATGCCGGTCACCTTCATGTGAGTTTTTCTGCTGTGTTATTATAAACTGTACCTTTATAAACAATTACCAACGGGCAATTTAAACAACCACTTTGTAACATGCTTTTATTATATTTATTACCAATAGTTTATCACTTGTAATTCATGAACTCGTGGCACGGATTAGACGAATTGCATGTGAAATGCGGCTCAGCTAACGAAATTCCCGCCTAAAGAAACGGCCGTCGGCACGGATTAATTTCGTTAGTCGGGGTACCACTGTATTCTATATTATTATAATCTGCACAATTCAGACTCATAAACCGTCTCAACAGCCAGAGGGGTCAAAAATATCAAAAGCTCTCCCCTGTCTCTAATTAAGCTCCGCATCCACCAGCATCTTCTTCAGCTTGTCTCTACACTGTATAAAACATTAAACAGTGGTACCCACCTTACAAATGTCCTAGATATGTGAATGTCCTGAGTAACAAAATCTGTCGTCACAAAAATGTTGTCTCGAGCTCCAAAATATTTTTT
>SOMO01000018.1:1351258-1366574 GCA_028128575.1 Paedocypris carbunculus | reverse complement strand
TTTTTTTTTTTTTTTTTGGATTGTCATTTCAAGGAGCCACGGAAGTTGCGATACCTTCTGTGGCCGAGGTTACAAGTGACCCAATCACCAACATCGAAACACTCAATCCCCCTGTGCTTGATGAACCGGAGAAAGAGGATCCTGCCATTTCTAAAGCCAAGGAAATTTTAAAAGACTTCTTCAAGGAGACTTTAGCCTTCAGTGGATTCAGCATCATCAACAGCGCAACTCTAACTTCGACCAAACCTGCCAGGCTGCCGTCTGTCAACAGCGTTTGTGCCGAGAATATCGAGGAGAAGGAGGTTCTGGCCTTGGGAGAGGATGTTATGCGTGAGGATATTCGCAGCAGTTTGCGTCTTGCTCGGTTTTTCTCCATACTTCTGCAGGACAAAGTCATCATCGAAGGCAAAGAGCAGATTCCCGTGTTCAGCCGCACTGTCACAGGCGATGGATTCCCACAGAAGCATCTCCTGGGATTCCTTCCCTGTGACCTGGACTCTGACAGTCTGTATCTCATGCTCCTCTCCAAAATTCGCAGCAAGTGGGGTTTGCGGATGGAGCACTGCCGTGGCTTCACCTACTTGTCCTCAGGCAGCATGTGCCAGAAGCTGAAGGATCTCTCCATTAGGATGCTGAGGGATTTCCCACAGGTGGTGCTGGCCCCCAGCGATCCGTATGCCTTCAACATGTGGCTGATCCGCTCCATGCCCATGCTTCCGATCCAAAATGTCGTCGACACCATCGAGCGGGTCGCAGCGTTTATACGCCAGTCTGAAACTTTGGCTCGGAAGCTGGATTTCAAGATAACGGCGTCTTACTGCCACATCAAAGGCGAGGTGGATCGGATCAAGGAAGCCTGCCAGCACTCTTGGGAATACGGCACAGACGCTTTTCAGACGATGCTGGAGATCCTGGAGCCGCTCTTGAGTAGCATTGGAGAGATGTGTACCAGTGCACTTTCAGAAGTGGATGCTGATACAATCGAGGGACTGTTGAAGCTGAAAGAAGAGCTAAGAAACTTTAATTTCATCATCACTCTCGTTGTCCTGAAGAACACGCTGTGCTGCGTGAGCATTTTGAATCCGAGCCTTCGGGGAATAATCAGCATCAGCAGCACTTTGCAATATACCATCTCCAACGCCTTAAAGCTTCTCACCAAACACATGCAAGAGATTCCCATTTTTCACAGGAAGTGGTTCTCGGATGCCGTGTGCAGAGCAAAGAAGTTGGGCGTGCCCGTCAATCTGCCCGAGGAGATGGCAACCAATGGGGAAGGTGCGGAGAAATCCCAGTCTTCTTTAGAGGATTACTTCAGGGAAACGCTCAGCAAGAAGGTCCTGCAGTATCTCATCGACGAGGTCAAGCGAGTTCTGGGTACTGAAATGGCAAGGATTCTCCGATGGCTGTCGTTGGTGCCATCGTACATGGCTGATCATAATTTCAGCATTCGCAAGGACAAAGTCGCTGATGCTAACCTGAACAATCTGGCACGTCCCGACACCTTCTACGATGAGCTGGGCTGTTGGGAGGTCAAATGGAGGCATGCCAGCAAGAGGAGAATTCTTCCCACCACAGTCTTTGCCACGCTCAAGATCCCAGACATCGGCTTTTACCCAAACGTGCAGAGCCTGCTGAGAGTGCTGGGCACCATCCCGTGTGTCAACGCCGAGGCGGACGTGTACGGGCAGTATGACATGGTGTTGGAACGCTACCACTCATACATGAAGGAAGTCCCAGTGGAAAAGAGACTGAGCAATATGGCCTTCGTTTTTGTCAATCAAGATGTCCACTTCAGCATTGAAGAGATGGTGGAGATGTACCTGAAGAAGAAGCCAGAGATTTTGCAGCATCTGCTTGAGGTTTGTGTCCTGATGTCTCCTGAAGAATGTTCCTGATTGTTGACCTCTTGCTTTTTGTTTCAGGATCATGTGATGGACGTGCAGCCACCAGGTAATCACCTCTTTACCTTTTCTGCATTTTAACCTATGAGATTCAATATTGTGACAAAAAAAAGTTCACTAAAAATACAATAGTTTAGTGTATTTAAAAGTTAAACATATAGTAAAGACATTTTGGAACAGAAAGGTGAAAATTTTCTCTTCGTTTTCTTTTTTTTTTTTGCTATTGACCCAGTAAAATGTATAGATAGTTTTTTAGGATAATTTTATGTGTTTTAATTTTGTCATTACTATGTTGATAATTTTTTGCAAAGTCACTTCATGATTTGAGTTTGGAAAGTTCACTTTGATGTCAATTGTGACTCATTTGTGAATAAACCTGATATAAAAATAAATGAATACATTTTTTATGCCGTTTTTGTGATCTCAAGATGTGTTATGACAATCGTTTTACAATAATTAAATAATAATCATTGAGGAAAATATGATTACCGTATTTTCTGGACTATAAGCCACATCCCTCCATTTTCAAAAAAAAAAAAAAAAAAACATAAACAAGCCGGACCTGCGTACAAGCATACACTCTATTAAAAAAAGTTCCAGCACGTCTAGGGCTGGAGAAGGGCCTCTGTGGAAGTCTGGCGCAATAATGCGAATGTCAGACGTCAGCAATGTCGGACGTCCCCCGCGCCCCGCTCGCGCCTGATATTGCCCCATTCAAACACTTTGAAAATTTATATCTCCGGGGCCACGCGTGTTACGTATATTATTAATGAACATTTCGTTCCGTTACTGTACACGTAACACCTTTTCGTTTTTATGTGAAGTAATAATGTTTTTTTGGCTTGCATTCGTTAAATGAAATATGGAAATATTTGTGCAAGACTGCAGGTCTGCTGATGTTGTGTAATCAAAACACTTACCGTTTTAACATTAAGAAATGTTTGTTACCATTACTTTAATCAATAAACCAGGGTTCACTGTATTTACTACAGGAAAAGAACGATTTTGAATTGTAAATGTACATGTATGTAACTAATTAGATCCTTTCATAACCTGTATTTTAACACCAGAAACTTTGCTGAATAAAACTTATCAAAATTATATCTGCTTAGAGCGGACCTAGTGGTGGAAAAAAATCCACAGAATAGCCGCACCTTTTGTATAAGCCGCATGGTTCAAAACATAAGAAAAAAGTAGCGGCTTATAGTCCGGAAAATACTGTATTTATTTGGCAAGTAAAATTGGACATAACATATGCATACTGTATACATATCACTTTAAGATAATTAAAGCTCAATAAAGAATATGAATTGATAAAAATTATTTCATATTGTTTCAAGGAAAGACAATTTGATGTCAATTACTAATTTACTTTTCAGTTCTGGAAACCAGTGCAAATGATGCCTCTAAAGAAGATGCGGAAGAGCCAACCGAGATGACTTTAAACATGGAAACCGAGCAGCCCAAACAGCCTGAGTGTGCAGAAACCAATAAGGAATCTTTAAAATCCGCTCTACAGGCGGCCATCACCGCAGCGTGCAGCCGACAGAGCCAGTGCGGCGACCAGGAGGTGGAATACGTCACCAGATCGGAAATGAACGAAGTTCTTGAAGTCTGTGAGGGGGTCGTGAGGGAGAGGATTCTCTCCGAAGTCGGTAGCTCCTTCTTCTCCTTGTTCATTGACTGTGTGGTCCGCTTCGGAGAGACGGAATATTTGCCGGTGTTCCTCAGATTTGTTGACAGCTTCGACGTCATGCGTCTTGAACTTTTGGGCTTTGTGGAAGTTGCCCACGATGCAGAAGACATGTGCGAGCGGCTTTATGAGGTCATCACCAAGGATTGGAAGTTGGATTTCAGCTACTGCAGAGGACAAGCTTACCTTGGCTCCGGCGAAGTGTCCTACAAACTTAAAGCCTTTGCGTGCAAAATACAGGAGACATATCCTCTGGCTATATGCACTCACTGTTCATGCTACTCTTTTAACACCTGGTGGTCCCGTTCCGTTCCTGTAGCGTCCGTTATTAGAGCGATAGACACGCTAGAAGAGATTGTGTCTTTTTTTCACAGCGTTCCTGCTCTCGAGGTTCTCCTGGATCAAGTAATTGCAGTAGGCCTCAGAGAGAGCTACGAGAAAATCCACGAACTCCAAGGCAACTTCTGCTCGACGTGGCTGGAGAAGCACGACTCGTATGAGGTCTTTTCTCAGTTTCTGGAGCCTCTGGTGGACTGTCTGAAGAATATCAGTAACAGCCAATCACAGCGATGGAGTTTGGCTGTGACAAACCAAGCCAAGAAACTGCTGCAGATGATTTGTGATTTCGACTTCATTGTGGCCATTGTTGCGCTGAAGAACGCCTCGTCCTTCACTCGAGAGTTGAGCGCCGCACTGCAGAAGGACCAGTTCAGTGCCGCTTCACAGCTCTGCCAGATCAGCGGTATTGTGGCCACTCTCAACCGGGTGAAGACTAACATCAAGGTGTTCCATCAGAACTGGTTCGAAGAAGCTTGCGTGTATGCGCAGAGTCTCGACGTTCAGGTTAAAGTGCCAGATAACGTGTGCGTTCCACGTGACAGCCTCTTGAAGCCTGGTTCATATTATAAAGACGTTGTGAGTGTCCCTCTAGTTGATCATCTCATCAACATGGTGAAAGACTATTTCTCGGACGACCACAAGGAGGCGCTCAACTTGCTGTCCTTGATTCCCAGCTCCGTGTCGATGAGCTACATTATCGAAACCCTGAAATCCAAACCACCGCTGTACATCGGCGACCTTCCAGATCCTGACAATTTCTTCACGGAGCTGAACTGCTGGAAAGTGAAATGGAAAACCAAAGTGATCAGCATGACCATCCCTGAGACCATCTTCCAGACGCTGCGCCTGCCTCTCATGCAGTACTTTGCAAACATCAACACGTTGCTGAGGATCATGTGTGTGTTGCCAAGCACAGCTCTGGAATACAGTGGCGAGGTGAAGCGGCATGAAATGTTCCAGGACTTCTTGAGCCACTCTTCTCCGGCAGAACGTTCGCCTTGTCTCGCCATTCTTCAGGTTGGCGCAGACTTCAACAGAGACCTGGAGCGGATGGTTGCTCAGTGCTTAAAGGTCACACCAAAGACTCTGGAAGGCATTTGCCTGGTAAGTTACTGCTGACGTGTTGATCTTAATTGCCTGATGTGATTTTCTAATGCTCCATTATCTCCACAGAATAAAGAGTCCAAAACTTTCGGACGGGCAGCTGAAGTGAAAGTGGAAGGTTAGAACCGCACACCCGCGAGCCCTTGAATTTAATTTACATTTTTTTTAACGATTAAACGATTATACCAGTTGCTTTTTTCAACATTATTTATGTTAACTTGATGTTTCCTATTAAAGTAGACTGTCTTTTTTTTTTATCTTGAATAATTCCATTTCGCTGCACATGACAACAATGTACTGTATTTTTGTTTAAACTATATAGTACTAAATTGTAAGGCGCATTACCGAAAAAGATCTACTTTGTATTCCTTTTTCACATAAGGGTTACGCAAAACTGTTGTTCTATTGTGTATATAGTAATATACACACACTATTCCATACAAAACCAGTAACTACTGATGTTTTTTTTCCAATTTGAGGAGATTGTAGTCCGTACAAATGCTTTTTATTTTTTAATGATTGCAGATGAAAACCACCAGGATGCAGCAGAAATCCAAGGAACTCTGGAGGTTTGAAATATATGTTATTACTTGGTAGTGAATATGATTTTAGAATTGTTTCTTAGACTGCCGGTGATGTTTTTACTATTTTGTAATTGGGTAATTGCTGTTTTCTTGTTACAGAGCAACGAGTCTAGAACTTTGGCTATGAGTTCTGATCCAAAGCAGAAAGGTTGGTTTTCTATTCTGTATGTGAATTTTTATGAATGTCGTGGTTGAACTCCTATACAGATGCCTGTTTGTGTCATTGTTTTA
This sequence comes from Paedocypris carbunculus, assembly GCA_028128575.1. Taxonomy (NCBI): domain Eukaryota; kingdom Metazoa; phylum Chordata; class Actinopteri; order Cypriniformes; genus Paedocypris; species Paedocypris carbunculus. Next base: position 1,360,722 of record SOMO01000018.1, on the reverse strand, counting down.
CTTGTTTTTGTTATCCTGGTTTTTTTTTCATGATGGTTTTAAAAACTCTGTTCGGTAAGTGTGTTTTTATCCGTGTCATAAGCTTTGGCTAGTGATGTGCTTTTGTGCTGGACTTCACACTAAAAAGCCTAACATGTGCTTGACCACATGTTTCAGTCATCGCCAAAGGACCTGGTGTTATGAGTGTGTCCCAGTTTCAGATTCTTTGTCAAAAAAACTATAAAAACTGACATGTAACCTGAATTCTCTATGCAGATGTTTTTACGGAAGGAGCAACGGAAATGCCGGTGCCGATTCCAGTTAAAGTTGAAGTAGGAGTTGAGAAGCAGGTTACAAGAACTGAAGAAGAGTTGGAGAAAAAAGCTGGAGCGCAGAGTGTGGATGAGAACGGCCATTCTGAGGAACCAGCAGATAACATTAGTACTTGTGAAGAAGTCTTTAAGCTGGCCGCTAAGCTCGCAAGGAGAAACTGCTTGCTGAATGATCTCAGTAAGCAGGAGCATGAAGCTGTTCTTCAAAAACTCTCCTCGTGTCACTGGATTCAGGGTGAAGGCTCTTTTTCCGAAGAGCAAACCTTTAACACAATTGTGAAAACCATCAGAGAAACTATTCTTGCAGAAGTTCAGGACTCTCCCTTTTTTTCCATCATTGTCGATAGAGCCATTTCAGTTGGAGAGCTGAAGTTCCTACCTGTGTTTGTGAGATATGTCAACATCTGCATGCCTAAAGTAGAGCTGATTGGTTTCCTGCCATTTGATGAAACTTCTGACGCGACTTTGCAAGCAAAGGCCCTTTCATCTATTCTGGAGGACGAGTGGACGCTCCCGATGGTCTACTGCCGTGGACAATCCATTATGTCCAGTGGTACGGGGACCAAAAGCCTCAGGAAGATGGCTCTTGACTTTCTAGAGAACTATCCATTGGCTGTGAACACACCCAGTGAGTCATGTGGTCTGGCCTATTGGTTGGCTTTCAGCCTTCAAAACTCCTCCATTACACATGTTTTGGAGACGGCCGAGGATCTTCTGCAGTTCTTCGACCAGTCCCCGAAATTAGAAAGCGAGCTGGCGAACACTATGGATGGGCTTCTGAATACCCCACGTGAAGCTCTCGCAGAAGGTCCTGAAACTTGCGTGTCCAGGTGGAAAAAAAGGGAAGACTTTTTTGATATTCTCGTGGAGATGCTAGAGGGAGCATTGAGCTGCTTGGATGCTGTGAGTACCGATTCGAGTGGCCTGTGGAGTAGCACTATGTCCACACATGCATCAGCCCTGTCCGCAGCCATCAGAAAAGCTGATTTTGTTATTCCGCTAGTGATTTTAAAGAACGCCTCTGCACCGTTGAGGAACTGCAGCACAGTGTTTCGCTGCGGTAACCCAGCAGACATTATTTGTGAGCTGGAGAAGATCCTGCCAATAATAGATTCTTTCACCAAGATGCTGGACAATGTTCTAACATTGCACTCCAACTGGTTTGAGGAGGCCGTGGAACTTGCCATCAAGGTCTCAGGATTGATCTCATATGCAGAGAACGTCAGTGACTTTGAGTCCCCAGAGTCATACTTCTTAAACTCGGTCACCATACCGGTGGTTAACGGTCTGATTGAAGAAATGAAATTTAACTTCTCAGATAGTCACCTGAAAGCCCTGAAGGTGTTGTCCTTGTTGCCCACCTGTAATCCCCTGCCCATTCTTCCAGAGTCAGTGGATAAGTTGCACACATTTTACCTGAGCGATCTCCCGGAACCAGACACAGCCGAGGAAGACATCAATTCATGGGCCGCGGTTTGGAGGGAGAAGTATCAAGATGTTTCTCCACCCACTTCCATCTCTGAGACGTTACTCCACAATGAAGCAAAGAACCTCCCAAACGTGTCGACGCTTTTGAAACTTGTGGCTGTGTTGCCTAGCATCAGCATGGAGTGTGATCTAATGAAGACCACCTTGAACTCTCTGAGGACCCTGCTCCGAGACGGCATCTTCAACAGGGGCAGCAAGACCGACTTTGTTATGATTCTAATGCATCGACAGACATTGCAGAGTCTGGAGGAAGTGATCGAGAAATGCATGCAGACAGACCCAGAAAGCCATCGGTTTCTTGCTCAGGTATGTTGCTTTCTAAAACTGTAAACATGTTTCCAGAATCTCTTAAAAAGTTGTATTTCATTTGTAGCTGTGGGTGACTAAGAAAAGAAAAGTGCTTAAGTGAAGAATTAAAGTTTGTTAGTGAGTTCAATCAATTAAAAAAATTTAACTTTATAAATAACTATAACTAACTTTTCTAAATAAATGTACTCATAATGTGTAACGTGTGTATTTTAATAAATGGTGTTTCTGTGCTTAAGTATTAAATCTTAGAATTATAGAAATCTTAAACCATTTTCTTGTATGTTTTATCTAGACAAGAGCGAGCATCAATCACCTACGAATGGAAAGTGGTGAGCAAATACATGTTTACATTAGTGTTGTAACATTGTTATATCACATGAATGATGATGTTGCGCTATTCACTTCTAATTTTGTTCAAATCAAATTCTTTTGTCCAGAGGTTATTGCAATGGCTCCACAGGAAATTGCTGTCGATTCCAATGGTTCGGGTTGTCCACAAGAGGTTAACAAATCTAAAGCTGGTAAGTTTTCTCGTGCGTTTTTTTTTCTTGTATGTTAGGAGCTCAATTCTCATTTTCTTACAAAGTTTCTACTTTCTACTACAGATGTGATCCTCGGAGTTCCTGAAGAAATGTCAATGGAATCTAATGGCACTTGTGAAAATGACAAGGGTAAAGAAATGCTCGCTCCACTAGATCCTGAGAGGCCATCATCTCCAACTCGCAATAATAATTCTAATGCAGCAGAAGCAGCTGAAGTCATCTTGACTTTTGCCGCTCCCCCGTCCAGCACATCTGAACAGCCAGCAGGGTCCAACCATGATTGTTCTATGGAATCCAGAGTTGTTCAACGTGATGAAACTGATCATCTGAAGGCACGCGCTGAAGATGTAAATGACGGGTCTGAAGCACTTGGTTATTGTAGAATGACTCCGTTTGAAGGAACTAATCAGTCTGAAGCGGAAGTTGAAGAAGATCAACATATGGAAATTGATCAGTTTGTAGCACCAGAGATCGGTGGAGCGGGTCAGTTGGAACCAGAGGAACAAAACGTACCTGATCAGTCTGTTGTTGGTCACATGGAATCAGATTTGTCAAGAGAGGGTCAGAGTGATGATCACCACACAGAGCAAACACAAGGTCAGTTGGATGACACAGAGAATCAAAGTGAGTCTGTTCACATGCAACATGTGCAAGTTTATCCTACTGTAAGTAGAGAGTTGGTGTTAGGAAACCATGAAGAAGTTGACCAGGTTATGGAGTTTGTGGAAAGTGGACACGAGTGTGAAACGAATGTGAGAGATGAGCAGAAGAATTTGAGCCTACTAGTTAGTGGAGAGCTGAGTGAACCTAAACACTTGCCAGATGGAAGAGCTGAATCAGAGCAGTCTGTAATGGAAGGCCCGAATGAAGGTTGTCAAGCAGTGGACAGAACTCATTTATCTGTATCAGCCAATCAGAATGGATCTGATATTGTGGAAGCCGAAAATTCTCAGTCTGCGGCATCTGTCCAGTTTGAAGGCGAGTCCAGAGTTGAAGGTGAGATTAAAGGGACAGAATTTCGAGTAGTACATGATGTTGGGATTGAAACCGTTTCAGATCAAAGTCATTCAGAACAACTAGATGTCAGAACTGAAAACGATCCGTCTATAATTGCACATCAGAGTGAAGTCAATCAGTCGGAGCTGGTTGACCAAAGTGAGGTGGTTCCGTTTCTGGCTGTAGATCAAATTGAAACTGAGAATTTTACAGTTGATGGTCAAACTGGAGTTCGTCGAGAAGAATTGATGTTTACAAATGAACGTGCCGCTGATTCCTTAGTGGCAGATGACCCAAGTGCGTCTGATCAGCTCATGCTTGTCGAATCTGGAAATGAACTGTCTGTACCAGCTCGTCAGTTAACTACAGGAGACCAAAGCGTGCCAGAACACTTTGTGGCAGTTGGTCAGATTGAAATCGATGATAAAGCTGAACCTGACCAGGCTGAAGCAAGTTTATCCACTGAAGGCGGGAGTGATCAGCTCATGGTTGTTGATAACTTTGCAATTGAAGAGTCCGCACATCCAACTGATCAATCATCCCAAATTGTTAGTAATCAAACTACAGCACCTGCTCAAGTTGAAGCCCATTTAGAAGGTCAGAGTGAAGCAGATCATTTGTTATCACGGTTGCCAGAGGACCGCGTGTCTGATCACGTAGATTTAGTGAATAACATTGAAACTGGTCAGCTTGCACGTGAAAGTGATCAGTCTGTTGTAGAAGGTCCAGCTGGAGCTAGTCAAAGGGTTCCTGATCAGTCCCATCAAGGTGGAGCTGATCAGATAGTACCGGCAACTCTAAGTGGAGTGAATACGGTTGATCCGTTTGCTCCGGATCAGTCTAAAGTCCCTACGGTTTATGGCACGGAGCGGAGTAGTTCAGCAGCTCCGGATGTCTCAGACCAAGAAGTTTCAGCAGGAAACGCCCGTCTTGATCGGCACAGTACAGTACACTCTGACCATTCCACACCAGCTTCACCAGTATATCTTTCTGAACATCCCATGGCATCAAAAAATGAAGGCACAGGTGGACTGTTTACCCCATTTAACACAGTTGTTCGTGCACAGCTGCTTGAAGAACTACGCACTGTCAAATCCTTTACCGTTGTTGCCGAAAAGGAGTTTGAGATTGCTGGCCAAGCATACATGCCAGTTGGAATTCACTATCTTGACCTGCAAGACATTCACTGCAAAAAAATATTAGCCTTTATTCCCCTTAGCACGAGCGTTTCAACAATTGTGGATCATTTGACCCTGGTCCTCTCTGAAAAGTGGGGGTTGAACTTGACACACTGTAGAGGACAGAACTTGTCCATTCAGATGAGAGAAGCATCCTCTTTGCTTTCCCAGAAGCTTCCACGGGCCCTCACACTCTTTTCCCCAGTTACACTAAAGACGATACTAGCTGGCCTTCCGCAGATAGAATTAAGTTTTGAAATTCTTGAGCGAGCGATGATTTGGTTGTTTGAAGACGTCCAGCGACGTTCCCTGCTGGAGGACGCAGTGGATCGTGGGTTTCAGGCAGGCGAAGTAAAGGCCAATAAACTTAAGTCCTGGATTCACGGCGGACAGTGGACCATGAGCCATGAGGTCCTGGAACTTGCTCCAGACATCCTTGATCATGTGGTTCATTGCTTGAATGAGATGAAAGGAAACCATGAGGACACGGCATCTACGACTCAAGCGCAAGACTTTCTTTCCACCTTCAAGAATTTTGATTTCATATTGACTGTTGTGATTGCAAAAAACGCCTTGAGCCCAATGAAGAATCTGAATCTGAGTCTCCAGGCAAAGTCAAGTGACTTGTACCAAGCTGTAGTTCATCTCCCAGATGTCCTGTCTGCTCTCAACGACATGAAGAACCGCATTGAATCGCATCATCAAGCATGGTTTGAGGAGGCCTCCGCTTTATCATCGAAGCTTCAGGTGTTGGATCCGGCACTGCAGACCCCCTTAAATGTGCACTACAGAGTGGACTTGTGCAAGGGTGTCCTGGAGCACTGTCTCGCCCAAGTGCAAGGGCTTCCCTGTGATGTCCTGTCCGCTCTTCGCTGCTTGCAGCTTGTGCCTTACGTCATGTCTGAAGTGGAGGGTTGCTGCAAGGACCTCGACTTCTCCAAAGTTTTCCAGGATGATTTGCCTGATCCGAACTCATTCCATGGAGAACTCCAGCAGTGGAGAGACCGGTGGCAAGAGTCCATTTCTACTCGCCACCACTTACCCGACACGGCTCTTGCCGCTCTCAAAGCTTCGGACATCCAGTCGTTTCCCAACATTTCAGCCATTTTTCGGCTCCTGGCCCTCCTGCCCCTGTCCAGCATCCAGAGCCAGGGAGAGATCGCGTCTGAGCTGCATCCGCTGTAGAACTTCACCGTCATCTTCAGGATGTCGTACACTGCTGAGCGTCGGAATGTCCCACTGTTTTCCCGTAACTGTAGATTGCATATGACTGTAAGCTTCAGTGTGTTTTTTATTAGATAAATGAATTAGAACTGTACACTTTCACTATAATCACAAACTGGTTTTCTTGTTGTCTTTCTTTTTCTTTAACATGAGTGGCATGGTAAAAGAGGACTGCCTTTTGGGACCAACGTGTTGCCAAAAACAACGTAAAAGAGAGACGCCCTGGTGGGCTACTGCTTTGTGCCTTTATGCAAAATCACGCAACTTTGTATCGTGACAAGACATTTGGAAAGATGCCAGATTTTTGTCCCACAACCTTCAGGAAATGAAAAAAAAAAATTCCAATCATGTACATCTTCTTTGGATGCATAGGGAAATGGAGAAGCCCGTTTTATCACCTTGACTTCTGTCTCATCCCCTGCGACGAACTAAACTCTGTCTTTTCTCGTATCATTATGCGTTACAATGGATTTGTTTGCGATTTTTATCCAGTTGAATGACTTCTTTTCTGTAAGAACTTCCTCGTGGAGGAAGTGATCATATATATTTGACTAAAATAAACAAATAATATGATTCAAATGAGGCTGTTAATGGTTTGACCTTGTGACGTTTATACAATGTCCACAAGGTGGCAGTGTCTAGTAGTCCATGAAATGGTACAGAATCATTGTGGGTTTATTTACATGAACTGATTAGCTTGACTCTGTGACCTTTATCATTCAGACTGGTTCAAGATTGTTTTAACCCTGTAAAAGGTTTGAGTGCTAATTCAGATAAAACTTTCTTATTCCTAGATGGTTGCCATGCTACTTTTTTTTTAAGAATGAGTTTTAGGGAAAGTTTTTTTTATCCAAAATTTAAAATGTATATATTACATGTACTTTTGAATTCCAAAGTTAGCATTTTTCTTCCACAGAAAAGAAAGCCAGAGACTGAACAGGGTGAGTTATTTTGCTGATGTTTAAAGTGATTGTGTAGCAAGTTATTATTAAGAGAACGTAGCATGAACACGCTGTTTTGTTTCAGTGTTGTTATTGAATATTGATCTTTTAGTCATCATTAAGAACCCGTTGATCACACGTTGCAACAAACTAAAGTATCAGTTGTTTTTCCGAGCGGTTCAGTGCTGCTGTCATCGATTTTAAATGGAGTTTAAGATTGCTGGATTATTCTGCTTCTACAGTGACATAAAGGTTTTTAGCGGCGTTCTGTCTCCGCGCGGCTCGGCCACCTGCCGGCGGATGATTTGCTGCCGTTCCTTAACCCGCGGTTAATGGAATGCAGATCCATCATAGAAATCTGTTTTCAGGAGTGGATTTTGAGATGTTGAGAAGCAATCAGTCTGCCATTTCTTTGTGACCTTGGACCTACGAGTCACCCTTGGGGGCTTTGACCTTTGACCCAACAGGTCATTTTTTTGCGAGAGCGGCAGTAGATGCGTTTAGAAAGCCAGGAAAATAAAGCTATTAACAAGACGTAATTACCACTACAAATCAATCACCAGCTTCTATTATCTTGAGTTGTCGTAAAGAGAAAGGAGCACTTTTAAAAGTGTCAATTAATTATAAAAACTTGTTTCTTTTTAATATCCAGCTCTAGAAATTATACATAAAAACCTAAATGGTATGGAAATAAAAATAAAATGTAATGGAAGTTTTAATGTAAAATAGTATTTGGATACAACAAGTATAAAAGCAAGTTTTATTTACATAATTAACCTTAAGAAAGTGCGTGCGCTTGCGTCCATTTGGCACTGTTGGTCAGATCTGAGTGTAGGTTGTGTCTGCGCACACACATACTGATATTATTCGTGTCTTGTTGGAGAACAGTGGAGATGCAGCTGCGCTCTGACGTTTCTCTGTTACACACATACACACATTCGTGATTCCTCTGCCATAAATCCTGGTGTGTGTGTGTTTGTGTGATGCCAAAGCTCGGCAGACGTGAGGACAAACACAGGGTGTGTTGCTATAACTCAGGATCCCGTGGTGTTTGCTCGCTGCAAGCGTTAGAACGGCTAAACATATATTTATACTATAATCAGAATGAATACTTTGGTACATTTAAAAGTACAGACAACCAATAATGTATTTTCAATCCTACAAAGATTCTGAGTGTTGCTACTGCATCGGTTTGTGTGTGAACTTATTGTGGCTTATATTAGTACTGCGTCCATTTGGAGCTTTGATTCCTGTCTCAACATGGAGTGTCCGACTCCGACGTTTAAAACAACAGTTCACCGTTTTGTGATAATGAATTGTCACGGTGAAGTTGCTTCTGGAAGGTGATGACGCTTTAATCTGTCCTCATCTGAGATCATTCCACGGCAGCTTTGTCTCCTCAAGGAAGCGTTTCCACCGCGAGAAGACAGGAGAGGATGGCCAAAGGAAATAACTCACGTGTGGCTTATTTACTTAAAAGAAATCTAGAGTTTTGTATTTATAATTGATAATGTTAAATCGTTTTTTAGGCTATACTGGTTAATCAAAAACACTCTTTTTAGTCCTAAAAGTGTCAGTGTAGGAACTTCTGAGCTGTAGGAAGAAATTTCAGAATACCGGCTGCTCTTGTTAATCAACGTTATGATGTCTTCCCCTTCATCACAGACCTCACACCAGCCACTTGCTTTTCTCTCGCTTGTGTTCTTTGGTCCTTTTAAGTAGATATGTGTCCGCTATAAGCCAACCATGTTAGATCAGCAACAAACAATGTAATAAAGTTGGTTTCGACTCCTGTGCATCGAAATTAGCAACGTTCAGCTTTGCTAATTTCGAGACGGTTTGTCTCGCATCTCGAGTCATCGAGCATGCGTGCTCCGAGTCATGGAAACGCTTGCATGTAAATATCTCCCCCGCATGTCGGTCTGGATCTGAGCGTCAGCTCGCGCGATTAACCTGAGTGCGCTGGATCCAAACTCGGAGTTCCTGGAGTTCCGTCACACATACCCGCTGGAGTCTTAGCGATGTGTGTCCCTAATTCATCCTCAGCAGCCAGATGAATAATGCGAGGGCCGCTCGGATTAGCTTGTGATTTGGAGTGATTCGGTTACCGCTCTCCCTTCCAAGCTCGGGTTCTTTTCCCTTTAATCCTGTTGCTCAAAAGCAGATGTGTTCGTACACTTTATCTATTGTTCTACATGTTGCCTTTTTCTGCCCTGTTAATCTCCTCCGTCTCAGTAGATCAGTGTTCATCTCCCCCCGATGCTGTGCCAAGCCCTGTGCCTTACCACCCATTCTGGTCTGCTCGGGTTCCTCAGAACACCCTTAGTCTTCGGCAATCACACTGTTAGGTCCACTCCCAACTTTGTCTGCGTGTAAATGTATAAAGGCCGCATGCTGGTGTGGATAGTTAATCCCTTCAGAGTTTGTATGTTCACCTCATGCTTGTGTGGGTTTCCTTTGGGTCTCTGGTTTTCT
>SOMO01000018.1:1319703-1351148 GCA_028128575.1 Paedocypris carbunculus | reverse complement strand
ATATATATTCTGAGCCTAAACTTATAGACATGTTTCTAAGATTTTGAAAGTTGATGAAATGAAAGATTTATTTTGTTGTATCTCACCACTAGGAATTTCCCTAAAAGCAAAACATTTTTTGTGCTTTTTCTTTGTCTAAGTGGCACAGCAGCTTGTTCTCGTCTGCATGAACTTCCATAACTCCATTATTTTGCTTGGACCTTCATCTCCTGTGCTGCATTGTTCTCCTAAGATGATCTAAATCATTCTGAACCTGCTGACAAGTCTCTGTTGTTCCTCCTCCTTCCATGTCTTCTCCATCTTTTGTGTCATTTACACTTGTGGATCAAACTCCACCCAGCAGAACTCGGCGGTTCCTGTTTTCGTACGCGCTCCCCGTGTCCAACATCAAGCTTCATATCCAAGTTTTGTCGCTGTTTGGATTCGGATTTTGAAACTAACGACATGCGAGCAAATTCTTTTGAAGGAGCGAATGTTAGCAGACGTGTTCCCGTAGGCCCGACACAAGTCACTGGTGTTTTTAAGCCCCCATCTGCTACATGAAAGGGGCCGTTGGCTTCAAAGCGGGTCCCTTCTGAACAAATGGCTCCTTTCTGAAGAGCTGGTTCAGACAGTCTGAACGTTTTCTCACTGGCTTCTCCTGCTGGTTCGGACGGTCCTTGTGTTTTCTTTACAATCTCACCTTGCTGGCATGTTTGGTGGTTCTTCGTCGTTCTCCCACTTTTACTCAAATAAACGGCGCAGACGTGGTGCCACAAGCACGGTGATGCATCTCCTATAGTTTAGACAGCCAGTCAGCGACAGACCCTCCATCACGAACCCCTCCGCCCCGGCTGCTTTTCTTCTGCCTCAAACAAATGGACCTCGTGTTTGACGGAGACACGTCACTACTAAAGGATGTTTGAGGTCCATGTGACTGCTGCTGTGTCTTGCTGTTCCGTGACTGACGCATCCCACCGTATAGAGATTTACGTCTTGTGTGTGTGTGAGTCATGTGTGATATATTCTGTTGGTTAATAGTGTGTGTGTATGGAGTCATGTGTGATCTTTTCTGTTGCTCAATCAGTAGGTCAGTGTGTGTGTGTGTGTTCTTGTTTCTAATCCTGGAGCTTAATCAGTAATGTGTGTGTGTGTGTGTGTGTGTGTGTGTTTTTTTCTTTTTTATATTGGTGGCTAGCTGTGCATTTTACAGCAGAACTTTCACTTGTCTGAACGCAAATGCTTCACGTTTTAGTTTTTTTATTATTATTATTATTATTATTATTATTATTATTTATTTATTTATTTTTACAAAAAACACAATGTCCTATTTTTATTAAGAGTGTAACCTAAAAAATATGTACTTCAAACTTTAATTGATGGATACCATTTATATGTAAGACCAAAATTGACTTATTTTTGTTTGTTTTATCTTGAAAAAAGTGCTACTCGACCTCAGAGTTTTAAACAAAGACAATGCATTGCAAACTGAGCAAAAATTATATATTAAATCATCATCAATATATATAAGCAAGCAACGTGTATGTTTGTGTGAAGTGTTTTTGTATGGGTATATTATTTATGTCTGTGTGTATTAATTCTGTGTAGATGTATTCATTCAAAGTAAAGTTATGGGATAGTTTTTTCTCATAGGAAGTGGAGTCATTTAGTAGTTTGATACATTTTCAAGCTTTTCCCATCACAAAGGAAGTGTTTCCTGTCTGAAGGCCCCGTGCAGCTCCGCCCGTCTCACTATAAATCTCGAGTTGTGTTGTGATGCAATTGGTGTAGGTGTGAGTGTGTGTTGGTCGTCGGACACATACCACACCGCTGTGTCGCAGGAAGCAGCGCGTATATTTTCTTTCCCGTGGCGTTTTACCTTATATTGAGCTGAACTGAAGCTTGGCAGCCGGGAGGTATGCCGTGCTTTGGCCTCTGTGTCTCTAATGGTCTCCGATTAGCTCTAAATACACACACTGCCTTTTTTATTTTCCCCTTCAGATGCAAGAGGGTGACTTTATTAGGTTAGTTCCTAAATCAGTTAAAGCTGAAAGGCTTCAGTTTGGACGTCATCCCACTCTCCCGGATCCATCAGAACCGCGCTGCTTGTGACCTCACTATCTCGACATGTGATTGGTTGATCGAGGTCAAGAGGAACAATTTGAAATTAAACGAGACAATTGATTTTTCAGATCACAATCATATTTGTTTAATCTCATCTGTTTTTGCTATTACAATCTTAATTTTGTTTATATTTAATTTAGATATTATATTTATATATACTGTACACACATTTTTGTCTGTACATACATTTTTTGTGTGTGTAGGCCCTTTCTCTGAGTGTGTGTGTTTAAGAGAGAGAGAGAGAGAATAGATCCTTAATCCCTGTAACTGTACAAATATTTCGAGTGGTTTATTTGCACTGTAGCTTTGATGTCCAGTATTTTTTATTCATTCTTTCTCTCATTCTCACTCTTTCATCTCAGATTTGCTCCGACATATCGACTTATTCACACCAGACCACAAAATCAGTGGAATTGCTGCGTTATGTGAAACAGTAGGTGCTGTTAATAGTGGAAAAAGTTGGAGTGATTGTGTTTTAATCGTGTGTAGTGTGAGCAGCAATGCTGGAGAAATCTCCACCTTCATTAACGCCAGGATTGATGGACGCCGTTTTTCCTTTTATAGAAATATCTTCTCCATATATTTATGTTTTTTATTACTGATCCGTAATGATAATGAATACTGTTATGGGTTCTTTTATGGTTCTTTATAGACCAAAAATAACACAGTCTGAATGACTCATCATTATAAATATGGAAATTTCTACGACTTCAATGCGCTACTGGGAGTGTTTCTGCAGGCAGATCATTTGTTCTAGAACAGTCTTTGTCGTATAGCGTGAGCTGCACACCAGGAAGGATTCATCACGCAGGATGTTCTGGCCGGGAGCTGTGGTCATTATGGAATCAGAAGTGTGGAAACACTGGTCCACGGCCAGTATACTGTACGGCACATTTATGTCGGCCTTTCTTTTTTTCATTGTTCCGTTTAATCTTTAGATCCTGGAGATATTAGCACATTTTTTATCGTTTCAGTCTTAATATTTTTTAATAATTTATAATAATTTTCAGTATAATCAGTAGATTTATTTTATATATATATACACACACACACATATATATATATACACACACACACACATATATATACACACATATATATATACACGATTTATATAATACAATATATAATACAGTATATAAACCCATTATAAAAACATTACTAAAAGTACAGTATTCATTGTCATATACACAGTGGGAATTAGTTTTTCTTTGTCCACTCTGTATGCAGACAACAGTACAGAACAATTATTAGTGAAAAGTATTAGAGAAACAATTTTATTTAATAATATAGATTTATGTAATCAGTGAAAGTATATGTATACATAAGCATACTTTACAGTTGTATAAAATATAGTGCACGTTATAAGTCGAAATATTCCAGAAGTGGAGTCCTGCAGAAGAGTGGCACAGATTACACCTTTTCAATGTTTTTTTTGGCTCCGAAACCTGAACCACTTTGTTATGCTAATAACCCCTGACATCAGCGCGAGATCAAAGTCTCGCGCGCGCTCTTATAAGTCTCGCGCTCCGCCGGCGCGTTCAGTCTGGTGGATTCCAGAGCGCGAGCAGCACGGAGCAGCACGAGCCGCACGAGCCGGACGGGCGCATGATGCGTTATCACTCGGACTTCACTCAGGCGGATTAACTCCTAATCATTTTTTGTGCGGAGACGTGGATTTAATACAGACAATTCTTTGGGAATATTTTGCGCCATCAACAGTTTCTTGCCGCGAGTCTGTTTTAGAAAGGTGAGAATGAAGTCTATTTCTGTTGTGCGCAGATTATTAAAACACTGTGATTTTGCAATATTTCCGAGTAAAATCCATATGCGATACTTTGTGTGTGTGTGTATAATTTAGATGTTCTGAGGTTTTTTTTAAACATGCATTCTAAATTGCAGTTAATCTGAATCACATTTATCTTTCAGATGTGCATTAAAAATGATCATAATCTCTGTTTTACACTCGTAAATCTTTGTACGTATATCATAACATTTTAGCATAATTGTTTTGGAATATTATTAAGTACGCTTAAATTTACGTTTTTTAAAGAATTGTTATGCAAAATAAAATAGATTTGGTTTGTGATTCAGATAGATTTATTGTTTCCAGTGCAGTTAATGGCTGTTTAATCTGATGATTGCTCATCTGTCAGGTTCCTGTTCAGACCCAATGTTGATATTTTATGTTGATATTTTCCCCAAAATAACGTAAAACCTACAAATGGCTGCCAGCAGCCCAAATGTGTACTGTATGTAACTAATGTAAAGCTGCTTTAACATGAATGAGGCGGTTCAGATCGTGTTCCGACAGCTATTAGTACTTTATAAGTCACTGTAACACCATTCATATGCCGCTTTACATACTAATTGGCACACTGTATGTCAAACGTAGTTAAACATTGCATGATCTTGTAAAATGCCTGCTGGGATTTTATTAATTTTTGAATTACTTTTTTTGTATGAAAAGATGGCTTTTAGTCGTTACTCTGCCTAGAAGCCTTGAGGTCACGAGCCCTGTCTGTCATCGCGTTTTGATCGGACCCGGATCTCCTGAAGCATGAAGCCGGTCTTCCCTTCACTCCCGCTCTGTGTCCTGACGCTCCTGCTCCTGTCACAGCAAAGCCACGGGATCCGATGGCTGTGAGTACCTCTACTCTACACACTCACCTTGTCCTCTACGATTGTGTAACAGCATTCCACTACAGGTTTATTTCAAATGACGATTTCACTGAAAATGAGAAAAAGATTTCAGAATGAATTGGGAGCTGGGATGGAATTTTGATAATTTCTCTTAGTGATGCGTTGAAAATAATGGAAACAGATAAACTGGGGGCCATAGTGGGGCCGCTTGGCTCTGCACATTGCTGGTGAAGGTTTCTTCAGCCTGGATAGTACATGTTAAAAATGCAAAACAGATGCCACCATAAACACCTGCGTTCCCTGGATAACAAAGACTGAAGGTGTGTGTGTTTGGAGGCTGAGACAGGGGTCTGTCAGTCACAGCATAACATGGAACATAAAGTGGTGGCCCCTAATCTGAACCAGACAAGAATCGAGGGCATTAGTTCATTCTCACGAATGGCGATATGCGTTTGCGCTGAAGCAGGTTCCTGTTGTTAATGTTTCGCTCGCACGAACAGTGTTACAGTTTTCAAACAATGGAACAATTTCTGGAATATCGCATGACATTGTTTTTGTTTTTTTTTGTAATTTTGTCAACCAGCTGTGAAGATTGAGTTTTTTTAATTTATGATTTTTGTGATGTTTTACCAAGTAAGAGAAGAAACCAACTGTGATTAGTGAGTCCAGTTAACTCGACAAGTGGAGTTCTCTTAACTCATGTGGTTTAACTGTACTTAACAAGTTTTTTTTTTTAACCACTAAGTTTGTTAATTTGTCTCAAGCTAAGTAATTTTGATTACATTTTTCAGATTTAAATAGTTCATGTGTAAAAACTCCAGTTGATTCGTCGTTGCTTTCCGGTTCCTGTAACACTTACAAGCATCGCAGAAATGTTTTGGTCAAGCCTAATGTGGATTGATCATCTTGGAGAAAGGCTCATTCATATGCCTTTGTATGCGAGAGACGCAGAACAATTTTAGCCTGCGGCAGCAGAGCATGCGGGAACCTTCACTCTCTTGATGTTACTGTTAATATTTCAAAGGCGCCTTCAAAAGTGTTTATCCCGCAAGTCTCTGGCCAATCATGCCTACCAAACTTCAACACTTACCACACATTTTTCACAAGTGTCTTTTCAAATTGCATTTTGAAAATCCCATTAAAAAGCCATAGAGCAGCAGACGGCCGGCATATGCAGCACTCGTGAAGACTTATGCGTATCGTGTTCCACGCAGGGCGTTATCGCAGACCGCGCAGCACATCAACAAGACCCAGCACTGCAAGACGCTGCCCGGCCTGGTGTCCGCTCAGGCGCAGCTGTGCCGCAGTAACCTGGAGCTCATGCAGACCATCGTCCAGGCGGCCAGAGAGGTCAAGAAGGTTTGCCAGAAGACCTTTGCAGACATGCGCTGGAACTGTTCCTCCATCGACGGAGACAAGTTTCTTCCCGACCTGGAGCGAGGTAGTTACTGAGCAATGCCCCTCTCTTTCTCTCTATTCATCTGTGTTTCCATCTCAATCTCTCTTTATTCTTTCTCTATGTATTCTCTTCATGTCTGTCCATTCAGTTATCAGTCGCTGACTATCTCTCTGCCTATTGCTGTGTCTCACAAACTGTATTGCTATCACTGTTTTTCTCACTCTATTTTGTCCGTCTGTCTGCATCTGTCCCTCTATCACTGAGGGCTCTCTATTGTGTTCCATACATCCATCTGTAATGGTCTGTTGCTCTCGCCATCCCTCTCTTCATTTATTGTTCATCCATTCGTTCTCTTTAACTCTACTGATCTCAAAAACAATTTTTCATTTACTTTGTCTGTTTATTTATCTATCGCTCTCTCACACTCCATCAATCTCTAACCATCTATTGCTCTACTGCCATCTCACCGGCTTTTTTATTTTCACACGTATCTTACATATGTGCGTAATATGGTGTGTATAACTCTTCACGGTCGTGGCTCGGAGGAAGACATGTCGTCATTGAAGTAGGCCGAGGAAGGTAGAAAGCGGCGCATTCAGCCCGCATGTCACGGTGATTAGAGAAGCAAAGCTCCCGCGGGTCACTCTTTCTCCAGCGCCGTTTGATGCGAGACAATAGCATCTATTCAGTGGGTTCTTCAGTGATCACGGAGAAGTGCCTTTAACTCGGGTCTTTCAGGCCCACGTTCCCTGCCAACGTCCCAGAACACGAAAGTTCGATATCTCCTAGTCCACGCCAAGGGTTCATTCCACACTTTATTGCTTCCGCGTGGATTAATGATGTGCCGTGATGCCGGGCCGCGCTCCGACGGCTGTTTAACATGTCCTCCCTGTTTATTTATGAAGATCTTCACCATGCCGCAGATGTTCCAAGTAGATCTCAAACACGACCGAGAGACGCGCAATCCATCCCTCACCACAGGCGGCTTGTGTTAGCGAGAAATTAATCTGCGCCCGGTCGGTGTAAACGTCCTGCAGAAGGTTCTGTCTTTCATGTGCCTCGTGGGATCGTGCAGAGCATCTCCGGTTCCACGGCAATTATCCCGTCCTGTCCTGTGTGAACACATAATCTGCGCCTCCTTTCACACTTCTGATGGGTTTCTCGTTTTGCCGCGGTGTTCAGAGTTGAATTACCAGCATAAGTTTTATAACGGGCCTTCTTGTGTTCCAGGCACGCGGGAAGCCGCCTTTGTGTACGCGCTCTCTGCTGCCGCCATAAGTCACACCATTGCAAGAGCGTGCACGTCTGGAGACCTGAGGCTGTGCTCGTGCGGCCCCATCCCGGGAGAGATTCCCGAGCCGGGCTACAGGTGGGGAGGCTGCGCTGACAACCTCCACTACGGACTCCTAATGGGCTCCAAGTTTTCCGACGCCCCCATGAAGATGAAGAAGAAGTCCGGCTCGCACGCCAATAAACTGATGCACCTGCACAACAGTGAAGTGGGCCGACAGGTATGTGATGCCCCGTATATTCTTGCATTATACGTTGAAAACATTTATCGTTGTATGTATCAAATGTATATTTAAAGCATACAGCTAATGGTTAAAGTGTTTTTTCTTTGTCTATAATGGACAACACAAACGTCATAAATAAGTTGAAACGTACCACATCTGATTGTTTAATTTGACTGTCAATCACAGTAAATCTAAGGAACTTTACACTTTGTTAATAATGTAGGATTTCACACATAAAATGGTACAGATGTGGGAGTTTTTGTAATGTTAAGTTGGTAAATCTGGATATAGCGGACTATATATAGTGGCCTCAACCAATTGGATGATATCTGTCAATCACAGTAAATCAGCCCAGACCAACTGATCTTTTACTTGATACAGTAAGATTCCACAGGACTAATGATAAAGATATGGGAGTTTTTTAATGTGTTATGTGAGCACATCTGGATATATTGGAGTCTGGATATAATAGATTCAGCTGAATGGTTGATGTGACTGTCAATCATAAAAAAAGAAAAAATGTTGCACATATTGGTTAGTAAAGAATTGTTTCACAATAAAATTGCTTTGAAGTGAGATTTGGATTTGAATGTAATTTACCATAAACAGGAATCCGCAACCTATTTTGAGATTGATGAAATAGATGCTGATGTTGTTCTTGGCTGGTAATAACGCTTCACTCTCCTCTTCCTCAGGCCTTGAAAGACGCTCTGGTAATGAAGTGCAAATGCCACGGTGTTTCTGGCTCCTGCTCCATTCGGACCTGCTGGCGAGGCTTGCAGGACCTGAAGGACATCGCAGTGGACCTGAAGACCAAGTACTTGTCGGCCACGAAGGTGGTTCACCGGCCTATGGGCACACGCAAGCAGCTTGTCCCAAAAGACATTGACATCCGGCCGGTCCGTGAGAACGAGCTGGTGTATCTGCAGAGCTCCCCGGATTACTGCATGAAGAACGACAAGATGGGCTCGTATGGAACTCAGGACAGGTGAGAGCAGACGGTGTGCGCGAGTGTGTGGAGTTCTTCTAAAGCTCCTCTGTCGCTGTGATAATCCCGCGGGGCCCGAGCGGCGCTGTGCACACGCGTGTCACTGACATGTCCAAAGTTAGTGTGTCCTCTGCGCCATTATCCCAGTGTGTGTGAGCAGATAGCAGCCGAGCACACGGAGATTAGCGGCACAATGAATTCTTCCTGCTCGCTTCCCAGCGCTTTATCAGCCGAGAGTCAGGTGTGGGTTTAAGAAAGAATGGAATAACTTTCACTTCCCTGTTTTTGTTTTGTTGGCTAGTAAATGTGCTGCATTGATGTTTTTGGCTAAGCTATGTGGTACACCAGAGCGTAGCTCCTGTACGGCGCGCGTGTGTGTGTGTGTGTGTGTGTCTATACAAGCATGACTACAAACCCTATGTTGGATGTATTTTCTTTTTTTAATCGGCTTTATATTATTTCTCTGACTCTCTCACACTATATTTTTGTCTTTCTTTCTCTCTCTCTTTTTTTTAATAAAGCTTATTGTAAAAATATATTTATTATGTCTCACTTTTTTTCGCCTTTTCTCTTTCTGTCTTTTGCTTTTTCTCTACCTTTTTTTTTCTATGTCTCTCTCAATCTCTTCCTCCCGCTCTTTTACCTTCGTATTACTCCCTTTCTTCTCTGATGTGTGTGTGTGTGTTACATGCAAGTGAATCCAATAGAGTTTCTTGTGTGCTGATAATAGCTTGGTATATTCTGGTGGTCTGATAAAACACTTCTCTCTGGTCCCGCTCATATATTTAGTGCTTTACACTTGGACACTGGTTTGTTTTGTCGTCAATAGAGAGCGACAACAGGGACTATGTGCCTCACACTTGTTGCATGCTTGGTGGTCTCCGGGTGTCTCCTGTAATGACTGGTGGTCTGTGCCATGAAGGTTTGAATCTCAGGAATCACCTGCTAATTTGATATATAGCTTGAATAGTAATGTAAAAACGTTTCTATATAAATAGAATATATGAAATCTGTTTTATCCCTAAAACAACATAAAATAACAAAGTTCAATCTGTTTTATATTATACCAAATTCAGATTCATATTTTCTGATTGGTTAAATGTCAGAACTGTACAATAACTTCAACTTCTATAAAGTTCAAAATTAGTTAAATTTAGGTGTACAGGAAGTTAAAATGAAATAATGATACCTGTGATTTAATTATCAATTATTTTTATATGCATATTTGTTTTACAATATATAACTGCTATAAATAAAACCAAACCAAAAATAAACTGAACTATAAAGTTAATTTTAAACAATTTAGTGTCTTTTTCCCCTGGTTTTTATTGAAAGCATAAATAAATATAAAGCTGTGCTCACGATTATTAAACAGCTCGCACGCACACACACACACACACACACACACACACACCTAAACACACACAAGGGTGTGTCTGGTGCCGCCTCGAGGAGGTCAGGCAGTTATCAGTCTGTATCCTGTCATGATGTGGTTGCTTTCAGATAAAGCGCTGAAGTGTTGCTGGTCCTGAGCCGCTCGGATTCACAGACCAGACGCTCCAGATAACACACAGCACACACACACACACACACCAGCTACACAAGCCTGCTGAAAAATCCTGAGGATTCCATGTGACATAGCTTGAAATACCCACTGCGTGCGTGTGCGTGTGTGTGTGTGTGTGTGTGTGTGTGTGTGTGTGTGTGTGTGTGTGTGTGTGACCAATGCAGAAGACGAACCAACTTGTGAACCCTTCAGGATAAACTCATAACGTTTGAAACATTGTGTTGATACATTAATTAGATCATTTGTTTCTTTCGGTCGCTTTCTGAATGGGTAATATTTCTGTCAGAAGCTTTCTGATTTGGTGTCGTTGTCAGCTCAATTAAGCCTGTCTCTCTCAAAAAGAAAGAGAGAGAGAAGTTTTTTTTTTTTTACAAGAAGCAAAGTTTTTTTTTTCACAAGAGTGTTACAAAGAGGGGAACACTTTACTCTTTCTTCTGGCAGACCAATACATCTACATCTAAAATCCAAGGATATAAATAGATGTTTTGTACTATGATATTAGTCGTCAGGAACAATGTTGTCATCATTGAGCGTCAGGAACGTTGTCGGTGTGAGCAATTGTCGTCATGAGGGATGTGGTTAATAATGTGGTTGGTGTTTGATCTTCATTTGTGGCTTGTGTTGGTTTCAGGCAGTGCAACAAGACTTCGAGCGGCAGCGACAGCTGTGACCTGATGTGCTGTGGCCGAGGTTACAACCCGTACTCCGAGAGAGTGGTGGAGCGCTGCCACTGCAAGTACCACTGGTGCTGCTACGTCACCTGCAAGAAGTGCGAGCGGACGGTGGAGAAGTACGTCTGCAAGTGAGTCCGGCCGAGACCCTCGCCACACAGCCCCGGGGTCCCTGTACCAGAGCTGGAGGATTCCCTTACGCGCCGAGGACTCCACCATCACTATAGATTAATCCGTCTGGGTGTGGATCATATCTTCTGTCCTTCTCACACTGATAAACAAAGCACTGTTACCAACAATCCGCCATTTTTTGTTTTTTGGCTTTTACCTGCACGCACTCTTCTGAGAACACATGGTTTTCCCTCTGGTTTATTAACGCGTGTAAGGAACCTTGGTGCAAACTTTCTCAGACAGTTTTATGTGGTCAGCTTTTCCTTTCTCGCGATCCGCAAAGATGATTTCCTTTACACATTTGTCGTCAGTAAGATGTGGTTTTGCACAATTCGTCTGGATTGGCTTGGTTTTCCTGAGGATTCGCACCTCAGACTGGGATGGCACTCACAGACATTTTGTGGTCTGAGCTGATAAAGGAAGAGCTGAAGATGTGAAAGTACGTCACACACAGACGAGGAACTGTGCAATGATTGTCTACTGTCTGTTTCTGAGGCTTGAATTTCTCCTCGTATATCCAGGACGCTGAACTTCAGCTGTCGTGCCTTGTTTTACTTTTACCCCAAATAACTAGAATAATACTAAGAAGCAGCGGCGTGTAAATGCCGAGAGTCTCGAGCATGTGACAGAGTATGTGGCCGCGAGCCACCTGCCTGTGGATGTACATACGGTCTTTTTGTATGCTGAATTTAAAAAAAGGAAATATTTATAAGCTAATTAAAAGTCTTTACCATTTAAAACCTGACACTGTTTTTCTTGTTCCCGAGCATTTCGCTCTCACGACGCATCGAGTAAGACTGATTGCCAAAACAAAACCACACCAGCTAATGGTTTCTTGACTATTACAGCCAAGGTTCGAACATAGTTATCGTTAATTTAAGCCCCTCGTAGAATAAATAGCAATTTTATGCAATTACAAGCGGCACTTCAATAAATCATCTGGTGTTTGTTAGCGTTTGAATCAAAAGCACACAAATGTCGCGCGCCTCAACCTTGGGAAAGTGTTTGTTTGGACACCACATGCTAATAAATAGCTTTGTAGCATTAGCAATTAGCATTAACTCTGGTACAAAGAGCTTCTCTCTTCCCCGGGATAAACGTTCATTACTGCTGGAGGCCGAGTCACCGTCTCTGTTACCATGTAAGCTCCAGCATAATCACCTGCCATGATCTGTGGAACCTGATTAGCATGTTGTGTTCTTGTCGGCTTGTCAATGATGAAATTGCACTTTTACCCTACAGAATTTTTTATGCCATTTGAAACTCTGAAGGTATTCTCTGCGGATTTGCCACTGGTATCAGCGGTGGCGGACGCACTCAGTCTGGTCTGCGCCTTGTCAATCATGAAGAAGATGGTCCAGGCTGTGACGGCTCCCGTTAGTGCCAGACCACGAGGGTCAGAAAATAGAAAGCACTGGATGTATATGTCCATGTTGGGGAAGAGGAACCTCTCTCACCGCGGCGTGTCGACAGACTGGAGGACTGACTTCGGCCACGCGCTTGACAGGTCGGAACTTTCTCAGACTTAAGTGGATGCCACAACACTTTGAAAAGCCATGAGCTGAAGATTTTGTGCTATTGATGGATGGACGGACAAATGGACAGGGTAGTGGGGGAATTCTGGACAGATGTCTAGACAGACAGACAGACAGACAGAGAGTGGGTGAATTCAGGACACATGTGTAGATGAACAGACAGACAGTGGGTGAATTCTGGACACGTGCAGACAGACTGACTTTTACTTTAATTCAGTCTGTGAATCATACACCTATGTGAATCATACATCATGTGAATATACATGAATCAAACGCTTTTTAGAATTTTACACTACACAACCAGATGTTTAGAAAGTGATGTTTTCCTTGACGGCTCCGCAGCAGAAAGGACGTACTGGAGTGTGTGACTGGACCGAGATCAACTGTGGCAGAAGATGACGCTGCTCCAAGATTGACCTGGTTTGACCTCTGGAAAAGCAGGATTAGCCCAAACGGAGGCACAAAGCATCAGCTCCGACTCACAGGGAGATTCCTGCTCACTCCGGCCCGACTCAAAGCCCGGCTGAAGCGGAAGCAGCACTGTGAGCTAATGTGAGCCGGCCGAGACCCCTTTTGTTGCCACAGCTAATGTCCCCCTAAAGCAGAACTGTGAAAATGGGCCAATTGTTCCTGCGTACTGAGGAACTAATTATTGTCAGAGGCCTGTTGCTGCATCTTTCACACTCGGAATGCTTCGCACCCAGAATGACCCATGGGGCCACGGAAGAAAGAGAGAAATGTAATGGGCTGATTGGGAAAAGAAAGAGCCGTTTAATGGAGAGGAGCACAGATCTGCGGGGTTAATGTCAGCAGAGACCGTAAAGCTTTTGTGTTGGATGAGCTGGATGCTTGCTGTCAGTAGGGGGGACGCAAAAGAATTTGACTGGGATTGTAAAGGTATTGAGATGTGCTGACCCGTACTGTAAACGCACTCCCCATCGACCCCACCAGCCTTTTGTAAACAGCCGGAGCAATGCGCTCGCTTAAATACTGTTTTGTCATCATTCAGAACGTGTCGCCATGGAGATGCTTGATGCCGGAGTTCCCGAACACAGCCTTTCTGTGGCCGGCCAGTGAAGTTCCGCAGGGTCTGAGAATTGTTTGGATCAGCTCAGGACTTTATTGGGTTTATAAGGCAATGACTGTGGGTTTTCGGCACAGTGGGTAGCGCTGCCACCTCACAGCAAGAAGGTTTCATTTGACACTCGAGGTGTGAGTTTGAGGCCAGGGCCTTTCCTTTTCTTCTGTGTGGAGTTTGCATGTTTTCCCCATGCTGGGGTGGGTTTCCTCCGGGTGCTCCGGTTTCCTCCTACAGTCCAGAAACATGCTTTTCAGGCGAATTGGCATTGGAAAATTGACCACATAAGGATCAGTGAGTGTGTACAAAATGTGTTTGTCTGTGTGTCCCGCTCTGCGAATGATTCGCCACGAATCCAGAGTGTGTATCCTGCCTCCGGCTGAAAGACGCTGAGATAGACACCACCACTGTAAAGGACTAAGCGGCAGAAGATGAATGAATGAATGAATGTGTTGCAAATCAAACTTGAGAATTGGAGGAGACTTTAATTTAATTTTCTAAAGAGGTTTTGACATTCAACTTACCTGAGATGTCATGTAACCTTGATGATCCATTCAATTTGAACCATGATGATCAAAACGATGATATTTTCTCACGCGCCTCAAAACGTAAAGTGCGTGAGCCACGCTTTGCCAAACTGACTGAAGTGCAATGGATTCTTTTCTGTGGTAGAATCTGGGTTTGGGAAAAGTCAACACGGTTTGTGTGAGGGGAGAAGCAGCAGCTTTAAGGCTGAATAATGAAGTCAACAAACGCCCTCGGAGCCACAGCAAAGCGGGTATTAGCACTGAAAGAGCCAGCGGCCCCGGGGCCTCCGCCGAACACGGTTTGTGTTCCCTTTATAAGAACGACTGGACTTTATCGCGCTTGGCTAGTTGTGCCGCCGACTGCTGAGAGCCGCGTTGCTAGACTACACACGTTCACGTTGGGATTAATTTCCGTTATCATTGATGCCACCTCCCCTGATCGGTGCAGTATCAAAACCGTGAGAGTCGGCTGGAGATGATGCTTTAGGTCAGACCTCGTCACAGTTGGGCCCCTGGCTACTTTTCACATTTTCACCAAGAAAAGTCAAACCAGTGTTTCAATACCAAGGGAGTGACGTTGCCTCTCTTTAATCCCTATATCCCATATACGCTAACATTAGAATTGCTTTCAATCTCAGACAATCTTCACAAAAATTTCTGAGTTTAAAGCTTACTTAAGGAAAGGATTGAAAATCTCATGGCAAACACATACTTTCGCCTGATGAAGAGAGCCTTTCGTAACTGGATTCTGAAAAACACCTGCAGACATTGCACGAATATAATCAACATTGGGCGGTGTGTCGCCAGCTTTTGACTTTTCATTTTCTATTTTTAAATATTCATAATAATTTCCATAAAGATTCTAGCCCGCAAAATTCACGGCAAAGTCGACTTTGGGTTTTTAGGATCATAAACTCAGGGAAAAATGAGTATTCACTCCACGGAATTAAAGCATCCGCAGTTCCATCAATTCTTTCCCCTGTAGAGAAGCTGATTATTACGCGAGGTTGTCTGCACGTTGTCGTCTTCTTTACCATTAATTGTTTCCATATAGCAGATCCGGATGAAGTAA
Organism: Paedocypris carbunculus; assembly: GCA_028128575.1. Classification (NCBI taxonomy): domain Eukaryota; kingdom Metazoa; phylum Chordata; class Actinopteri; order Cypriniformes; genus Paedocypris; species Paedocypris carbunculus. The sequence continues at coordinate 1,335,880 of SOMO01000018.1, read as the reverse complement.
TTCTGTGCGTGTGATGATGACAGAGTAAATGATGGCAGTCAAACTCATTACGTCTGATTGAGTGAAGAAAGTGTCTGATTAGCAACTCTCTCCCGCCCGCACGACAACACGCCGCTAAACTGCCACACTCCCACCCTGGAGCGCTTAATGAAGGAGTTGTACCCCACGACCATCTATCACAGTGAAGAACTCTGATTTAAGTGCTGCAGCGGTGATTGCTCTCCTGCTCAGTAGAGCGGAGCTGCGTTTTGACAGCGAATGCATTTGGTCACATCTCGGGCAGCCGAAGCCGCTCATCCGCCGCAAGCATCATGTCTGAAGCCCACAACGGCCTGATTTACAGGTTTTTTATTACGGCGCAGTAATGTGTTAAACCTCCACCTGGGCAGCTAAAACCAAGCCACAGTGAGTCTGCAGGGAGGCGTCAGGATTCCAGAAACTTCTATGAGCTTTCTGAGTTGAGACCGGATGAGAAGAGAAGAGCTGGAAATGGACTTGAGGAAATGGAAAAGAGCTTTTCTAGACTAGCATCGTGAGCTTTCACAGCGTTCTTCTCTGCTCAGACGTTGTAGAGCCATTATTTGCGTTCCTGTTCAGCAGTCAATCTATTTGGAGGCCAGTAAGCGACAGATTGTAAAATCTTTTTTTTGTGAAAACTCAGCCGAGAATTTGGAAATGAAAACCAAACAACCATTTCAGACGAGGAGAAAACGTGCTCAGCTTTGTGCTCTACGTCTCTCTAGAAACACTGGAACACTGACAAGAGGCATTACATGTTTTGTCTTTAGCTCTGTGGGTCTTTTTTTGGGGTTGGTCTTTATTTCAGGCCTAAAAGTCACTCTAGGTTTTATTTATTTGAGTAGCAAAACTGCTTTACAGAGCAAAACGAGTGTTGGGGAAGCACTTTGAGATCCATGCATTGCTTTGTCTCTTGGACAGTTGGGAAGAGATGTGTGGAAAGTTTCAAGGTTGTCTTTCAACTCAAGGTTGAGACTTTTCTGAGCATCCGTACGAAAAAACCTCGCACACCCCATCGTCGCTCCCCGCTGCTTTCCAATCCGGTGTCCTAATATTTACTCTCACCTTCAAGCCCGGGCACAGCCAGCCATCAGCGTTGGAACCCGCGGTAATTAATTCTCCTTCGAGGACAGTAGGACAAAGATGGGCTGCTGCACAGACTGACAGCCGTTTCTATTGAGCCTCAATGGCAGCGATTAGGATGATACAAACCCTGAAAGGAAAAATGGAAACAGGGAAAGTTGGCTAATCTCTCTGGAGACGCGTTGGAACTGGAGCGGGAAACTATATGCCCACACATGCACCTCCTGAATCATCCTGGACCAAAAGAATGCGAGATTATAGCGAGAAGGAACAAACGGAGACTTTCAGGCAAACAAACAGAGCGACATCATTCGTCAGATGCACAACCCGCAAATGATGGATGAATATTAACTAAACACGGAAACGACATCTGCACACATCTGACGGCTTGCACAGAAAATGGCCGCCAAGGTTTGTGTGTCCTGTGGGGGCGCACGAGAGTCCGTCGCTGCATCTAGCAGATTTATGTTGACCAAACTCTGCCCTTGCAACAAGTTCAAGAGTTCCATCCAAGTGCAATTACTCTCTGATGTAGAGCGAGACACATGATGAATCGGTTTCATTCTCTCTCTTTATTGCTCCGCTCATTAATCTATTTTTCAATAGTGCTTTTCATGTAATGTCCACCAGCTGCCTTGCCAAATAGAGATTAGCGCAGCGGACAAATCCCCTGCCCAGTCGTCCTTAAAATGGCTGGATCCTGGCAGAGACATTCCAGCGCTGATCACATGTTCCGTCTGCTCCGGGAGGTTCTGGAGAAATGGCCAACTCTCTCGTGCATTCCTGTCCGCTGCTTCTGCCTTGTCACAGGAATTTTCATACCAATCAGCACTGAAACAAAATCAAATTGCGATTACTCGGATAAACGTTGTTCTGTTACGTCAACTGTTGCGTTGACTCAAAAGAAGTTTGCATGGTCGAGTCCAGATGCAACATCGAGAACAACCTGTTACTTGCACAGTGTCTGCAAAACTGTTCGCATGTTGAATATTTTATTGTAGAGAACTCACTTTTTTTGTTTTACTTTGTTTAAGTCACTTTTCAAAATGACCAAACTTACCAGACATAATAGCTTCGAGGTAATATAACTTGGCTTTAAAGAGTGTATTTTTTCACTCAGTGTCAAGTAAATGTCTTTCGTTGTGAACTGTCATCATAATAAAACTGTAAAGATACGTTTGTAAAGAAATTATTAAAATATACATAAATATATTTGTATTTTTACCTACCTAAGTATATTTACTTACCTGTTCAATAATAAAATAAATTATTATTATTATTATTATTATTATTATTATTATTATTATTAGTAGTAGTAGTAGTAGTAGTAGTAGTAATAGTTGTAGTAGTAGTAGTAGTAGTGGTGGTATTTCTTTTCCCCAGATTTGTTGGTTCAGCATAAATACAAACTGTGTAAATGTGCATTGCTGAATTATTGCACTGACTGTTTTTGGCCACTTTGACTTTTAAAGTAAAGTAAAGTGAGGAAGATTGTCAATATGGAAAGATATATCAAAATTGGTGCTCTGTGTTTAACCCATTCAGTGAAGTGCACATAAACACTGTGAAGTGAACACACACAAACCCGGAGCAGTAGGCAGCCTAAACCCGGGGGGCATATGGGGTTCAGTGTCTTGCCCAAGGACACTTAGTTGCAGAACCAGCGGTAGAGGGGATTCGAACCTGCAAACTATTGGACCCAACTCCAAGTTCCCTACCACTGGACCACAACTCCCCTTATGAATAATATTTTGCGGTCTTATGAATAATATTTTGACTATAAATACATTTAAACTCAACTTATTGACATAACTTGATAAAATGATTCTATTTATTCTATTCTAAGGAAGTTTTTAGTGATCTGATTGTGTGAAATCGATTGGTTGAAAACATGGCGAGAGAAGCTGACACACTGACCAGCGCAGGCAAAGTGAACGGAGCTTTACGTTCTGACTGGGATTAAACAGCTGTTTGTAGCAGCGTTTGTGTAGGAGAGAGAAGGTTTTATTTGACATGGAAACGACTTGCAGAAGACAAGAACCTGAAACAGGCCGTTGCAATATTCTCCCAACATTTATTAGAAGCTGGTCTCTGATTTCAGGCTGGGATTTAAGATAAGGTCCAGATTTCTGTGGTGGTGAGGAGATTACAGAATTCTTCAGCGGGATTCCTGAAACAGAGATCATTGTGAAAAGCAAACACTCATTATGTTTAGCACAGATTAGGAATTGCAGGAGATTAAGACAGATCATCTCAGATATTGTGGGCTATTAATGCCACTCAAACATAGTTGTTACTTACTTTCAGAGATGAAAGATTTAGCATGTTGCATGATTCACTTTGATTTGGCTTTAACATACATTATGAATGTTTTAATGTGCTTTTGATCGTGGCCTAGAATGAAAACCGTTAATAGGAGCCATCACTCACGCTATCACTCCATTTTTGTAGAAAACAATTTAGGAATTAAAGCGAAACCCATCTCGGATCACAATCCTTGGGATTATTAGAAATCTGAATGGAACTTGATATTACAATAATTTTTATAATCCAGAGAAAAAAATGTATATAAAATGTACATTAAAAAGTTTTTTTTTAAGCTAATACTGTAAGTAAAGATTGTTGTTTTGTTTTTAAAATACCGTAGTTTATAATAGTTTTCTACCATTGTGATCATAACAGTTCATAACATGTGTCAGTGTAGCACACACATTACATTATTTTTAATGGTCAGTTACACATGTGTCAGTGTAGCACAAGCTTTACATTGTTGTAGTTAGTTACACATGTGTCAGACATTGGACAAGCACTGCATTGATATTACTAGTATGTTACACAACGTTTCAGTGTGGCACAAGCGTTACATTATTACGAGTCAGTTACACGTGTGTCAGTGTAGCACAAGCTTTACATTGTTGTAGTTAGTTACACGTGTGTCAGACATTGGACAAGCACTGCATTGATATTACTAGTATGTTACACATTGTCTCAGTGTTATAATGCAGTGTTAACAAGCATTACATTGTTATTATTACTAGTCAGTTATATATGTGTCAATGTAACAAGATAATTAAATCTGTAAAACGAGACCCTGTGGCCTTCATGAGCGAGCTGTATTAGTTCCCACTACTGCTATCTTGCGTGGCATCTCGGCATCTCGGAATGCCGCTTCAGAAGCCTCGTCTGCGTTTGTTCTCTGATAGCGCGTGTTTGCTGCTGCGTTTTTGCGTGAACACTGATAGTTCTGTTTGCTTCCTCGTCTCTCTGATACAGGAGGATGTTTGCCAAGCGGATCAGGGAAGACGTCTCAAGTCTTTCTCTGACCTGTTGAGAGAAACCCCGACGTTTTCCAGGTAAACAACACGAGACACAATCAACAGATCTAACGAGTCCGACCCTCCCGCGGGACAGAGCTTTCACTTTAAAAGTAATGATCATCAGACTTTGATCCACATCAAAGGAATATTACAATCAGACATTATTACAAATAACATGTGACTGTGGAACTGAGGGATGTAGGAAAGGATGTAAATAATGTCGAAAGGCAGGAACAAATACTCGCGAGGGTAAATCAGTGTTTATTGACGCAGATTTTCAAATGTAAGCACGTCGTAAGCCATTTTTCTTCTATATCTAAACTAAAGCTCTGCACCACTAGTTGCCGAGATTTTGCCCGCAGATGCGGTGCGGTCGAGTTTGTCGGCCTCCTGAGAGTTGGTCCTGATTGTTTGAGTCACAATGTCACAATAGTGTTTTATTCAACTCACTAACTATTAAGAATTTTAAACAAAAAGAAAGTTCTGGTGAAGGTGTGACTGTGCTGATACATGGAACCGAGTTCAAGACTTGGATCTCGGACATTTTTCTAGTCCTGAACCATGTTGAAGCGACTTCAAAAGGGTGCTCCAATTCTTCTCGGTCCAGAAATTAAACATAGCTCTTAGAAGTTAAAACATAGCACTTAATTTTTTTTAGTTTTCATGTATTTTCAATTATGTACTGAAACACCCATGCACACACATACTGCATATAGACATGCAAAAATACAGCACATATATTTTATTCCATAAAAAGTTTGTTCTTCAATTTTGAATGAATAATCTTTTTTATATGTTTTTTATTTCTACATTTTGAAACAAGTTTTCTACTACAAACTTTGGTCAATAATTCACACGTGCATGAAGGGTTTTTAATCTGTAAAGTTTCAACACGTGAGTGTTGGTAGAAACGATCCTTCTTCCTTTTTTGACCAAACACAAGCTCAAATGTCTCCAGTATTTATACGTCTTCTTGAAGTAAAATATCGGGCCTGGAACTCGACACCACTGTGAAGCTACAAACGACATTTACATGGCAAATGATGAAAACAAATCACAAAACTATTCAAAAACCTTTCCAGAATTAGATAAAAAAAACAGCTTTAATTTCTGGTTGAACTTGAAGCAAACAGCTCTATAGTAGACAGAAGGTATTTACAGCCAGTAAATCTTCTTTTCCCCACTAAAGAAAGGATTCAACAGAATTGATGGACCCAATTAGTTTGATTTTACAACAGCAGATTTTTAGAACTCGAATCTCTATTAATTGTGAACATTTCTTCTCGCAGACCAGAATGAGTGAACGGTCCTTTATTGATCAGCTGCAGAAAAGTTTTGCTCCAACCAGATGTTCCTCTGAAATGTCAGTGAATTCTGAAGGAAAAGGAAGGCCTGTCCTACTGTGTCATTGTTCAAGTTCAAGTTCAAGTTATGAGCATTTGTAAGACACTTTTCACAGTTTGTAACTTAATTGTGCTGTCAAAGTAGGCCCAAAATCGAGACCCAGTCTGTCCTCTACATGTTCTCCTTGTGTGTGTTTGCTGGTGACACCGAGGGTCTTCTGACAAGGACATACTCAGATGGATCATTTCGCTCCAGGAGTTTGCTAAACATGTCAGGGTTCTCCTGCAGAACGCCATAGCAATGATTTGAACTCAGTCTAAATCTGTGTGTAAACACAAATCTGTGGAGCCTCACATGCCTGTTCCACATAATGCATCGGAATCCCTCCATCATGCTACACTTCAAGCTCCCGACCCTCCTGCAGCTTCCTCCTCAACCAGAACACAAACACGCACACACACGACACACACACACACACACACGCACACACACACACACACACACACACACACACACGTGTGCGCTATTATAAGGTGTGGCAAGAACACATAAAGCTCACTAAAGTTAGTTTACTCTGAAGGTAAGCTTATTAAATATATATATATATATATATATATATATATATATATATATACACACTATATTACCAAAAGTATTTGGTCACCCAGCCAAATGATGAGGTTTTTCAGGAGTTGGGCTTGGCCTCTTAGTTCCAGTGAAAGGAACTTTAATACCAAAACATTTTGGACAATTCCGTTTTGGAACAACAGTTTGCAGCAGGCCTCTTCCACTTCCAACATGACTGTGCACCAGTGCACAAAGCCAAGTCCATAAAGACATGGATGACAGTCTGGTGTGGGTGAACTTGACTGGCCTGCACAGAGTCCTGACTTCAACCCTATAGAACACCTTTGGGATGAATTAGAGCAGAGACTGAGAGCCTCTCAACCAACATCAGCGTGTGACCTCACTTTTAGAAGAGCGGTCACATATTCCTACAGACACACTCCTCGACCTTGTGGACAGCCAGAAGAGTTGAAGTAAGTCACAGAATATCTTTTGAAGCTGTAATAACTGCAAAAAGTGGACCGACATCATATTGAACCCTATGGGTTAGGAATGCGATGGCACTTAAGTTCATATGTGAGTCTAGACAGGTGACCAAATACTTTTTGGTAATATAGTGTATATTTCCAAACATTAAAAAAAAAAATTATTAAAAAAATCAATAGCTTATCAGTAGACCAGTAGATGTAATAATTGTCTATTGCACTTTAGCAGCGCTATAAATATATTTCAAGTCATCTGCAATTAAACACTAAACATTTACATGCCAATTAAGTGCTGCTGATGGCAGGAACTGTTTTTACAGGTCAGCCGAGAAGAGCTTCTCTCCATCCATCTGCTCTGACACTTGCGTTCCACTGCAAATATTTACATTCCTTCATTGTTCCACAGATTCTCTGGTTCTTCTGCCCCTTCTGCTCAGCCTAATACTAGCTGAAGGAACCTCGTACAGCTCTAAAACAAACAGGTTTCCACTAAACGCCACTTTCATCAACTGAATGAGCTTCATCTCGTCCTCCAGAGTAAACAGCTTCCCTCCAGAGTGTGAGGCCATTCTTCTCCATCTTAGTACCCTCCGCCACACCTGAGCACGACTAATACACATGCATATAACTGAACGTTTTGAGATTTAAAAAAATACAACATGATGTTTTAGTCCAAATGTTTCTACTCTGCAGCCACAAACTGTTTTTCATTCTTCAATCTCTTCCTGCAAAACCATTACAACATTTTTTTTTTGTAGTTTTCTTGGCTACAGATGAATGTGGGAGAAATGGACGTCCGGTTGTCCTCTGTGGGGGTCATGTCAGCATGGTGAGGTCAGGCCCTGCACTGCAGCCCAGTAGGGGGAGACATATGGGGGATTAATGTCCCATCGGCAGCTAATAAGCCATATCTCTTGCTCCACATCAAAGCGTAGGTCGGTCATGGGGTCTGTACATGGCACACAGCGGGACGTCAGTGGGGTCACAGCGACGCGCCCAAAACAAACACTTACCAAGACTCGCGCCACCTCGCCACATGATGGGCTCCATTTCTCTCCCCCTGATAGTAAATCAAGCAAAAAAATGTCAGGGAATGATCACAATCTTCAGAGCTGTTTTCCTGCTAAAATATGGCTTCGATACTACGTATTCTCGAATTTGGAACAACATATATTTTCACATACGCAAACACACACCAATCCATTTCCTGCCTGGGCTGGGAATCGAACCTGTGACCTTCCGGTTCCAGATTAAAATCTCTAGCCATTACACAACAACTCCCTTTATTTGATATTCGAGTTTTAGCTTGTCTTATCTTGGATAACCTTAGCAAAATATTAATAACAGATTCAGACAAAAAAAGAACAGACAAGCCTCACCGTATCTCCAGTCCAAACTTCCTGTTTCAATATGAAATATGTGGACACAAGAAAGCAAACTGGCTCTTTGAGCCGCGGTACCAGCAGCAGTGATGGAAATGGATAAAACAGAGACATTCCTTTCCTATTACTTTTCCATATGGAGCTGCTTGTCTATAGGACACGCTCATATTTACGTATACGTTACGGTCTGACTAGTACTGTAGGATTCCGTGGAACTCGGACGGTTTTCGTCAGAAACACAGCAGTAGCACAGGAAGGCAAGTGTCCTGGACTGGTCAAGGTCAGCTATCATTGCACACACCCAACCAGTTTAGAGTGTGCATACCAGCGTAGATTCATTGGGGCCTGCAAAGTCTTCTCTGAAGGCCTACAAATCTGAATCTGAATATCTGAGTCATCAGCCATTATTTGCAGGGTTTTTACACATTGATTGAGCGGCACAGTTATGTGTGATTATTTCAAAAATTGGTGGTAGTGAATTTGAAGAAGCCGTGTAGTGTTTTGTCAATGCCCGTGTAGAAACTTGAGGCAAAATCAAGCTGAATCTTCAGCTATTCCCAGTCTTGGCTTCCAGGTCAGTTTCTGGACAAATGCACCCAGGAGCTGAAACGTAACTCCTCCCACCCCGTGAGCTTGAGGTCAGAGGTCACAGACATCAAGGCGATCTCAAGACCCAACCGTTGACCCTTAGGACCCACCAAGACCCTTCTCTTTATTTTGTGTCTTTGTCACTATTGTTGTTGTAGAGGAGCGGTGTGGATTCACTTCACCTCTGTCATTGACCAGCTCATGCTGGTGAGGGAGGTCCTCTTGTCTACTCCCACCCAGAGACTTCATCTTACCAAGTACCACTGACCCTCAACCTCCTGGGGCTGACGGAGGCTTTGAAGCCCCTGGGGCTCGGCTCCTAAGCCTGGTTTTATTGCAGGGGAATGGGACGGGTCAGGTGCCTGTGGAGACCTGTGAGTTGTTCTTATCTCCTCGAGCCGAATCTTTTCTACAGCTACCGTGGATTCAATCTGGAGTGCCACTCTCAGCTGCTCACGCGGCGGCTTCATCAGCCTGGAATCTGAGAAGAGGCCGGTGTGTGGAGAGGCACGGAGGTTGGAGTGAATTACGTGACGAAACCATGAAAGCGAGTCCCAAGGCTGTCAGGGCAGCGCTCTGGGCTTTCCTGCAATTGCTAAGATAATGTGCAAGTAATCAATTGAGGTTAAGCAGTCTCAGAATTGGCATTTACAAGCGTATGGCTTGCAATGGAACGTTGGAAATTATGGGAATTTTACAGGAAATGTTTTTAAACATATTTCAGTGGTTCGTACAGTAAAGAGCGAGAAGACTGCAGCTTGGGATGCTTTTGTACTTCGTCCCCGGGTCAAAAGTTCACACGTTTCTTGGAAACGTCAAGAAACATCAAGGGTTTTAACACTGACCTGTAATGTTAAAAACCAGACCTTTACTGAACACATGACGTGTATAAATACATATTACATGTATAATAACATTTATGTCTTGAATTTACTCCAAGATCAATCAATCTATTGGGTGAAATTGAGTTTCGTGTCTCTGGAGACTCCGTGGGTGGGTTTCTAAAGCCACTCACAGTCGATTCATTCTGTTCAACGACCTCAAGACGAAACCTCTTTGTTCTCACTTAGTTTCACAGAAATATTCTTCATCATCAGGCTTTGGCTGGTTAATCATTGGCAGAGCGCTGAGCCAAATCAAAGCAGGAATTCCGCTTGCGAAACCGTTCTGTTCTCTGATGGGTTTGACACGAGCATCACATTTCACAAACAGGACAGTTTTTAGTTTATATCAAACCAAATGAATGCAATTCTTCACTTTGTTTGGGTCTTTGCGAAAGCCTGTAAAGATTCCGGAACACTGTGAAAACTGGAAAGACGGAAAAACTAAATGCGCAAAATTAACTGTTTTCCATAAAGTACGACCAAGTAAAGATTAGCATATGCACACGTCACTTTAGTCCACTAGGTTTTATTTTGGGTGCAGTCTTTTTTTCAGGAAAAAATAATTTTGCAACTATAACTATTTTTTAGAACTTGTTCTTTCAGAAAAATCATTATGATAATCAAAGTCACTTTTAAACAAAAAAAAAAAAAAACAAATGTTTGAAACATTTGAACATCTTTGTTTTTATGGTTTAGAGAAACCCCTGGTTTGTAGCAGGTAACAATGATTTAAGACGCAGCGTTGCTGAACACCGTAAAGCTCTCGACAGACCTGCTTCACTGCTCCGGAGTCTCCGACCGCGCCACTTCCCTTCTCCAGCAGCACTTTCACCAGGACCTCTGCAGTGTATCCCCTGGGTCTGGACCCCTGTCTCACATGTACACACACTCCATCCACAGATTTACTTCAGGCCTTCTGTAGCTACAGAACGACACAAATCTCACATTTAACTTGTTCCTAAACACGTAGAAACCACAAGCTGACAAAAGTTGAGTGAAAAGCTTGTAAAAAGAAAGTCCTGGAAGCCAGAGAGCTTTTCTTCATTAAATCACAGACGCGTCATCACAGAACAGACTGTAAGAGTATCATAAAGTTTACAGTAGGTTCAAAAATTAGTCAGTCTATATGAGGTAATGCCCCTTAGAGCGCTGGACTTCCTGTCTGTGACATCACTTCCTGCGATGAAAGCTCTAACGGAGCAGGGATCTGAACACGAGCTACATGACACCGAGTTTCTCCTGCGGTTTAGATCTCCATAAAGCAAAGACGCAGAAATTATAGTTTCATTTTCTTTCGCAGCCAGCATTGTCGTCACAGTCGACAAAATGTTTTTTCACATTTATGAAAAAGATCTGTAAAATGAGTTTAGTGGCTTACAGAGAGAAGGTTTTGGGGTATGCGACTTTACTTCCCAACTCAACTGGTGTGAAATGGTTTTGAAGTGTTAAAACACGCAGAACAAGTCGCACTCGTTAGCTGTATGAGTAACAAATTATTCACGTAAATACTTTCTAAATATGTTTGAGATTGCTTTGAGATTTGAGATTGCTTCGTCGCTGGTGATTTAACAGACTTACATCGTAAATGTGCAATTGGTAAATGTGCAAGGTAGAAAGATGTTCTTGCTATTAAAAGGCTTCTATTCCGATCTTAAGTGTCAATGAACTGCGCCTGGCTATTCTTAACCAGAGAATAACTGCTTAAAGTCTCTTTGGATAAAATAATGTGCCAAAAAATGTAAAGTGACTGTAAAGTCCTGTTTTAATTCTTTAATTGAGAAATTCGCAACCATACAGGTCCAGGGTTTGATTTCAAGGTAAAACAGAAGAGTCATTTAAATTGCACATAAACCACTTTATCGTCGATAAAGATTCAGATTATCATCGATTATCATTTATTATCAGAAATGTTTTTTTTTTTTCAATCTTCACGTTTTCGATTGAAACTTTTTTTGGCAATTCTCACCAGCCAATCGGAGTAAGGAACGCCCCATCTCGCGCGTATCAAACCAACGCCCCAATTCTGTCAGAAGTCCAAACACACACAAAAAAATTAAATGAACAAAAAAAATCTTTTAAAAAATTAAAAAGAAAATGTACAAATTGCAAGCGACAAAAAAAACTAAATGTGAAACATTTTCGTTCGTTTATTACGTTTGATATTTTTGGGACTAATCTGATTCCATACATTAGCGGCAGGATAGAACCTTTCGTTCATATTAGCGCCTCACAAACCAGGCGAGGCCCAGTAAGTTTTTACAAAAAACTTAGACAAAACAGTCATCTTACATTTGAATGCACCCACGAAATTCCTTTACTTGGTACTTTCACTCAAGTAAAAATATGGCTTTACGATTTTTTTTACAACTGTGGTTACAAAAATTGACAACGGCTTAAGAAACGAGACAGAGTTGAGAAGCGCTGGAGTCTGGTGTTCTGCTTCGGCCCATCAGTCTCTGTTTTGGACGGCGCGCGATCGGGATCAGCGGGATCAGGCAAAGCGTCAGCTGCGTTTACGCGGGGAACGTGAGATGGTTGACCTCACAGTGCAGGCTGTGTTCTACTAGTACGGAGATAAGCACTGGAGCTTCGAGCGAAGCGCCCGCTTTAAGTCCCACACACCGCCATCATTGTTCCAGCGGTTTAGACTCTCGTTCCTTGCGGACGCACAGGCAAACAGAAAAGCGTCCGGATTTTTGTCGGTTGCTGAGAAAGTCTTTCCCCCGCGGAGCACACACGGTTACATCGAGCGGAATTAAGGGAAGGTGTGCGATAAAAATACACACCGCGCAACTCCGCTGACCTTTCCTGAAACAATCCGCCGCTTTCTCTCCTGCTCTACGGAGGATAAATGTTTAGACTCCGCCACTTTCCCCTTCGCGCGCATATCAAACCAACAGCCTTCGGTAAACAGGTCGGTATTTAAAGAGAGGACAGGCTTTGGCATCGGTAGAAATGAATAAATAAATGAATTAAAAGCACGACATGTTGTTTGTTTGGCGAGAAGCGGATGGAAGAGCGAGCGAGAATAACCCGCCCGGTGCCGCCAGCAAAGACCCTCGTTAGCTTCTCGCTCGCGCCCGCGCATCTGTTTATTTGCACGGAGACGCTTGGTTCCAAACCTCGGCCCTGCGACTACAAGAACTCTAAAATAGCAACGCAATTATTCATTATTTTGACTTTAAATGTATTTTGCAGATGATTGACACATTTTGCCGGTTTAAAACTGCAGAGTAAATTGGTCCAATCAACATTTCTTTCATCCACTCGTCAAAATAATATTTTTACAGTGTTTAAAGCTCATTTTATGAATTTGAACTATTCCCTTAGTGGTTCTAGTTTCCTTTCCCTTCTTATTACAAGTGTCACCTCATTTTTTTTAATTTTTAAAACTTTCTAACTATAAACTATTTTTATGGAAAAAAATCTAAATACTGTATTTACTCGACTATAAGTCGAGGATTTTTCCATCCTGCAGATCGAGGAGGAGCCCCGCCCCTCCCACGTCGATTCCTATTGGATGTGAGTCAAATAATGACATGGCCACAATTGAAAACAATATGTATGAATTAAAGATTTTACACAATTGATGAACCTATTTGTTCAGCCTTTAGACGTGTACAAATTCCAATTGTTTTTTTTTTTTTAAATGTACACTTGGTTTGTGATGTGCTGACTGGTTTGTGATGCAAAGTCCCAAGAAAATGGATGGACTTGTTTTTCCGCTGTTTAGTTAACAGGTTTTAGGAAAGCTGCAACTAAAAATCTAAATTTCAACCAGTCGAATATTTTACAGCTTTTTTATTTATTGCTAATAATATGCATACTACATAAAATTGCAATTAGGTCGAATTAATACTTTGAGTATTCAGAACTTTGCCATTTATGAGTTTGAATTATAAATTAAATTAAATTACAAATGAGACTTATCTGAACAATTGGTATGTTTTAAGTAATTGTGAGTATATGAATAAAGGTAACTGTCAGGAACCTTACAGTTCCACCAAAGGAAGTTCTAAAGAGCAGCTGCGGCTCAGTGGTGTTTCTCCTGCCTGGTGGAGATCCAGATTCGATTAGAAAGGGTTGTTAAACATCAGAATAGTTTATAAATACAAACATGACAAGATTGAATTATTATGACGAATGAACTTCACTTTTATTTATTTACAGTTATACTGTTAATAGTTATTTCAACATAGTTTGTCTCTTGAGTCTCTTGGCAGATTTTCTTTCTTCTTCAGACCTGTAATGAAAAGTATAATATTGGGTGACCATATTTTGATTTCCAAAAAAAAAGGTTCCCTTAATGAACATCCAGCACCTTCCTTGGAAAAAGTCTTGAAAACATGGTGTACAGTTAAAGCTCAGAAAGCCTCGTACACCGGACATTTTCGTCAATTTATAAACACTGCACGGACGCTGCGTGTTCGAGAAGAAACAAAAGAGGACGCTTGGTCACCCTGAAAAAAACCTGAATGGAGGATCGTTGGCGCGACGTCATTATTTGACTCACATCCAATAGGAATCGACGTGGGCGGGGCGGGAGGTTTCGCCCCGTCCTATATCCCGCTCCTCCTCGATCTGCGGGATGCAGACAGAAGCACTTTGAAATTTCGGGCTCAAAGTGGGGGGCTCGACTTATACGCGCGGTCTACTGAAATAGAAAATATTTTACTATGCGCAGATATTTCACCCTTTCTCACAAAAATAAACAGCAGAGACACAAGCGTGGTAATTAAATTAACATTTATGACGTGAACTAAATAAATCTCTCAGATATCGGCACAAGCCGAGCAAATGAGTAGCACTCCGCTCGCCACTCGTCTCGTGCTTTCTGCTCCGCTCTCACACACATGCGGACGCGCAGAGTCGCACACACTTTCGTCTCAGCTCTCAAATAAGAGCGGCTCTTCTGACTCTAGCCTCTATTTGGCGTGATGCTTCACAAATAAACGAGTCACATGATGGATTTCGAACGTAGTATTTATTCCCAAACCAAGAGTTAGCATTAGCCGTCGCTTCTTTCCTCTTAAAGGGGCAGGGCACTTTTCCCACAATTCTTTAAAATTATAATGCAGCCATACCAATTACATTGTAAACTTTAAACAGAAATTAACAATAACTTATATAGATTAATACCAACATAAACAAACAGGGTTACTTGATTTTTAGGTTTCCTTTACAACCAAGGATGTCTGAATAGTTTTATTATTTCTATTGGATTAAAGAGCATCTGAACAGGTGTTCGATCATTTTTTACCAGCACCGCTTCAGTGTCCCAATGGGCTCCAAGTAACCACAGTTGACTTTATATGAAACCCAAGATTGTGTTTCTACTCATTTCTAATTTTTCACTTTTCTCTCATTTCTTTCCCCCGTCTTATAAGAGGGTCTAAACAGAATACCACAATCTCACAGCTGAAGTGGGGGGGNATGACACTAACACACTGACACAAACGCGATCGTGATTGCAACTGTGAAGACACAGCTGGGAATAAAACACAGAAAGATCGACCACGGACACCAGGAAGTAAACAAAAATCAGCTGGACACATATGCGTGGCTGAAAACCAGGAATTACACGAAACACAAACAAGATGTCTAAGAGAGAGAGACAAGATTTCGAAATAAAGGTGTCAACTAAAAGTCCCAAAAAAGCAACACTCCAGAGTTTGTGACATATATATGTGTGTACGTGGTGACCAAAAGTTTTGAGAATGACACAAATATAAGTTTTCACAAAGTTTGCTGCTAAACTGCTTTTAGATCTTTGTTTCATTTGTTTCTGTGATGTACTGAAATAGAATTACAAACACTTAATATGTTTCAAAAGCTTTTATTGACAATTACATGACATTTATGCAAAGAGTCAGTATTTGCAGTGTTGCCCCTTCTTTTTCTGGACCTCTGTAATTCGACTGGGCATGCTCTCAATCAGATTCTGGGCCAAATCCTTACCTATAGCAACCCATTCTTTCATGATCACTTCTTGGAGTTTGTCAGAAATAGTTTATCCACCCGCCTCCATCTTGAGGATTGACCACAAGTTCTCAATGGGATTAAGATCTGGGGAGTTTCCAGGCCATGGACCCAAAATTTCAATGTTTTGGTCCCCAAGCCACTTAGATATGACTTTTGCCTTATGGCACGGTGCTCCATCATGCTGGAAAATGCATTGTTCTTCACCAAACTGTTGCTGGATTGTTGGAAGAAGTTGCTGTTGGAGGGTGTTTTGGTACCATTCTTTATTCATGGCTGTGTTTTGGGGCAAAATTGCGAGTGCGCCCCCTCCCTTGAATGAGAAGCAAGCCCACACATGAATGTGTCTCAGGATGCGTTTCTGTTGGCATGACACAGGACTGATGGTAGCGCTCACCTTTTCTTCTCCGGACAAGCCTTTTTCCAGATGCCCCAAACAATCGGAAAGGGGCTTCATCGGAGAACATGATTTTGCCCCAGTCCTCAGCAGTCCATTTGCCATACTTTTTGCAGAAGATCAATCTGTCCCT
>SOMO01000018.1:1300330-1319002 GCA_028128575.1 Paedocypris carbunculus | reverse complement strand
AGTCTCTCGGTGCAGGTGCCTGACGCATTGTTATTGATTAGATCTTGCGGGTGCGTGGCTCGCGCCCGGAGCAAATACGTCATTCCAGTGCCCTCGTGGCGGCGCGAGCGTTGCTCTACGTCAGGACGCGTGGAGGCTACAGAGTGTGCGATCGTGTGGTGCCGCTAACCCGGGTGGGGTATGTACATGGTTTTATAAATAGTTTGTTTCTTGAATTTTAATGTCAATGATGGCTGTGCGCAGGAGGGCGGGCGCTTCCTTTTTCGTTGTCACACCTATAGTGATTGAACCTGTTTCACCGTCAAAACGTGCTTGTGTGTGTGTGCGCGCGTGTGCATGTGCGGGAAACGAAGCACGTCGATTCCGAAACTTGCTTGTGTGAGTGTGTGTGCGTGTATACGCGTACTCGCCAAAGTCAGCGAAGCCTGCCGACTGGTCGGTTATGTTGGTGGAGGGCGTGCAAGCACTACTTCCAGTGTGTATCAATTGCCGTTACTGATTCACTGCGGGTGTGTGGTGGAGTGTGGGTGGCGTGCCGGGTATGGGTGCTGAAGAGACCAAACACTTGCCGACGTGTGTGTTGCGAGTGCGCGTATGTGTGTCGTGTTGTATGTCTGTTTTAAAGATCAGTCACAGGACACATTTTTAAATTGTGTATAAAATATAATAAAAGAGGGGAGTTGTGGTCCAGTGGTAGGGGACTTGGACTGGTGTCCAAAAGGTTGCCGGTTCGAATCCCCCCTACGACTAGTTCTACAACTAAGTGTCCATGGGCAAGACACTGANACAGTATGTGAGTATTAAATCTTTTGAATGGTGATTGTGCTGATAATAGAGAGATATAATTTTGATCTCTCCAGGTGGGGTCTGCTTCATTCCACTGATCTGTATTTATGGCTGGGATGCAGTTCTTGTTGTAATTAATAATCCTTAATTCATCCCAGTCCGAGAGTAGAAAAGCGTCCTTTGGGAAGATCCACCAGAATGATTTAACTCCCACGCGTCCCCTCCAGGATCCCACCGAGTGAATCTCCAGGCATCAGCACCCCTGAGATACAGAAAACACATTACAGAAGAGACTCGCCTGTCCACAGAATCACCATGAAGATTGCTCTGTGGAACGTCTGTACAAAAGGAAGGAGAATAGAGAAAAAGTTTATCAGAACGAATGAGTAGGGAGGGGAAGAAAAAAAGAGTGAGCAAGACAAAAAGAGAGACAGTTGTGTGTGTGTGTGTGTGTGTGTGTGTGTGTGTGTGAGTGAGAGAGAGAGAGTGAGACAGAGAAAGCTAGACAGAGAGAGAGGCAGACAGACAGAAAAGGAGAAAGAGAAACAGTGTGAGAGAGAGAGACAGAAAGAAAAAGAGTGAGAGATAGAATGAGTTTGTGGTGCCACACTAGCGCTGACCCCAGGCCTTATGTGGGTATCGAACCCGAGTCTTGATAGTGACTATTGACTAGTCACTAGATGGGCACAGCTCGGTGTGTGAAGTGAACGGCTCCGAAGAGAGAAGTGCAACTGCTCGGCCGACGGATCAGTTTACTGTTATGTCCCTGACGCACGGTAAAACGTGAGATTCATGAACGCGGGCAAGTGTCTGGCAATGGTTTGCGATCAGAGAGTTATTGCTTTCCCAGTTTAATTGTCACGGGGGACCGGAGGAATTCAGTTCCCGCCAGCAGTGATTTAACACTACGCCGCACTTCCGCGTCCTCGCATCGGAAGAGTTTCACCTCTGTCTTGCGGCTTCTCGTGTCGCTGGAACCAAGAATCAGACGTTGCTGGAAACATTCAGCCGTTTTTACTCAGATCAAATCTTCAAACTTGCGATCAATTGCGTGTTCGGATGAAGTTTGTTAGCGATAAAGACTGCAAAAAAGGGGCAAATGTTCTGGAACTAAATGAACTAAATATGTCACTGAAAAAATGAAATTGAACCACCACAGCAGCTGCAACCAATCACAGCATTTCTCGGTTGAAAAAGGGACACACCCCATGAGAGTGTGGTCAAACAATCACAGAGAACGACACACACAATGGTCAACGTATTCTCCAGCTCTTCTGATGTTCATGAACAGTGTGAATGAACAAGACACAGATTCTGTGCCCACTAGTCTTTATTTCCTTTCAGAAAAAATGTCACTATTTGTTGTTACATTACTTTTTGTTGTACGACAGATGGACTACAGATGAAGACCACCGTGCCTCATACACCGCACAGTCCCAAGGGTCATAAGATGGTGATTAACAACTATATACACATACATTTCCCTTTGTGAGAGACTCTCCACGGAGAGACTCTCATTTATTAGTCACACGGTCACCCAGATAGCAACAGCGCTACCAAGGCTACGTATTGAACTGTACCCAAATGACAGCTAAAGTCACTCTGAAGCCAAACATACACAGGAACGATGAGACAACTATTTTACGGTGAGAAGGAGACCTAGTACGCTATTGGTGCACATGTCCCATTTCCAACCAAAGGCTAACCCAAACAAGAATACACGTGGACACCGCATGCTCTGCTGAATTAAATTTATTGGGCAGGTGCTTTTATCTAAAGCGACTTGTACAATGACAAGTCAAGTTCAGTGTCTTCCTCCTGTCTGAGATTCAAAGCTGCAACCTTTGGATTGCAAGACTAACTCTCTGACATTAGGCCACAACAGCCAAAAGTTCTGATGAGAAGAATGAGACCGGGCCTCAAACTCAGTTGGAGATCCAGTAGCTGAATCCCGCTACTATCCAGCCCTCTCTCTCCTAGTATGGCCTGAAACACAAATGGCCTTGTGTTGTAATGTGCCAGGGCGTTTGCTTGAACAGTCGAGTCCTGTGGGTGCGTCCTGCTCATAAACTCTGGTGTGTGTTCAGAGGTGTTTACGCGGTCAGGTTAGCAGACACCGCGCACACACTGTAGGCATTAGTGACCTGTAACCGCGCGGGCTGATGAACTCCAGTGTCATGTTTGCGCGGTCAGCGCTGGAGCCTGCGGAACAGTGCCGCCGCTTCTCAGCCTCTCCCAGACAAACACACTGGCGCTATTAAAAAACCAGTCCACTTGTGTGGTAGTTTCTAACGTTTCCGTAAGCCAGAGTCTGTTAGCTTTGAACTCCGAGATTTGTAGTCAGAGTTTCCCATCACTGAACTTATCTAGAATTGGAGATGGGAAAATTGCCATAGGTGAGAGGGTGAGTGTGTCTCGTTTTAGAAGTGGTCACCCATCAATCCAGGGTGTACCCTGCTTTCAAAATGTTATTGGCTCCCTGTGGTCCAGAAATGGAAAAGTGGTTTATTGGAGATAGATTATAAACACACTCTTACTCTTACCAGATTGAATTTGAGCTACAACCATCGGCAAATATTCTTTTTGAAATACAGAAGAATCCTTTCTCTCTCTGCCGCCCTCTGATGGGACAACTTATCAAAGAAGTTACCCAAGAACTTACCCAAGAAGATCTGCAGCACCATGACAACGTATCCATCACTGAATACACACGACTTATTATCACAGTAACATAATACAATTATTAAACCATATAAATAGAAAGTCCAAACAGCTGCAAAGAAATAATAAAACATTTCCGACCAATCCCCAGAACGGTGAAGCTCTATGAACTCTGGACGGACTCTTTTCTCAGGAGCCAATAAGTCACCGGTTGATCTGCTTGTCTTTGCTTCTTCCTCCAGCACTGATGGATGCGGCGCTTGATGGATAATCAGCTTCTCTGTGGAAGACCTGCTCCCACTCACGCTTCCCAGCACGTGGACCAGGGGTCAGAGAGCCGGAGCGGGGCCCGGGGCCCCGGGCTTCGCCGCAGCCGGGAACGTTTACCACAGCAATACACCATTTGCTGAGCACACCCATGAACGCGAGAGGAAATAGCAGGGAGGTAGAGAAACCTCACTAGACGAATACCTCATAACGGTCACAGGGGATCATTAATTCGCCGATTCCCAAGCAGACGACAGTGTTTTTATTTATCGAGACTCACTCAGCAGCTGCTCCCCACCTGGAAGAACTGCTGGAAATTCCTCTGGAGCCACATGGTCCCCTTCAAATGAAAGAGAAGGTCCTGTAAGCATCTACCCATGATTCAATGGGCCATGACGGGCACGCTCTCTTACACTCATCACCTTTATTGAGAAACCAGACAACTTTGAACATCGCGGACAAGCTGAACGCAAGTGAATGGCATATAATCACATGATTCCTACAGTCCAGTTCCCTACCTCTGGTCCACCATTGTCACTTGGGTGGATA
The DNA here is from genome assembly GCA_028128575.1 of Paedocypris carbunculus. Classification (NCBI taxonomy): domain Eukaryota; kingdom Metazoa; phylum Chordata; class Actinopteri; order Cypriniformes; genus Paedocypris; species Paedocypris carbunculus. The sequence continues at coordinate 1,314,739 of SOMO01000018.1, read as the reverse complement.
ACTCTTCGACGGACATCAATATCAATATCTAAATATTTGTGAATCATTCATTTATCGATACCTACAGATGTTCAATTTATCTACAATATACTGATGTCTGTAATTAATGTAGGGATTATTATCATGATCTACAGTATATCATCATAGTTCAGAAATGTCTTCTGAAGAAGCTTTAACTGCAGTTTTAACTTCTGCTACAGACGCTGTGCAGCAGAGGGACAGTTCTAGTGTCGTTCAAGTATTTAATCCTACAATCTGTGGCCGGAAGAGCGATTTGCATCGGTGTCGGGCACAAACAAGGCTGTTTTTCATTCCTTTCCCACTCAAAACCCCCAAACCGCTGCTTCTCACACTTCCGAACTGTCATTACTGAGCGCTGAGAGAGCGGCTTCTCTCTCGCCTCGGGGAAGGAGAGCACTGCTGCGCGGAGGATATCCGTCTTCTCCATTTACCCGACACCTCTACAGTCCGCACAAAGCCACGTCAGTCTCCACTTACCGCGGCTCCCGCAGGTGGATCTTCACCTCCGTGTGGCCTCATGTCGTGACAGCGTGTGTTGTGAGGAAACAAAGCCATTGTCGTAGTTACAACAACACCGGGATTCAGTTTCAGAATAATCTAAAAATAAACCCTTTTACGTCAAACACACTTTGATTAATTTTGCTTCGGCTCGAACTGACTTTCCTAACAAGTCGCTGGCCTGCTGCATGGGATTTCGAGTGTCCTGGGAATTCTTCTCAGGGAGAGATTTTATTCCAAATATATAACTGAAAATAATTGCCATTATCGATTAATTCAAAACACCTAGGGTCCATTTGATGTCCCTTCACAGACCATGATGAAGATACAGGAAAGTGAGAGGAAGAGTCCAGGTCAAACCATAATGGGAATTTTACTCATTCAAGTAAAAATGGGGCATATGGAGGTCAGAGTTTTGTTCAGGGACTGTTGTGAAACCCACCAGACCGGGATTCAAACTAATGAACTTCCAGTCACAAGTCAATCTCTCTAACCACTAGGCCACTAGTTGACCTACTGTAAAAGCTGCCGCTGACAGCTGAAGTGTGTTACCTAACATGTCGCTGAGAGCGAGGGTGAGGTCTCTCTCCACAGGTGGTACACATGTACGGCGTGTCAGACAAAGAGAGGAGATCACAGCGAGGATGTCGCGGGAAAACTTCACCCGGATCACGTTCCCCAGCCATTCTGATCTTCCTGCTGGAGAACGTTTCCACTTTCTCTGGATGAAGAAAAGAAACGTAACGAAGCCCACTTCCAGCACAGAAATAGAAGATCCTCAGTCATAATTCTGCGAAGAGGTCATCGCGTCACAGATTCATTACCAGATAGTTTCATCTGGCTGATATAAGATTGTAAAACATTTGTTAGAGATATTTATAGATGGTAAATTGAGGCTTCAATGCAGATTCTTGTTACAATTAAATTTCAGCCTATTTACCTGAAGAGGTTGTCATTATTATCAGCCGAGACTGTAAATGTTGCTGAAGCATAGACAGGTAGATATGTTTCTGGAAGGAGACAGCGACGGGCCATTTCAAGAAATAAATCCCACTCTCCGGAACGACGGAAATCCAATTTAAGCAGGATAATCTCTAGACAGGATGTGGCAGTGTGTTGGAAGCGTAAAGCGGCCACACTTAGCCGCAATATGAGGTTTGTTTTTCACTGGCCTCCGGGGTCAGCGATGCTATGATAAAGACCGAGGAGGCGGATGTCACGGCCAGACGGAACTAAACCAATTAAGCGCATTCGTTTGAAGACCTTAACAAAAGTTCTCGCGTCACTAGACCCGACCTGAAGCCGTACATCGCAGCATTTGAGCTCCAAAATATAAACATATGATTTCAATTCAAGGAGATGATGGAGATCAGGCTAAAAGGCAAATAACCGGCGAGCGTCGCCATCTTGCAAGCTGGATCCCTGTCCCTGGCCTAGGAATCCACATAATTCTGGAAGCCATGACCACGTACTACATCATTCTACCTGGGGCTGAAGACGAATCTCCGCTGATGAGTGAAACACAATTAGTCGTCGGTACTCCCAGCAGAGCGCCAGACGCACCGAGCCAAGCGCCGTCCTTCATATCCAGGCCTTGCAGAGCGATTTAGTGGCACAATTCCCTTGGAGAGGAGCATCACAAAAACTCACAATCTGGATCTTCAGCATGGATTTAGTTTGGAACATGACGTGGTCTAAAATAAACCTCAGGGTTTTGTGTTAAAAAAGAATCCTTATTTGAACAAAGAAGCGTCCACCAGACACGAGAAGTGAACGTTCATTTTTTTTTTTTTACATGCGATGTGAGAATAAATTAATTCCAGGCCGTAAATCAAAAGTCCGCTTTCCATCAGTCACTTTCCGCCAGGCGAGTGGTGAAGGCTCTTCTAACGGCCCGAAAGCCTCGCACTGGATTACATTAGCTTTATCTGATTTGTGTGAGTAGTTATGACGCTCCACGGGAACAGAGAATCCGCTCTCTGTAATCTACCATACCCTAGAAAAACACAAATATCGGCCCAGATGGAGTCAAAGCGAAAGCGAGAGGGATTGAATTACAATAATTGAATAAATGAAATCAAACGTCATTAGAATAAATACTTTCCAAGTCATCTCCAAACAAGATACGGTGCTCCATCCTTTAGGCTAAGCTGTTGCCTCACGGCAAGAAGATAACCAAGTTCGAGACTCATACTTTGGACCCAAAAGCTGGTTTGACAGTGGCTGGCCACTGACCCGGTGTGTGTCTGACCCTCAGCCCCTGTCTGAAATGACAACTGGGCCTTGAACACTGTTCAAGTGCAGTGAGATGGCAGATCTGGCCGCTGCACTTCTCCTTACAAAAGGCAAGATAAACTTTAATCTGTATTTATTACAGTGTATTTGACATAAAACACACACGTTCCCCACTTCGGCATCAGTGAACATCATGTAACAGATCTTCACTGAAGGAGGTCGACGTCTCTCAAGATCTCAGACGGAGATCAACCAGGAAGGCGCTTTGTGTGTTTGCATCAGGTTGGAATCCATCAGGTGGCTCACGGACAACTGCGAGTGATATACTGCAACCTTCATATCTCAGAGACTTTGAAGTGAGTTGGAGAAGCGTACTATATTAAAGACACAGGCCATGGGAGGGTTTGATTAACTCCATCAATCCCAGATCCGACGTCAAGGCAGCGAGTCCCGCGCTGCTCACGGTAAATGAAACACTTTTCCCTCCCACCAGGATTTAAGGCAGGAGTGTCCAGCTTCTCCAGGATGATCCTGACATGCGGAGGAATAACAGCTGGGTGAAGGACGGTTTGGATTTAGCACATGTTCCTCGCCAGCGGGGATCCTGGATTTAGAGGGATGGCAACGCCACGCTGATCTTAAGGGCTGAGGTGCATCGTAACGCAGAACAGGCCATGGCCAAACATTTATCGCCGTCCAGCAGAGGAACGGCAGACAAAAAGAGAAGATAAAAACTCACTGAAAGAAAATAGAAGAGCTCTGAAATCACTTAGATGAGGTGCCAATCGTTCAATCAAAAGTGGAAAGGTGAAAATAGTTTGCAGTGACCCAGTCGCGACCCTCGAGTTCTGGATGAGGATCAGTTTTCCACAAGACCACCGCAGGCCGGTGTAAATAATTATTCTACTCACGCTGGATGGACAGATGTGGGCTACCGTCAGGATGAACGTGAGTAACCTCACAGTCCCTCCAGAGATCCACCGTCTTCCTGTGTTTGTGAGAACAGACCCCCGTCACACATGCTGCCCCCCGGAGGCCGTTTGACACATTATTCAACAGCCGCTATAACAACAATCCAGAAATTCACACCCTTCAGGGCTTCAGAGGGCTTCAGCGGGAAGAAGATTTCAGTCCACGCTTGGATTCTGCTCAGGTAAAATGACAGGATGTCTGCTGTACTTCTTGTTTTTACTACCATGGAGTTTTTACTTCTTTCTGATTGAAAGCATAGATTTGAAAAACAGATCTGTTGGAGTATTGATTATCAATTCTTTATCTTTATTTCACTCTTAAAATGTTAAATGTTCAAAAAATTATAGCTGAAAAGCTGAAACAAGAAATTCAGAAGTTTTAATGTGGTGATAGTTATCTGTGAATGTCAGTGTAATTGAATTGAATTGAATTGAATTGAAAAAGCCTTTATTAGTCCCACAGTGGGGAAATTTCACGTCACAACAGCAACAACAAATCCAAACAAATAAACAAACATAACCATAACGCACTGCACACATCATAATAAACAAACAAACAAACAAACAACAAACCATAAGAATAAGTAGCGCTGCCCGTCATAAACAGTTCTAGTCACCAGTTTAATTATAAATTTAAATTGTAGAGTCTAATCGCAGCAAATAGGAAAGTGTGTCTTTTTACAACAAAACACATGACCAACACACACTGGAATTTGCATAAGAAAAAAAAATGTTCTTTATCTTATTGGATTTATTTATAAACTATAAATGTGCATTTGAAATTTTTTCATCTCACTCACTAGAGATCCAGTTCCAATTCTGAAAATTAAAAAAGCCAAACAAGTCAAAATCACTCCTTTGAGCTGGAGAGAAAGATGGTTGACACTCTAACCGTTCAAACCTCCACCTTCTCAAACAAACACGTTTCTCTTTTCTTCACCCTCCAGGAGAAAAACAACCCTTCTTAAGAACCCAGAAGTTCTGCCGGATCAAAACAGTTTCTTGCAGGAACATATTACCTAAAGCGCTAGGCCCTGATGCCATTAAGGTCAGATCAACATGGGCAACTCCACAGCTGTAAATGTTCACAGAGTCAGTCTGGGTTGTTTCTGGAGAAGAAAAAAACACTGGACCACAAGAGAAGAAGAGATGAAAGTTCCCGCCAGAATCATCAACTATCCCAACAATGCATCGGTGGGTTTTATAAGAGATCGAATGACTGTAATTTGCTTCACAAGTCTGAGCAGAAGAGGCTGGAGTGAGGAATGAGCTCGTCTTGCCAGGCGGCTGCAGTGTCTGATAAACGCAGCTTGAATCTGGGAGAAAAGAAGGCCTGGTGTGGAATGTTCTAGCTTCTCCCCAGCGAACAAATAAGGCCATACGACTCCTCCACCACGTTTCTTGTCACGCAAGTGGCCATGTAACTAGAGTGAGACAAGTCAGAGTTTTGTTTCCTGGCAAGTGTCGATGTCAGCTCGGTGGACAATGTTGGGAATTATGAACTTTAATAGAACATCTGTCTACTGAGAGAATCACTCCATCTGAAGAGTGAGTTCTGGGGCAGAATGAAAGAATGAATCGTTCTAGGAGTTGGTCTTTAAAGAGTCTTCTGGAAAATAGTTCGTCCTCAGTTGGAGATCCGAGCAAAACTGTTTGTTGTAGAATTGGCATTCAACTTCCTAGATGTGTGTCCTCGTGTCTTCTGGCCGAACATTGTATTATACCAGAAATTTAATGCAGATTTATATTTTTATTATTTTGTTTCTTTTATTATTATATTTCTCTTTTGTGTGAGCAACTGTAACCGGAAAAACAATTTCCCCCGGGGGATGAATAAAGTATTTTTAATTAAATGGAATTGAATTCATGTTCTCTGAGCGGGAATCATCCTTGTTTCGCCACAAATTATGGTAATAAAGTAGTTTCATTTCTTATATGTGGACCATCTTCTCATCAACAAAGCTTCTTCTCAACTTTTATACTTTTTTTCATTGTTCAGCTTTCATCGTCCATCCTCTAGTCCACGACTTCTCGTCTCCTCATCTTTTAACGTTGAAACGTTGTTTCAACATGAAAGACTTTCAGCTTCAAATCAGCTTCTTCATATCTGTTTGCCGTTGTGAGCTATCACAGCTTAAGTTGGGGCGCCGTTTCTCATTGTCAAACATTTTTGGCTTTGTCTAGTTCCAATGAAGTTCTTTAAAATCTAAAAGGACAGTTTCGACCTGTCTGGTCTTTTGAAAAATTTAAAAATTGTGAAAAATAAATGTCCATATAGCAAAACATGAAAATATTGGCTCTTGTTTCACACAAAAAGAAATAGCCGTTAGCATGCATTAGCGCACAAGCTACACGTTGTGATCTTGTTCATCCAGAACCCATCTCGACAGAAAATCATGCTGTTGTAACATCTTTGTATAATGTCATTTTGCGATGTTGAGTTAGTCAGAGACAGACAAAAGCGAGTCTTAGATTAAAAACCGCGCACACTGAGATAACCATAAATTACAGGCATGAAGGTCTGGTTTAACCTTCTCCCCTCCACACGTTTGGCATCGAAGAGAATGAAGAGGTCTACTGCTTCTGATTAACGCACATGAATCGCTTTCTCCAGAAAGAAAAACGTCAGCACAGATCCATCACGTAAAAGGAACTTGGCTCTGAACCTTCTAGCTGCAGTAGCCTGATGTTTCCATGATTTTACTTCTCGCAGATGAAAAATATTTCAGCCAGCCCGACAGAATTACATCCAGAGTGTGTGTTTTAGTAAAGAAAAGACTGCGACCTTCAGCGGAACCAGAAGTAGATGAAACCCGAAGGGATTTGAGAGGAAACGTGGAGCCAAACCCTCGTTTGCCCCGAGTGTCAGGAACATCTCACTCCAGTTCCCACATCCATCCATCATTCCCCACACTCCGGCTACGGATTCCACCCTGGAAGCTTCTGGACAAATTCATCACTTGATGGTTAAAATGAAATAAAGCTCCATGTTGAAGAAAACGAGTGTAATGTCCAGTTTACTTTTCCAATCCTTCAACAGGTCGAGAGGAGAGTGTAAAATGTTTCACAAAGAGTCAAAAATTGCACACACTCAACATCTAATATTTATTTATGAGATATGTGCCCACATCTATTTAAATTTATTTAAATACTGATTTTTTTAATACACTTGTGTGCATATTAACAAAAACACTTATATATATGTGTGTGTGTGTGTGTGTGTGTGTGTGTGTGTGCACTTCAGACATTGCACTTCAGCTTTGAACAAATGCACAAGAGAATCGAATCCAAAACCTTGTTGTAAACATGGTTGAATTGAGAAAAGTCACTTTTAGTTACCGACACTAATCTAAGTCGGACACAGCAGAGACTGAGACAGAGCTGTGCTGTGACCTTAAAACTTCAGGACGTGTGATGAATGTGAGTCTGGAGGCTACGTGATGTAAATCTCTCATAAAGCCGCGTCTTTTCGCGTAACACCTTTATACTGGAACAATCCACACGGCGCTGATGACAGCAGAACAACAGAAGACGTCACACACACGGTGTCCCACTGGTCTGCGCGGCAAACAAGATCTTGGTTCTTTTGTCAGTCTGCGGTCAGGCTTTTGTCAGCCAGGGAGTTTTCCGTCATTTGTCGGTCACAGTGCAAAAGTCATTAGAGAAAAACGCACAAAGAAGAGTCACGAACTGGAGCCGAAGCACGGTGACATCAGAGTTCACGAGTGAAGATTCTCTGCAACACTCGCATCTGATAATATCAGCACGAGACATCTGTGAGGCTCGTGGGCCGCTGAACCAGAAGTCGTGATTCTAAGCAGTACAAGAGAAAGCTAGAAGCGTCAGGCCTGTGATGGGGAGTTGAGGGATGGTGATGGTCTGGTCGAGTGTTGGCTGATTTGTCTGTTTTACACCATGTGTGTGTCTTCAGTACAGTATTATCTGTTGTTCAGATGAGGGTGTGTAGTGTTGTTGTGTATCGCGTGTGTGTAGCATAGTTGTTCACAATCTGTGTTTAGCTCAGTAGTGTTTTTTCTGTGTGTGTGGTCTCTGTTAGACACGTTTGTGAGGTGTCGATGAGGAGCATCAGGACTCAGGATACGTGCAGACAAAGCAAGACTGAACATCAGAGCGTCAGGATCCCACCACTGATCCACACACACCACTTTGCCCTTTAATCCCAAAACTCACACATTCTGGAGATCTGTGGCCGTGTCGGTATCATCACCTGATTATGTGACGTGATCAGCTGTATCCTTCCCAGAATGCCTCACACCTGCAGTGGATAAGTGCTCCAGAGGAGAAAATGAGCAGCCTGAACAAGTCTTCACCGTCTCCAGAGAACGCAGCCGTCGCTCCTCCTGTAAAGCCGCTCAGTCGTCAAGAGAAAACGGCCCGAAAGGTGGAGCACAATAAAACATCAATGTTTCAAGATGGTCGTTCCCTGCATCGTTTTAAAGACTCTTAAAATCTCGACTTGTCACCTTGATGTTACCACCATGGGACGTCATTGCTCGTCAGCTTCTCGTTCACAGTCAAACAGACAGCAGGCATTTCAAGCACAAACGCTCTTTATTTTGCTCTGAAGGAATATAGAAATGCTTCGAGAAGTGCAAATTGGCCAACCAGATCTTTCTTAATAATATTTATTGTGATAACATTAATAATAATATTATTAATAATAATACACTTTTAAAGTCATTTCGGTGACCATGGCGGTCTGGGTGAAGATCTACACGGGCGACGAGACGTCTCTTCAGTCATTTATCAGAATTCTTCCGAGGCCGCCGGAAGCTGGACATGTTCTCTAGTGCATAGATGCGGCGCGAGACCTCTTCGATGCCGGCAGCGTCAAACTCGCCCAGAACCTGCTCGTCACACTCGACCGCCACAGCGTGCTCCACCGGGATGCACGGGAAATCGTCCAATCGTGCTGCACTTCCGAGACCCAGTCCTGTGGCTTCGGTGCCCATGATCTCCTCAGCCTGCTCCACCGAGCAGCAAAGCTCGGAGCCGCCGCCCACCAGCGAGCCCTCACTGAGCACAGCCGAGCCATTCATGGTCCCTGCGTGCTGGGGCTCTGGGTCGGAGAAGCCATCAGAAGGTGATGGACAGCAAGCCATGGTTCTCGCTTCTTCAAGGTTCCTGTCCAGCTTTGTCTCTTCAACCACAGATTCTGCTTCCTCTATGCTTGCAACCACTGGTGGAGAAGGTTCAGCTGTGACCTCTAGGCCAGTGGTGACCTCTAGGCTGGGATCCGGAGGAGCGACTGCAGTGTTGTAACTGGGTGGAGGACTTCGGAGCATCTGCTGGTCGGAGTCTGCAGGCTTCAGGACGTCCTGTTCTGGAGAGCTGGAGAGGGTTGGGAAGCCGACTTCAGACGCGGCCGAGACACTGAGATGAGACTTTTCTGGAACAGGCATGGTTGTGGAGACGTGGTGGTGGTGGTCACTAGTGAGAAAAAACAGAAACAGAAAAACGAGCGATTAACCATCAGATCATGTCAGAAACGCAGCGTGTGATGGGAAGAGTGTGAAGATGCTGAAGCCAGAGAAGCTCTTTGTGGCTGATGGATGGTCTCGTAATTCATGTACACACATCGAAAGCCAGACAAAGATCAGCCAAACCTCTGTGATCCTCAAGTTCACACACACACACACACACACTCCAGCAAACACCGCTAAAGCTTGCGCAGCTGCTCCTTTCCATACATCTTCTGAAATATGACATCTGAGAAGTACAACCATTGTAGATGATTAGTCATCCTTCTCGAGGAGCTTTCTCGAGGAGAACTCCACTGGCATTCAAAATTACATGTCATATCTAATATCTCAGCTCATCTCCAACTCCGAGTGCGGCATCCGAATCAGCAGACCAACAGTCATCTCAGGATTTTGCAGTATTATGAGACACTGTAAATTAAAATATTATTTAAAGATGACATAACAACGCTCAGTACAATCATGAGGAACCTCACTAGAACGGGGTTGAACCCCCTGATGCCGTCGGACCGGCCATAAAAGACCAGGCATTAATCCTTCATGACAGACTAAAGAGATTTTGTTCCATATTAACATGAGAGCTTCACACAGTTGCTGCAGATGTGTCGACTGTTCCAACATATCGCAGGATCTACTGGACTGAGACCTGGAGATTGTGGAGACGGTTTGAGTAGTGAACTCACTGTTCAAGAAACCAGTCTGAGATGATTTTGATGCTCAAACTGCAGAAGATTGTCTTTTTGTTTACAAGCCTACAGTGAGCTGCCATGTGATTGGCTGATTAGAAATTTGCATTAACAAGCAGTTGGACAGGATAACTGGTGGGTGTTACTCAATCATAGTTGAGTAAAAGTGCCAATAGCTTACTCTAATAATTACTTCATTACAAGTTACAATTCCAAGCAGACTTGAATAAAGGTAATCAATAAGTTGCTTATATTTTATTACATCACAAGTACAAGGTAGCTTACTTAAGTTAAGAAACAAAATCTAATTACTCCAGTATTACACAACTGCCGGTGAGTATCCACACATCTGTTTCTTCCTGTCTGTCATCGTTTTGCATGACACGACAAGTATCTGATGGTTCTTCTGCAAACGGTTTCATGTGCTGTATATAGCTTGATCACGGAAGCGTGTCGTGTTTATATTAAAAAACCCATAACCGTACAGGAACCAGTTAGCATGTTTCCTATTTCAAGAAAGAATAGCATTACCGTGCCATTAGACTCCAATCACAGACCAACTGACCAACTTCATTGTTTCTGTTGCTGGGTTGAACGTTTTTGAGCTACTAAAGTGTGTGTGATGAAGAGACGTTCAGTCGTGAAGCGACCGCCGCTGTGAATTTCATTATTGCGGAACAAATAAAGAAGTGTTCTTCATCAGTTCTCTACGCATCGCTGTAACACATAACATCTCGTCCCCTGATGAATCTTTAGCTTTCCGGCAGTAAATTGATCCGGTTTCAGAAAAACGGCTCGAGTAAAAAAACTAATTTTTTTGTGCTGGAAGCAACAGCTTTTCAGAACAAGAGTCACACACAGCAGAAGTTGAGAAGATGTTCCAGAAGTTCCAGTTACAGAAGGTGCCGCAGCAGCTGGCGGAGCTGAACATGTGGGCTCCATCCGCCGTGTTTAGACACCGTACAGCCAATAAAACATCTCGTGTTTGAAGCACAAGGCGATTCACAAAGCAGCGCTTCTCTCAGAAACCAGATCTTCTAAACACACAAGCTTGGAGCAAAGCCGCAGAGCAGTTTGTGCGCATGACTGCATAAATATATACAGTACGGAGACTTACGGCGATCTGGATTATCGTCGTGAAATAGATCTGCTCTGTAAGCTCTAGAGAAGATTCCTGGTTCTTCATGAAATTACGGCCTGTATTTCTCAGGGCTTTCCAACGTTAAAAGCTGCTTTATTTCACACATCTTCCTAATTTACTTCCTAAATCGCTTTATAATACAGTAAGAATGTGTCTCCCTTCCCAGTTCCTCACGCTTGCTTAGTTCTTTCTAGGTAATGTAGAACTACAGTCTTGTGTGTTCTCAGAGCTGCTGACGCATCTGGACTATTTGCAGTGTGTGTTTATAGAGTGAGAAGATGATGTATGACCTAAACGTATAAAACTATAATTGTGAGTAGGTTTCAATGCAGCTAAAATTGGTTTTCATGTTTATCAATGTTTCACTTTGGAATGTGAGCACCACACTGTCTCCTGCTTACTGTACATACACAAGCACATCAAGTTTGCAGCACATAATACCAATTCTAACAAGAAATGAGCACCTCGTGATTTAAAGAGGTAGATTCCACACTGAAACAGAAAAAAAATAGCTAAATTAGATCTGCAGTAAATAAAACGGACAGTTTTCCCCAGTTACATCTAGTGTAAAATGGTCTCCTGGCTTTGGTTAATCACACTGAATCCACATCCTGTTTGCACAGTGCACAAGCAAGCGTGAAGGAACATCTCCTCGCTTCCTGTGAGAAGAAACGAACTCAAAAGACTCAGTCCAGCTCAGAGGAATCTGGGACAGCACAAATGCTCCACAGTTGATCGAGAAGCTGAAGAAACGCAGAACAGACGCACTCTACACTTCCAACAAAATTTCACAGTCAAAATCCATTTTTACTCTGTATCCACCTAGTCAAAATTCCCAAAACAACATTTTTGTATTTAAATATAGTTCATAAACATTTATATATGTAAATATACCATATTTACTCGAGTTTAACTCGGGAAGGATTTTTCCTTGAAATTTCAGGCTCAACTTATACACACGGTCGAGCCACGTTTAAACTCTAGAGGTGGAGGCGTCGCTGCCATTTATAATAATGATTTTAAGATGATTAAAAAAAAAAAAAAANGTGTTGCTATCCATGATGTAAACATAGTTTCATTGGGTGACTGCATTTCCGATCACTCACTAGTTTCCTGTGTATTAAACATAGACATTCCAGCTATGATCTCAACGCAATATCGTTCCTGTAGAATCATAACCTCTGCCACTAAAGTTAACTTTATTCAGCACCTTCCTGATCTTAGCATTTTTAGTGTTATCCCGGAAAGAAGAAAAAACCTTGACAAGATCACTGAAACCTTAAATTTAACTCTGTCTAATACTCTGGATTTGGTTGCGCCTCTTCATAAATAACAAATAAACATTAAAAATAAAGCCAAATGGTATAATAATGAATTAAAAATTCTTAAACGTCTCACAAGAAAGTTAGAACGAAAATGGATGAAAACAAAGCTAGAAGTTTTTCACTGCGCTTGGAATGACAGTATAGTCGTATAAACGTATAAACAGAGACCACTGCACTCTCAAAACTCAGGCCAGCTCGTAATACCAAAAATCTCTAAAACTGTCACAGGGGGAAGATCGTTCGCTTATCTAGCACCAAAATATTGGAACACTCTGCCTAGCACAATTTGTGAATCAGAATCAGTTAGTCAGTTTAAATCTAGATTAAAAACCCATCTATTCAATGAGGGATATTTAAAACTGTAATAGCAAAATATTCAATTACTAACATTAACGAATAGGAAGGCTGCATTAGGTAGAAGCCCGGAACCGAACCTCACCTGCATCAGAGCATCACTGCTATTTCTTTTTCCCCCTTAGAACCCTTCATGGTGCTAATAGCTTTTGTTCTTTCTATATATATATAAAGATTTGCCTTCGTACATACTGTCCAGCTCATTATTCATGTACAACATCCAAGATCAATACTGATGCTGATAAATGCCTTATGTTTAGTGACAGCATATGAGCAAAAGCGAGATTGTTGGGTGTGTATTCCAGTCTGTAAACAGCACAGACACTCGCCACCATGGAATTATGGGCGATTTCCATCGTGAAATGCTGGCGGTTTATGGAGAAATTTTCCTCATTCTCCCTCAAATTTGCCCCGATTAAGTGGCTTTTTGCCCGATTAAAGCAGTGTAAATTTGCGTTATGAGATACGATTTGTTTTTGGACTTGACTTTTTTTTAGGACTTGGCCCAAAAAAGCGACTGCTCTGATTAAGAAGTGGCTCAATTAAGCGGAGACGACTGTGTGTGTATGTATATATCTTTTTACTGTTATAACATAGGTGGCGCGGAAGAACCAAACATTTCACCTACTGGTAAAAGTAAACATTTATGTTGCTTAATATTACGTTATTGAGTACTTAACGTTTACGTTGACCAGAATCGTCAGGATGACAGAACATATGGAGAGAAAAAAGTCTGGATTGGGGGTGCGGAGCCTAAACTGCATCTCATAACAGAGCTTCACTCACACACTGCACTGGAAGAGATCAATGAGGAGATGCTGAAACATGAAGGTGAAAGCTGAGGGAACGGTGAACACTGGCATGGAGCTTTTCCTTTCAACAAACCAACCACATGGGCAGCAGAAGAACAGGAAGATAAAACGAAGTGAGATTTATGGTGGTCCAGCAGGGTTCCAGAGGTTCTCCTCCACCCCCTGTGTCTCGCTGTCGATCCCCGCTCTCAATGCTCCTCAGCGGGGCGCAGGAGGGTCCAGGCCATAAAGAAGAGAATGTTTCGCGTTCCGGGTTTGAACTCGGCAGGACACGTCATTAACGCCGCAGAGGCTTCTCGCTTTCCCCTGATCCAGTCCTCACGCTTCAGTCTGTTCGTAACCTCAGACTTCAAACCGCTGGAAGGAACTGGAGAAACTAACGGTGACGTGCTGTAGGTCATTAAACACGTCCAATCTCGTCCGCTCAAATTCAATCTTGGGCAAAGGTCAATGAAAAGTGAATAAAATAAAACTGATTCAGAACATTGATATCGGACCATTCAACTGCCTGTCTGTTCACCAATATTACAGTTATTTTCACCTGTCCATCCATCCATTGTAATCTTCCATCAATCCACGATTCCATCCCACAATTAACAACTTTATCCATCCGTCCATACACAATTCCATCTATGCAGTCTCTATAAATAGCTAGTGTGTTGCAGTCATGTTGTGTGAGTGACAGATTATTAGCAGGCCCACTGAGTTACCGTTTTTTTCGCCGTATAAGACGCACTTTTTCTTCCCCAAAACTGTGGGGGAAAAGTTGGTGCGTCTTATACGGCGAATGCAGAGATCGAGCACGGTCACCGCCATAGGAAAGGCTATTAGGTGTACTCACATTGGGCAATCCGTGCTTCGGTAC
>SOMO01000018.1:1258214-1290827 GCA_028128575.1 Paedocypris carbunculus | reverse complement strand
CACACACACACACACACACACACACACACACACACACACACACACACACAGACAATTCCTTATAAATGCACTGTTGCAACACAAATGGTACATTGATGGTACTCACACATGCACAAACACACACTTTCTCACAAGCGACCGCACACACTAATTCACTCGCAGGCACACACACGCACACAAACACACAAGGCAGACTGTACTTTAATCATCATGACCCCTTACTCAGCCCTCAGATGTCCCTGCTCTGTGTTTATTTCAGTCCAGATCAGTTAAAGCATGTACGGGTTAATATCGAGCCGAAGTAACTCATACCCGGCTAAGACGTCGTGATCTTTCCAACACACAGACTAATCCTGGGGAGGAAGATAAAGTGCGAGCCGCGATCAGCTTTCTAATGCCACCGGCTGAGGGGGACGTGGGCATTTGGTGGGCAGATGTAGAGATGGCAGAACACACAACCCGCTTTTCATTCCACCTGAACTGTCTGATCAGAAACAAAGTGCTGCATTATTGTCGCTTCTGGCTTCATTGTCGAGAAGCCAGACTAGCCAGTGCAGTTACCAGCTAAACCGAACCACTGCAAACACACCAGCAATGACCTACACCAGGGGTCGGGAACCTATGACTCGCAAGTCATATATGGCTCTTAAGGTGGCTGCATATGGCTCTTAGACAAAGCTTTAAAAATACATATCGTAAAACATTTAAAACGTTCGCCACTATTTCAATTCATTAATTTCCTGGTTGCCGGCCATAGAGCCAATCACAGCTTTCCTACGGACAACACCATGTTTTCTATTGGATAATGCGTAACGTTGTCGTGACGTCAGGATGTTAACTTCCCTGCTCTTCATTTAATATTCAGTAGTTCGCTACCTAATAGCAAAAACCGTTGCGTTCCAGACGCGTGCACGTAACTGCGTGTCGCTGTACAAACACCGGGTTGCGTGTGTTCGCTAGACGTATTTCTTTTTAAGCCGCGTGTTTGCGGGGGATGAGCTAAATGCTTAACATGGGGTAAAATAAGTTAAAAGTTGTAAAATAAATTCAAGTTTAAATGGATGCCCTCCCGATTTTAAATGCATTTTATTTGTGTTTGATTAATTGGAAATGTATTTGTATATGTCTGAGTTTATTTGACCTGGGGGTCCTGAAAGAGTTGAAACACCTCTGGATGTGCACAGTGTTTCTGGTCTTGACCGCACGTTTTTGTCTTGTCAGAATTAAAAGTTGAAAATGAGCCACACGAGTATGAAGACATTTTACATATAATAACAGCGTTAACAAAACGAGTTGAAAAACGTGTTGTCCTGCATTTCACATTGGTTTTATAAATACTGTATGCATAGATTTATATGTATTTAGTTTTAAACAGGTATGGCTCTTTTGGATTTCATTTTTACCAATATGCCGTGTTTATGGCTCTCTCAGCCAAAAAGGTTCCCGACCCCTGACCTACACCAACAGAGTGCAGCCGTAAAAGTGAAGAGGTGATAAAATGCACGGATGACGAGAACCAAGTTCTTAAATTGCTTGCTCCATTTCTGGGTCACATGGAGCAGGAGCCAATTTGTCCTCGCTCAGAAAACAGGACACACCATCTGGTTTGAAGGTCGACCAATCACAGGACACACAATCACAAATTCAGTCCACTTCTATATACGTATTAGGTTTTTGATTGTGGAAAGAAGCTGGAGACCCGGCGGATGAAACAGAGGAGGACATGCAAACTCAACATAGAAGGTTTGTCACAATCACAATGTCTTATATTGGAATCAGGTCGTTTGTGTTCAGGCATATGCATTTACACTTTTCTTTAGAACAGTTCACATCATAAAAAACAGATTCAGGGAACACGACGCTGGTCATTCCTTCGCCATGCTTTGAAGATAAAAGATTCATCTCACACAGATACATTCCCATTGTGAGAAATATTAAAGACAAAAAGAAAAAAAATATATGTTGCACGTACAATTAAAGAGAGAAAGACACAAGGTGCTTGAGATTGATACAAGGTTTCCAAACATCTTAAGTTGGGCAGAGAAGGTAAATCTTCAAAAACGTCCGACACGACACGTTTAATTCATCATTTAAACTCGAGACGGTAACGGAGCGTGTGAAAAGCCATCGTCAGCTTCGACAAACCACTCAAGGTGCCCAAAAACGACACGCATAGTTAAATTAATAATGCAACTTTACGACTTGGATGAAGATGATGAAAGAAAATGACGCAGAAATTATGATAGAAGCAGAACGCTGGATTATAACAAAGCTTGCGTCGATTTCGTCCAAAGATCGTCTTCAAAGTACACGCAGCTCATTCATTCCTCACAAATTAAGTAGAAAAGCTGCAGATCAGCGCTAATCAAACCCAGGTGCCTCCGTACAGCCTGAGCGTCAGATTTTCTCTTCTCCTCTTCATTTTCAAATCTCCACCAGATGGAAGCAGGCCTGGTCTTCTGTCTTCATTCAGAAGAAGGCTCAACTTCTCTGCAGATGTGTGAAGTTATTTGTGACACGCTAAAATAGGTCGCACACTTTCATGCGAATTACATAGAACACCAAGTTTCTCCACATCTGACGCTCACAAAGGAAGCTGCAGGAAACGGAAGTAGGAACAACAATTTAATTATGACTTGAGAACATTTTTTTAAAATGCAAATGCAATTTTATTGGCCCCGTGGGCAATAATTATTGCATAGGCAGATTTCTGAGACTGGCCAATCAGACGAAGCCAACCCCGGAGTATCATGTCACCAGATCTGAGGCTGGACAAAATTATCCTCTTGATCAGGGGTCTCAAACTCAATTTACTTGGGGGCCGCTGGAGGCAGAGTCGGGGTGAGGCTGGGCCGCATCAGGTTTTTCCGCATCATTTCCGCAATGTACGTCATCAGTGGCGGTTCTAGGCATAGACGAACGGGGCAGTCGCCCAGGGCGGCATTTTTTCATGTCACATGGGGGCTCCACGAGCGCTCTGAACAAATTTTTTGTTTCTGTAAAGTATCAATACATTTGTGACGGCAACCCGTTTGTGTGTCGTGCGCAGAAACGAAGAAAGTAAAAATGGAGGGAGAGGAAGAGCGCAAAAGGCAATACGTGTGAGTGTGTCTCTCTCAAGAAGGGAGCAGGGAGGATTTATTCGCTTATAAGTCGATCCGCTTATTAGTCAACCCCCCCAGTTCAGCTGTGAGATTGTGGTATTCTGTTTGGACCCCCTTATAAGTCGGGAGAAAGAAGTGAGAGAAAAGTGGAAAGATAGAAATGAGTAGAAACCTATTTTTGTGTTTCATATAAAGTCAATTCTGGTGATTTGGGGCCCATCAGGATACTAATGTTCCAGGCACGCACCCCCTTCCGAAATAGGATGAGAAGTAACCGTTAAAATATAATCACTTTATTTTTTCACAACTTAATAATCGACCTGTTCAGATGCTCTTTAGAGAGAAAAGCTGAGCGCGGCACACGCAGCCTGTGTGTGAGAGAGAGAGAGAGAGAGAGAGAGTAGCATTTTAGAGTGCTAAAGTAGAGAGCTTTTACTTGTGCTGTGCTCGCGACTGTTCCGAGTAAAATGTTTTTTATTTCGGTAGACCTATTATAGATAGATAATAGATTTTTATAGATTTTTTTTTTTTTTTCCCTCGCGGGCCTCACATTAAACTTTTAATAATAAGGTGGGGGCCACAAACTATCGTCTCGCGGGCCGCGAGTTTGAGACCCCTGCTCTTGATCATAAAACCGCTATCTTGCAGTTTTTCACAGCAAAAAAAATTTTGCAGCGTTAGTTCTAACATTAGGTTTGAGTAAATGAATCTGAAACACTGACGTTGCTGGTCAGCCGAAAATGAATTCTAGGCTAACGGCAAAAACAACACTTGATTGACTTAAAGTGGTTAAAACGGCCTGACAAACAAGAAAAGACACATGCGCCAGATCGGTCTCTGGGCTTCAAACTCTGTGCCTCAGAACTGCTGAACCAGCTTGTGAGTACGTACTCATTCAGCTGTTGGAGCAGGTCAAGAACAGGCCTGAGACGGCTGGTCTTAAAACTCCGTTCAGCTGCATAGCAGATCCAGAACAATCCATTCGCTTTCTTTGTTCTGGTTCCGGACGGCAAACAGATCCGAAACATGGCAGACAGAACCGTCCCCATAAACCCGACTTCAGGAATAACAAGAACTTAATAAATCCTCCACAGGCAAGGCAAGGCAAGACTCTGCTTCATCTCACACGTCAGTGACAATAAAACGGTAAATTAACCCGGAAAGAGCAGCAGAGGTTATCGATCTAAAGACACAGAATTGAAATGAGTTGGTGAAGAACAGCAGGGACATGAAGAGAAGACATTAGGACTTGGACTGCTTCATTCGATCAATCTTTCTTTTACAAGTGGTTTTTAATGTCTGGTAAAGAGCCTCTGTCAGAGAGAAAAGCATTGACTTAACTGTACACTCATTCGCTTTACATCTTGTTACGTAGCTTTTTTACAAATCAGCAACTTCATGCTATGTTTGGGACTCGAAACTATGAGCTGGTCCATTAAAAACCAACACAATACAAATCTGGAAAAGGTGGGCCTCAAACTCCACTCCTCTGCGCTACACAATGCCAACTTCAAATCATAAAAAGAACCATAATCAGGCGTTGATGTGGGGATGACTGGAGGGAAACACTTGCCTTTCACTTTCCACAGTGCAGTAAACAAACAATCCCCAACGCCCATGATGGTAGAGAACAGAAAATCAGGGACAGCCTTTTATGGCGGCCGTATATTTAGCGACTCGCCACACGTTGTGGTTGCAGGAAAACCTCTGGCTGCCGACTGAAAACCGTGGAAATTCAATTACGGCTATTAAAGCGTTTCATAAAGCCATAGGAGGCTAGCCAGAGGTATGCTAATAAAAGCAAAGCGGCTGAAGGTGGAGAACACCAGCAGCTCCTCCACAGCCTGAGGTGAGCAGGTTACCAGAGACCCATCCAGATACAGTTCTAAACTAATGGTGGTTGGATAAAATCCTAAGAATTTGACTCGGTTGTTTTTTAGTGCGGCCAACATCTAGTACAAGCATCAACACGGAGCCAAACTACAACTCAACCATCGATGAGATGAAGAATAAAGTTGGAGAGAAGACGTTCAGTTTGTTTTTAGGAACAAAAGCACAACCCGGGTGATACACTCTGCAAACATCCTGGTGACGTCCGGGTCCGCACTGACCAGGCCACGTCATTATTATTGCAAAATTCAAGATGGATGATGTAACATGTTTATATATTATTACAGTTTACGAGACATTTCCCACGAGACGAGACGATACACTAGGTTCACGAGACGAGACGATATTTTGATTTTATTTTTTAAATAAAAAAAAAACTTTGATAAAATGTAACGAGAGCAATAATTAATCTGTATTTTATTTAACTAAAATGTTCAAAACTGTTGATGCAATTTACTCTATTTTCATCAATTGCATGCAGTGATAACCAGATAACCAACATAATATTGATCATACAAAATATGATGCCAAAAAATTGCCAGGCAAGTCATTTCACAAACAATTTAAATTGTCAATAGTATAAAAAATTCATTAAGCGCAGACATTAAACACACTATTAATAGACAAAGACAAGTCTTCCAGTAACTTGCAAAGAATGGTAGAATTGTTTGGCATCAAGTTCAACTCAACATCAATGTACTTCATTATGATTGAATTCACGGTGTTCATTTTAGCTCTAAAAACCCAAAATTTTGTATTACATGTTGCAATGCAGAAAATACCATGGCATAACATGTAGAACAAAAACCATATTTATTGAAAGTGTCCAGTCAATTATTGTCTAGAACAAGTGAAGGACGTGAGGTTCTTTCCCTTCATCGTGCTGGTGAGACTCACATCATCTGAATGAGTTTTACTGCAGTAATCAGCTGGCTTTCTCTCTTATTTCTGCTCTACTGCAGCGAGAGTGAATCGTTTCCATAGTAATGTAATACACGTGTATTAGACACATCAGATTAAACTCACATGTGCAGCTAATGACAGTTTGAAATAAACGGTTTTATTGTACAGACACATTTTATTAAAGTTTAACTCGTTCGCTATATCACAAACGATCTTGTAATGTGACCTGTTGGGGTGGGCGGGGCAATGGCGAAGATCCCCTCAGAGGGAGAGTCAGTGCAGTCGTTCGAGATTTGCAGCGATCCAAGATCCAAGTTGATGTGTGTATATATGTGTGTGTGTGTGTGTGTGTGTGTGTGTGTGTGTGTGTGTATTAAATACACATATATATATATATATATACTAATCCAGCACGGATTAGTGGATTTATTTGCAAGAAGCATATATACATCGGCACAAATAAATTTTGTAAAGTGAGGTATCACTGTATACACATATTTACATATGTAAACACACACCCACAAACATTTATATATAAATACCACCACAATTTACAATGCAAAACAATTTTTTGAAATATTTTTTCTTTAAAAATAAAAACAAAATAAGGATTTATTTAATTATATTTTAAAGCCCAAGTTCACTTTTGGCGATCAACTTGGATTTCACATTTAAATAAAAATATGAATTAGAATCACATTTAAAGCCAAAGTGTATCGCTTCGCTTTTGTACTTCGGCCAGAGTGATTCCATCAAATTAGAAGTGAACTTCATCTAATCATGTTTATCACTGTGAGCGTCACTACGATAACAAATTGTTTGTATCCATCTGATCCTTTCTCCTAAATCAAGTAACACTATGCTCAGGGATTCTAGAACAATCTGCCAACACTGCACAGCTGATTCTACTCTACACTGGGAGCGCAGGCGTCTATTTCAGGGTCCTGGGTGCTGGATTAATAGGGATGAAGTGGGCAACTCCTTGTGGGTCGCATGTGGTCATTTTTAGGCAGAATGATTTAACTTTTATGGGCTTTGGGAAGAAATCCCAGAGGTTTCCAGCTCTGTGGTGCTGCTGTAGGTGCCACAGCAAAAAAAGGAAGAACAGACCACACAAAGTCCCAGTGAGTGTGAGCTGCAGGCATTCTGTTCGCAGAAGAACCAGCCGCCACAACAGCGAGTCTGGGAATACACACACACTAAATCCTTCCAGAGAAAAGCAGATCAATCATTTACCGCTTTTAACTTTTGGAGGAAATAGCCATGAGCCGAAAGGCCAGGACCGAGCCTCAAACTCGGCTCTTCTCCCCACTCGATGCATCTGTGTGCATCACTGTAATTTAAGCAGTATTTTTAGGAGCTTGAAAGCTCTAAATCGTGGGTTTGGATACAAACGATGAGTATCAGACTAGGCATGTGAACTTCCTGCAGGCCTGGAGGAAACTCGGCATTTTAAGTTGGATGAATCCAGGATAATTACATTCAATGATATTACCTGAAGCGCTCCAGTCAAACCAAATAATCGGAGACAATTAGCCAAATGTTGAGGAGCAGCATTAAGCACAGGAGATCGCTTCATCACAGAGTGTGTACAGAAATCTGTTAATCCTGCTTTCCCTTTCCATTGTCCATTAATCACCTGGAAATATAATGTTCCACAGGCGGCTTTATTTCTGTCTGCCAGCATTCTTTAAGTACGGTGCTCGTGCTCTGCCAAAAACAATTCTATGCTTGAGCAGTGACAAATCAAGCAGGTTGAGAAGAGAATTTATAGTTCAGACAATGTGCATTTGCTGTAAAACACCAAAATGTGTTAAATATTTTCATGGAGAACGAGCCTGTGTCAATGGCTATTTGGCTGCTGTTGGGAATATTGGGAAATATCAGACATAAATTAGTTACTCCCATAGCTAATAAACAACAATGAGCATTTGGACTTTCTACCCGTTACCGGTGAGTGCACATGTAGCCTTAAATTATGGAAAATTAATTAATGCAGTTTAGTAACCTGAACTTCTGTTGCCTCCTCACAGACATTGTACTAACAGTAAGGCTGTATAAGGCTGAGCCTAGAGAAGAAGCTTGAAATATGCCACCCAATAAAATAAAAATAGACAGCTGGTTCTTCCAAAAAGTCTAAATTTTTTATTGTGTAAGTGTGTAAAAAAGTGTTTGGTTCCAGTTACTCAAATTCTAATTTCATTTGCTCATCTGACAATAATTAAAAAGTGGAAGAATGAAGAACAAAATGAAAGATGAAGTCAGCTTTAAATGTGATGAAGAGGATGACCATCAACAAACTTCTGATCCAAATCAGATCATCCAAAAATATAATCCCACTCTTAGATCCATCATAATAAACCATTTCAGTCATGTCTGAATCGGACTCCAACAATCGCGAAGGAAATCAGAGATTTTCTAGTGGCTGACTTTGTAAAGCCGGCGTCTGCAACGCCAATAGCTTTGAGTTTCCAGGGAAAAATTGTTGTTAAACTGTTGACAGTGTAAGATCATTGCAAAATTCATTAATCAGCTAATTGTTTGAATCTACACACACAAATGATACAATGCAAAATTTAAAAACACGAACCGGAAATTATGACCATTTCAACGCAGGAGAAGTTCTTTACTCGCCGAGGTATGACGGAGGGAAACGTTGAACGCAACAAATGGAAAACCCTGCGTAATATACACAAAGCCCGAGTGATTAATGACACAAATGCTGCTCACAAAAGACAGATGGAAGAATCTGGAATTAAAGAAAAACAACAACACAGGAAGTCAGGTATGTAATCCAAGCAGCTGACTTTCCTGCAGAGGAGCGCACGGCCTTCTGCACAGTGAATGAAAATGAGACCCAGGACGACAGAGAGATTATTCATACACATCGGTTTCTCAAAACAAGAGTTCATATGGTTTCCATCCAAAAAAGAGTGTTAGACAGCTTCCACGAGCGTGAAGTGAAGGAGAAAGACTCCTGCTTTTATAATGTAAACAAAGGTTAATATTCGAAGTAAACCAGGTCAGGGAAAACCTCCAGCAGCTAGCCGCTAACGCTAGCTAGACGATTCTAAACCAACAGCACTTCAATTGGACAGTTCACCAACAGTTGGACCCTGCCAACAGACCGCCAAGGTTAATGTGGTCTAATCAAACGCAACGATATTCATTAGCCGCAGTCGTAGATTCTAAACAAGGTGGAAGTTTTGTTCCAATTATCAAAACCAAGACGTCAGAACATAAAAAAATTCAACTGGGGCAATAAAATGTCTGTAGCTGAGAACACAATCTGAAACGTAATGGCAATTAAAAGGCAAATTTACGTCATGACGGATACAGAATTCAACACAACCAGAGACTAAAATTATGAAATATGATCGTTTCAGTTCTAAAACAATTTTTTTTTTTTTTTTTTTTTTTTAATTAAAAACTAATAAAAGTCTTGGGGCATCATTAAATACTAACAAAAACAAAGAGTGTTTTAATACAACCATGTTACCATCAAACAATGACCGATCCACACGCATTATAAACATGCTGCACAGGTGAAGCACATTGTACAGAATGTGCATCACAAACAATGTCGGATGCGAACAATGACTGTCGTTTCTCTTTCAGTCAAACTGACCGTTACAGTAGCTTCTTTCCTCAATTTTGTGAGTCGTTTAGATTTTTAAAGCTCAATTAAAAAAAAAAAAAAATGATGAAAATCTACAAGCTCCAACATGACCTAGTGCCAGAAAAATTGGTGAAAAAGAGTTCTTTGATGAATTGTTTTCAACAAGTTTTAAATTATTTATATATATATATATATATTCATATATATATATATATACTGTATATGAAATTATTAATTATATATTAATATATATATAAATACCGGCATCATTAACGACGGCTCTTAGACGGTCTTGACACGCAGACTGAAGAAAAACGCCTGGATCTCCTTCAAACTCAGTAAAGCTCACAATTTAATAACAGATAGACGTTTAATCTTCCCTGATCCGGAACCAGAGCGGCGCTGTGAAACCCGATCATGCCGCGTCTCGGAGCCGTGGAATCACAAGCTTCTAAACAATCACTACATCAACAGTGTGCGGCCTGGTCATTATATTCAATTATGGAGGAGAATGTTTCAGGGTCAAAAAAGAGCGCGTCCTGGAACACAGAGCTGAAACCGCAGGCCGTGCTAATGCTGCTCTTGCGACAAGTTGTTCAAACACCACGGGAAACGTTTTAAACTACCCAAGACTGAACGGAGCTACTGATGCTGTTTTGTTACGGTAATCTTACTGCTTTTATTTTATTTCAAATTAAGTTTAAGAACACATCTTGATTTGTTATTATTTCTTTTTAAACTGTTCAGATATTAATGAAAAAAATTCTGAAAAAAAAGTAATGCGTTCATCAACATTGAAAATAAAAAAATATATATATCTTGGGAAGTTAAAAAAGAAAATGGAAGAATGGGAACGAACAAGAGTACGACTCCGAGCTCCTACCGTGTCGAGTTTGAGCTCTTATAGTACCAGTGGAAAGGCTAGAACGGAACCCAAAGGCTCGGATGGAGAGCAGATTTACTCCGGCGCTGCAAGACATGCCGATGAACCTCAAAAACCGAAAGAGTCAGTCTTGAGAGTTGTGCATTACAAGAACAGCTCCATTAACATTCCCACTCAGACTCCAGGACTTATGGAAAAAGTGCAGCGCCTCACACTGGCTGGGATTATAGGGATGTGAAATGGAAATGGTGTGCGACAGGTAATATGAAGTGAAAGCTGTGGAGGGCATCTCACAGCCAGACTACAAATGAAGCAGTAGATCAAACATGACAGATATATACGTTTTCCCTTGGAGCGGCCGAGTTACATATTGCTCTACACCCTGGGCGCCGATGTTTAGGTTCTTGGGATGCGCGAGCTGCTATCACGGGTCACAGTCCGCCCCGTTTCAACGCTATCGAGCGGTTCTGTTGGGACAACATCTGGGCCCCAGAACTGTGCTGATCTCACAGACAGTCCGAACCGTCCCAGCGGAAACTTCTCCCGGAAATAGAAACTGACGACGAACCGTAGCCATCGCTCAGTGTGTGTGTATGTAGAACATGGACAAAACTTACCAGGCGTTTCCACATCTTTACGAGTGTGTGTGTGGGTGTGTCTTTAAAACAGTGACAATTAAGTTTTGAACAAAAAAAACAAAAAAACCCGAGGTCTTTTTTTCAGGGCACTGTTGTGTTTTTAGATGTAATAAGCTTTTTTACAATCCCTAGTCAAATGACGTTGTTTCATCTTAGTTAAATTCAGTAAAATGATCTGCAATAAAATGCAATATACCCCAGCAATTGCAAGGTTCAATGTTGTGTGTGTGTGTGTGTGTGTGTGTGTGTGTGTGTGTGTGTGTGTCGGTAAGAGTGAATCCCTAGGTTTCATTCATCACAGACTGTTTCTTCCTAAAGCTACATCATGCTGTAAAGACTACAGCATGTCACAAAAGACCCTCATCTACATGTCACACTCTTATCAGCTTTACTAAGGCTTATTTTCAGTAGAAATTTTCTACTTAAAAAAAATTAAGCAAGCTTGAATTTTTGGGGCGACAAGGTGTGTGAGAGAGCAAGTGTGTGTGAATACGCTGTGTTTGAGAGTGCATCCAAGATTTATGGCACAATTTTGCGGTGGTCTGATTTACGATTGTTCCATACGTCTGCTTTTATCCAAACGTAAATGTGACCCCGTGTGTGTATCACGCTAATGATGTCTGATTAGCATCAACCATTTACATATTTACACGTGCGCTTTGAGACAGTTAAAACTGTGAAAAGCGCCCTACAAATACTCATTATTATTATTATTTAAATATTGTCAAGACAACATTTGAGTCTCACCTGGGCGATGTTTTTGTTGAGCAAGTAGACGCCGTACTCGAACTGGAAGCGCTCACCTCTGGGGTAAAGAGGAAACCTGCGGGCCGAGAGAAAAATCACATCATGAGAAAAACTCTGCACTGACCTCTGACCCCACACATGGTTCCGATAGCAGACACAAAGCCACAAGCGTTTTTATGAGGTCATTACTAGATCAGAAGTTGCAACCTCAAAGAAAAGAACAAAAGCGCCAGACCATCCGGACAAACGGCGAGAGAAAAGCATTAGCCACATTTACATATCAGCACACAGGCGCTGGGTTCTTCAGAGTTTAGCAGTGTTTAGACTCGGCCCGGAGCTCCGGAGGTCTGGATCTGATCTGAGCCTCAAACGTGAAACCCATGAAGAGCCTCGGTCGGTACCGCGTCTCTCCGACGGGTCGCGTTTAAACTGTCAGCGTAATCATGATTCAGAAACAAAACATCAATGTTGAGATCAGAGCCTGGAATTATGAACTAACCCGTCCAGATTCGCAACAGATGAATGCGCGGAATTATTAATTCGGCAGCGCACACTGAAGCGTTTAGCGGGAATTTCAGATGTCAGAAAAGTCTTTGATTATAAAAACGCTCCACAAATCCGAGAGTCGTGAGATGCGCTCATCTTTATCGAATCATGTCTTGAAACTGAACCACTTTAAAAGACACATCAGATAGGAATAATCCACATTCCATTGATGCGTAGAGTTGTTTTGTGCATCGTCATGCACGTGTAATCTGCTTTACCAGTTATTGACAGACAGGTGCAGTGTTAAAACGTACGAGCGACGTGTTTGTCTCAGAACATCAAAAGAGCGTCACGTACAGACACGATGCACACATGATGCTCCTTCTCTTCAGCGAACAACCTTTTTTACAGGTTTGATTTGTTTATTGAGATGTTCCCAAGCATTTTTTCTACATTCTGGATGTGTTTTTTGCTTGGTGAAATGTCCACAAGCATTTTTATTTATTTTTTTTTTTACATATGTTGTACTCTTCGACACCGAGGTTTACGAGCGTTTTCTCTATATGTTGTACATGTTTGTTCTTCAGCAAAGATACCAAGAGTTGTTTTGTGTGTGTGCGCTGAATTCAGATTCAAACTAGGATTATAATTTTGGTGCAACCAAAGTCTCATCACTGGACAAAACGTGTGAAATTTTCACCAGGATTCCAAAAAGGAGAATGAAAAATTAAATTAAATTAAATTAAAATAAAATAAAATAAAAAAAACTAATTCAGCTGGCAGAATATTCCAGACCTTTCTTCCAGCAGCTCCTGGACAGGATTTGAGTCGGGCTAATATTAGCCTGCCGCCCTGTTATTACGCGCTTGTTTGGAGGCGAGAGACGGAACAACAGCACCCGGATGTCAGACCACAAACCTGCCGCTCGCTTCTAATCCAGCAAACAATGTAGCAATGCACAGAACGCTTCGGCGCGAGGGGTCGCGGCCTGCAAGCGGCTCAGGGTCGGACGCTGTGGGCTGCGGGCGGTGCACACACCTAAAGCGCAGCTGCCATTGATCTTCCGGAAGCTTCTCTGTAATCCACAAGGGCTTTCTGTGTCAGGAGCACCTGGGACTCCAATGGCGGTAGAGTGGAGACAGATCTGTCTATCCTTGCACTTCCTGTCAAATCAATGTGTCTCTCTAGCACGAGTGCTATCATAGTTCCTGTCTTACTGGTGCGATTCAGGGGGCACAAGCTCCAAGCAGGTCACTGGCTTTCAAACATACAACTTGGCAATCTGAAATACACAAAACAACCGCAGAAACCAGGCCAGAATTCATGCTCTCGTAGGCTCGGGCGGACGTACACACACCGTCACCTTACAGTGATTAATGAGTGTAAGTGAGTGTGTGAGTGTGTGTGTGTGTGTGTGTGTGTGTGTGTGTGAGATCATACCGCTGTGACTTCGGTTCATAGAGCAGCAGGAATTCCTTCAGGGAACGTCCAGTCAAATACATTAGAGCAGCGCAACAAGAGGCAGAAAGACCTAGCAAGCCTGTGTGTATGAAAGCACGCGTGAGCACGTGATAGTACATTGGCAGCTGAAAAAGTGAATGTGACAGAAAGGTGGGACAAAGTGGAAAGGAAATGAAGTGTGTGAGATTACTGGCGGATCGCTGGATAACACTCCTGTTCACCCCACACCTCACAACAGATCACACACACACTCTGTCTACAGGAAAACTGCTGAAGTGTTTGTGTGTGCGTGCGTTTGTGACCAAGTGTGAGAGAGGGTGTGATTGCAGACTTCCTCATGTCAGTTTGTGTGCGTTTGTGAAAGAGACCAAAAAAAAAGGAAAAGAGGGGAAAATATAGGGTGAAGGTGTGTGCAGACTTCCTCAAGTTAGTGAAGGTGCGCGAGGGTTTGTGAAATTAAGTGATTGTGTGTGAGAGCGAGAGACAGAGTGCGTGTGCGTGTGTATGAGAGAGAGAGAAAAGGAGCGAGTGTCTTTTCACCATTTCCGGCCAGTGACTTATTTTGACCAGTAAAGCGTGTTTGGACGCTTGACCAGCAGACAATTATCTTCCAATAAACACGCAGCACATAAGCAAGCAATATTTACATTTCTGAGCACTTTCACCGTTCTTTCTTTTGAAACCAAGAATATTTTAGTGGCATGTTTTGCTCGGAACATCCATTTTAGTTCATTCCGTTGGTGTCCAAACAGTGTCGGGCCACAGTCCATTTAGGTGAAACATCCTCCGTCGCGCCGGAGAGGAGCAAGTAAACAGCAGAAATCATCAACACAATACTGTTATAATCCGTGACTGTAAAGTCTTGTAAATAACAAGTCCGGAAAATCTTTGTGCAGCTGTCAAAGTTTGAGGGCTATTCTTGCCACGATGAAACAACCAAAACAAAAAGGTTTTGTTCAACAAAAAAGACGATCCAAACTTACGTACGTCTTCATTTATCCACTAATAAGCAGCTGCAAATGACGGGATTCTCTTTATAAGTTATTTCTGTCACTTGATAAACCAAACACACTTTTAAAAAGTAATAAATAACAGTAAAGGCACTGCGTTTGAAAAGGCATGGCAGAGATCCGTCGTGACGCCGTTAGCCAGCGCGACAGCCTACAGGAGTCTAACTGAGAACTTGAAAACCGAATGCCAAATTCAAATTACCGCCAATATTACAACATTTGTCACACAAATTTCTCTTTACAAAAAAAAAAAAAAAAAAAAAAACTTAAATCTATTCACCAGAGCCAACGGCAACTACAAACCTTTACTGAACATTCTGATATATAATACACAGCAAAAGGCCAACGACTCGTGTTCCATTGCCTCAAAACGAGCCGTATTTTCATAAAAAGCAGTTTTTGCTTTAACAGTTTATAAAGCAATTAGGGTGACAGAAGAAGTGACCCACAAACCCCTTCGGCTTGTGTGTCAGATGCTCAGTGTCACTGTTTCTCTGATATTGGGAGCTACAGCTTCGCGTGATTTACGCGGCGAGTGCCGCCATTAGCTCTGACATGTTGAAGGCAGGTGTTTGTTTAAAAGCACCATACGTGATTTATGAGTCTCTGCGTTTCAAACATTAAAACACTGGTCACGGGGAATGTACACTCTTGATCTGCGCATGAGTGTGTCGCAACTGAGACCTGCGTTCAAAAACATCCTCTAACAACCAAAAAAAAATACATTTATGTTTAAACCATAAATCCTTGTCAATGTATGCAAATAGTGATTGTAAACGAGATTTTTGTACATACTATGTGCATGATGCTTAAGTGCAAGATTCGCTTAACTGCATGTCTGGCTTTCCCAGTAGCTCAGTCTGTAAAGCGCTGGTGTACCAACGAATTGTAGGCTCCAAGGGAAAGCATGAATTTGTTGAATTGTAAAAATTGTAATGAAATGTAAGTCGCTTTCAATAAAAGCGTCTGCTAAATGACTGTAAAGTAACTGTAAAGTAAGTTGGATTAGGAAAAGGAAAGTGAGGTGACGGCAATATGGACAATAGGGACCATACTGAATTGGTGTTCTGCATTTAACCCATCCGAAAGTGCACACACACAGTGAAGTGAACACACACAACCCGGAGCAGTGGGCAGCCAAAGCCGTGGCGCCCGGGGGGCAAGTGGGGTTCAGTGTCTTGCCCAAGGACACTTTGTTGCACCAGCGGTAGAGGGGATTCAAACCTGCAACCTCTCGGACACGAGTCCATGTCCCCTACCACTGGACCACAACTCCCCACAGTTAAGCGCAACATCGGATAAGAGCATTCTTTGCTACATATAGATACGTACATTAATTTGACTCCGGATAAGTGCACGGTGCTCAGGAACGACAAGTGAACACATACACTAAATTACTGGATACCAATGTAAGAAACACGTCTTATAATCCAGTGTCTCGTTAAGATGTAGCGCTTTAGTAAGTGTATTGTTAGGTGTCATTAGCACTTGGGCTTAGCAGACGACCTCTGGACTCCATCACCCAGAGTACATCTGGCTTCCATCTCTCCCCCAGAAACTCCATCACAAAACGCGTAACGTGTCGTCAAAGCCCATCTCACTGCAAGAATGCATCTATTACTCTGCATGGTTTGGTCACAGTTGAGGCGTCCCAGGTGTGGAAGGAAGGAACTGCGAAGCGGGACTGTAAGCGGACCCCCTCTCCAGGGGGACCCGAGGAAGCAATGGCCTGGGGTGGTGGAAGTCGAATGTTTAAGTGTTTTTATTCAGCAACGGGGTAGAGCGACTAGAAAGTCACTGTAATCCTATTCCTCCCACAGCGCTTTTCATGTCACTAGTCATTTCGAAAAAATAATAAATGGAAACTATTAGACAGAAAAGGTTTAACAAGCACGTAAAGTTGCACCTTGAAAATGATGATTTACGGACCGTGACGGAATTCATCAAATGTGGAATATGAGAGCAGTGGGGCTGAAATCACACAAACGCTTCAGCATTAAATGGAGAAAACATCCATCGTTTAGATTGCTGTAAAAGTGAGAAAACTCTAAAATGACCGCCACTGTCACAGAGGAATGAGGTCTGACGCTAAACTGACAGTCAAGCTGAGTATGTCTCTGCAGCAAACACACAACTCTGGCCGTAACGACAAAGCGGTTTCGCCATCTCTTCTCCAAATAGGGATATTTCTCTTTCCTGTGGCTCAATCGGGAGATCGGTTTACTCCACTCCAAAGGTCACAGGTTCAACTCTATGGGAGAGCTAAATTATTGCGATACTTTCCACAACAATCCATTAAAAATAAATTCAAAGATATTTTGTATTATTTGAAAATGCTATTTTTCAATAGTTAAAGACATAAATCATCGGCTAAAACACAGCAAGATGGTTGCACAGGCTAGCAGCTAACAAGTCAAGCAGAAAAATCTGAGCGAATCTGAAAGGTGTGGAAACTACGGCTTTATTTGGCACAGAGAAACTGAACCTCGGGTGAATAAAACGAGTTCCAGCTTTTCTGTTTGTCTCTGAAAAGTTACAATTTGAGAGTTTGACAAATTCTGCTGGTTTCGGAGTAAATGCTGGACTTGAAGTTTTCGGCAGCTCGATTAGTAACATGAACCATCAACACAAACTCCTGCAGACGATGCTGTCGTTTCAAACTCTAACCTGAGAATAAAGGCCTGGGCCAAACTTTCGGGCTGAAGACCACACGCTTGGGAATAAAACACATATATTTATAAATATTAAAAAAGAAGTCAGGAGTACAACTATCGTAGGTTCCCAACTAAAAGAAGACGAATGATCTGTCTGGACCCACAGACCACAGACGATTACAGAACACCCACCATACAAATCCCGGATCTTGCCATGGCACAGACGGCGAGACGTCGCGGAAACCTGACAAATGTGCGCACGATGAGGCGGGACGCAGATAAAGCGCATGATTTAAGGCACATTTCTCAAAGCTAACGCTGACGCGATGTTAAACAAGACACTTTGGGGCTGATTACTGCTCATATCGCCGTAAGTTATGGCGTGCGGAGGTCGTGAGGTCGTGGCAGGGGAGAGGGATAATGGGGGTCTGCGCACAGTTAATTACGAGGAGTGCACAGGCCTCCATGTTCTCCTGCTCCCTGTAACTCATGCTTAAACCAGCTTTTTAGCAGAACTTCTGAAGGTTTAGACCTTCAACGTCTCAGCGGCACCTGATTTATCTTCAAACACGCACTCCTTACACAGCGCCTCCTTCAGCTGCTTCTAATAGTCGCGTGTTGCCCTCCTCGAGCACAAACAATCGTATATTCGCAAATAGACACGGGCTGAGGGTCAGGAAGAGTGCGCAATTACTTTTGCACTCTTGACTCTTGACGCAGAAACTAGCAGGTGGGGAGTTGGGAAAGCGTTTGTACTTTTGTTGAACCTCGTAAAGTCGTGCGCTTTTGTTTCACAGTCGTAAGAAAGCGGTAAAGCGCAACTCTGAACGGTTTGCAAATCTCGAGATGGAGAACGCTACCACAAAATCCTCTTTTAAAGCTTCGGCTAGTCCAAGCCGTACACCAGAACAAACATACCAGGCCCAAATAAAAGTGATTTGCTTATATTTGCTTACAACCGCAATTAGAACGAATAGTAGGCTTTGATCCCTGGTGATGCTGTTTCACTGGAGATTCTACAGATACGTGTCGTGTAAATAAATGGCTCGGAAGAAAACACTAGTGGTGTGTAAAATTGAATTTTAGAGTCTCCAAGCATTACAGACGCACGTTGTGTATTATGGGCAAACAGACTGACTTTGGACATCACAACACTTTCAGACTGACTTGAGCATTGCACAGTAGAATTTGGCCATGGAGTAAAAAGAACAATTTTTTGGGTATAACGGACAGGCTTTAGCCATTACAGGGCGGACACTCCAAAGATACAGACAATTTTTTAGGGATTGCTTTGGAGCAGGGGTCGGGAACCTGTGCTTTCCATATACGGCTCTTCTGGTGGCTGAATATGGCTTGCAGGCAAAGCTTTAAAAATATATAATAATGTTAAAATACATAAAACTTTCTCCTGTATTTCAATCCATTCATTTCCTGGTTGCGGGCGGATGAAGCCAATCACATCTGTCCTCGGGACAAAACAATGTTTTTATTGGATAATGTTTAGCATTGTCAAGACCAGTGTTGGGTAAGTTACTTTAAAAAACTAACTAATTACTTATTACTTTACCATTTTGTAATTAAATTACTTTTCTAATTACTGTGTCTGAAAAGTAACACAATTACCTAATGAGTAACTTAACCAAATACCTTTAAAAATTCCTATAAACCTTCAAAGAATAAATGATTTAAATTCATAACAGTAAATCATGAAATAGTTGAGCCTTTTAGCTTTCAGAATAATCTTTATTACATTCTAAAAAACATTCTATAAATAAAATTCTTCGTAATAAAAGTTACCTTCTATTAGGTAAGAAACAAAAGTCACGAAAAACAAAATATAGTCTGCGACAATAATTGCGGCTAAAAGTCATGATTCTGCAAGACGCAGCGTCTTTTCACCAAGTCACCTGCAATCGTTCGTTAAGCTTCAGACATGTTCAGCCTCTTTCTGCTGTTGTTAAATCAAGTTCAGCCACTCAGCAGGAACTTTGCGGTGTTCATCATCTTAGGTGACATCATCGTTATGTGTCTGTGCTGCCGTTCAGTGGTTCAATAAATACTTGCGCTATTGACGGCGACGGACAGTGTTTTCTCCGCAGAAGTCTTGGGTCATTGCTGAAGGACTTTTGGATGACAATATTCATATACAAGAGTTTTGGTCAAAATATCCATATAACAATTGTTCAAAAAATAGTTTTTTGCATTTTTGGCAATTGCTTAACACACTTCTGCACGGACAAGACTTTTCACCTGTGTTCATATAATATTCACCTTCTCTTCCATCTTCCTCCTCATTTGAAACTGATTGAAACTGTTGAAATCAGCTATTATTCCAACATCAAAAGCAGAGAAAAGTGTCCTGACCCCATCACTCAAGAGGGGCCCATCAGATTATAACCATCCAATTTTATTGCGCGTTTTGTTAAGGGGCTTTTCGCCATGTGTGGAATGCAGGAATGCGATATGTCTTTGGGCATGAGTGTCACAGACATGTAATCAGAACGCACTTTATACTCCAATCCCTCCTGCTTAGTTACGCACCAAAACACAGAGAAACAACCATTTCACGGGGCGACCGCCGCCATAATTGCAGTGCCCAAGCTTTCTGACATTAAAATGCCAGGGTCTTCAGGCCCCAAGGGTGAGCCTGAAGTGTATGTGTTGCCTCCGTGGCAACATCAGCATCACATGTTCACAAAAGATGACAAATTACAAGTGTTTTGACGCACGAGAGGAAGACAGCGTAGTTGAAGGATGAGTTCTGACATGAAAATTGTAAGATTTTGGAGACAGGATTGCTTTGGTGCGCCAAATAAAACGAATTAATAATAATAATAATAATAATGAGTATTTGTAGGGCGCTTTTCACAGTTTTAACTGTCTCAAAGCGCACGTGTAATATGTAAGAGAATTGTTGCTTTTTATTCAATTTATCGTCTGGATTGTTGGTGTTAGCTATGTGGCTGCGGTTATGACAAGACAAAGACAAAGGCCACATGATTTGCGTAAAAATATGTAGATTTTTTTATGTATTGGCATAGGCTTGGCAAAATGAAAGATATAT
The DNA here is from genome assembly GCA_028128575.1 of Paedocypris carbunculus. Classification (NCBI taxonomy): domain Eukaryota; kingdom Metazoa; phylum Chordata; class Actinopteri; order Cypriniformes; genus Paedocypris; species Paedocypris carbunculus. Next base: position 1,270,368 of record SOMO01000018.1, on the reverse strand, counting down.
TCCATATAAGCCGCATTTGCTCTATTTTTGAAAAAAACAAAAAAAACAAAAACAAAACAAGCCGCAACCACTCTATAAAAAAAAAAAGTTCCATTTTTTGTCGTTCACTCGACACTACGGATGGGGACAACGTTACCTGTAGTGTCTCGCACCCTTCACATGAATTGTAAATGTACATGTATGTAACTAAATAGATCCTTTCCTAACCTGTATTTTAACACCAGCAACTCTGCTGATTAAAACTTATAAAAATCATATCTGCTTAGAGCGGCCAAAGCGGTGGAAAAAAAAAAAAAAAAAAATCAGCAAAATAACCGCACCTTTGTTTAAGCCGCATGGTTCAAAACCTATAAAAAAAAAGTAGCGGCTTATAGTCCGGAAAATATGGTTTATACATTTTATAAATCCAAAGATGTTTTGTTGATGTAAATTTGTTAAGATTGTTCCAAGGAAGCTGCTGCTTCAGAGGTATCTGCACTGTAAAAAACGAGCAATCGCACGATATGCAGATAAGCAGGAAACACCAAATAAAAGGGGATGTTTTGTCTGCGCCTGGACGCAAACCTTTGATGGCTGATGCCAATGCAGAAATGTCCGAGGCTGTTATTTATTTTCGATGCCAAAACAGACCTGGCAAAACTACAGAGGCGGCGGCGAGATGGAAAGATAAAAGCGGAGAGTTAAAGAAGGAGGGACAAAAGATAGACAGGAGGTCGGGGATGCGCACATAAAAGTGGAAACCCTGTGGCATTTACGTCCTGTACAAATCAAGAAGGGACTTCAAATCACGAGCGAACAAACGGACAAAAGCAAACAGGCGTGTTACCCACTGACGAACCCATAGGTTTTCCTGTTGAGTTTGAGTTTACAGCCCCTCAACTGTGGGTTCAACTCTAAGGAAAATCAGCGACGGAAAAAAAAAAACTCGCAAAGAAATGCACATCACTAAGTTACAGTATGTGCGCAGCACACAGTTACGTACCGTATTTTCCGGACTATAAGCCGCTACTTTTTTCATAGGTTTTGAACCATGCGGCTTATACAAAGGTGCGGCTATTCTGATGATTTTTTTCCACCGATAGGGCCACTCTAAGCAGATGTGATTTTTATAAGTTTTAATCAGCGAAGTTGATGGTGTTATAAAAAACAGGTTATGAAAGGATTTACAATTCAAAATTGTTCTGTTCCTGTAGTAAATACAGTGAACCCTAGTTTATCGCGGTCGATAAGTTCCACGCCTGAAAGCGATAGGTGAAAATCCGCATTTACGTATTTATTTAACACTTATTCAGACTATTAAAACACTTTTTTCCCACGTAGTATTCTTTATTAAAGTAATGTTAACAAACATCTCAGTACAAAAATCACATGAACAGATGTCAAGTAATAATGGCAATAAGTGCACAACATAAAAAAAACGAAAGTTTGTTAAGCAGTATGTACTAAAAATTTTAGATACATACAGTACAACGGAACGAATGTCAAGCAATAAAACAGTAAGTGTTTTATTGTTTTATGCACCACGTAAAAAAACGAAAAATTATCATGCTACCAGTACTATAAAATTTCATACATTCATTAATTTAACGAATGCAAGCAAAAAAACAATATTATAAAAACATACATACATAAAAAAGAAAAATTCTGCGTACAGTAACGGAACGAAATATTCATATATAATATACCTTGCTTCTCGCTAGCAGGCGTACACAGAGATATTAATTTTTATAGTGTTTGAATGGGGGAATATCAGGCACGAGCGCTGGGGCTCATGCGGTGGCCGCGCCGATACGCATCCGCAGAGGCACTTATCCAGCCTCTACGAGACGCGCGCGGGTCTTTCGGGGTAACGGCTCAAGAATCGACATCAGCAGANAAAAAAAAAAAATCAGCGAAGCCGTGAATCCGCAAACATAAGAAAAAAAATCTAATCCAAAAACACACATATCTGTGGAACTGGAAAGGGAACTTTTTTAATAGAGTGGATGTGGCTTGTATGCAGGTGCGGCTTGTTTATCTTTTTTAAATTTTTTTTTCAAAAATAGAGCAGATGCGGCTTATATACAGGTGCAGCTTATAGTCAAGAAAATACGGTAATATAACTGCATCTTAATTGCAGTTAATTGATGTAGTTTGAGCCAATCGCAGCATCACTTGAAATTGTAATTTATTGACATGAAACAGGTGGCCGGCCAATCACAGTTGGTTTTTGAGTTTCAAGGCCCAGTTGGATTGGGACTTGTTAGACATACCTGTATGTGCAGTCATGATAAACCTGCCGGATTAAATAGACAAACAGAAAAAACTTAGAAAGATTCTTACTCTCTCTCCTTCTCTGATAGTTTGTCTGTGATGGTGTCTCTGATGGAAGAGCGGGAACCCTTGTGGACCACCGGATACCTGAGCGGGATCTGGAGGAAGAACGACATCATCAGGACCAAGTGCGCCGTGTATCCCAGGGCAACCGCAATGCTCCCATCATCCTTTGCTGCAAAAAAAAAAAAACAAAAAAAAAACAGGAGAAGAGACATGTGAGACTGAATTCAGAACTAAATAATGCGGAAACAGCTTCTATTGAATAATGAGGAAAATGCAACAAATTGTAACACTATTACAAACGTTTATTATGTGATTGATTTGAAACGTAATGAAATATTTAACAGATAACCTTCACACATAACATAAAGGCAAAATAATCCAGACTTGGAAAATACCAGTCAGCGATAAGGTCAAAATTATGGAAACATTTTGTTCTGAATAAAGGCATACATTTAAAAAAATAGAATTCTGACAAAAGTCATAAACAAACTGTTTCAAACTGCTTGAATATTCCACTTTCACATTTATCCGACACGGCTTCTCGATGTTCCGCAGTGGGGTTTTAGTCCAGACAGTTTGCCTGCTCATTGTTTGAAGCACTTTTCCGTCTCCTCAGACTTTAGCTACGGCAAGCAGTAACAACACGGTGCCACGCAAAGTTCCTCTCCACCTTGTTCATTCTAGAAGTCAAAGGTCATCTCCAGAGGCTAGACACGCTATGAAAGCCAGGAGCAGCTAATGCTAATGTTCTGTCTCCAAATATCTATAATCAGAGCTGAATAATTACACAGCGTCTAAATCACACACCCTGAACACATTCAATGAAATCAGCTCCACAACTAAACATTCAGTTGCTATGTGACGGATCACACAAATTCAAGCAGGATTCAACCTGGTTTTATTTATTTCTGATTCAATTCTTTTAAAACTGGTCATCACAAAAAAACAGTGACAATACAAGTGTCTTTGAGTCTGGTCAAAAGCGCTTAAACGGTCATGCTCTAAAATACAAAACTATAGTAAACATTATACGTATATTTCCAACTCCACAGTGTTAAATGTGTTTGGTTTGGTAAAAAAAATCCAGTAATTTTACAAACATTGAAATATAACTGAACAACGTCTCACCACATAAAGTCCCAAACCTCATTAGAGGCATTATACGGCTTGACCGGAGGTGTAGGGTGGGCTTTATGTGACACGTGAACACAGGCTGGATCACACCGTAATCTCAGGCAAAGCCCAACTCATATCAAAGTCCTTGAGGAGAGTCCAAATGTGTGGACACACGCACAGTCGAGCCTGGTTTCCATTAACTCCACCGCTTTTGAAGCTAAACTCGCGACAGAGTTTTATAAAGGACACGCAAGATATCACTTCTACCCATCATGCACCGTTTTCCTTACTAAAAAAAAACCCCAGTTTAACTACAGGAAGATGAATGCACTAATAAAATCGCTTTCTCCTTCATAACAGGAGCAGTCAGAGGTCCGAGCCTGGCTCTCGCCAATAGAATGGGCGAGTCGGGAACCCATCAGAACAGCGAGAATGATTGATTGACGCCCTGGAGCTTGTGATCCAAAGCCAGACTGACAAAAAACAGAAACGTGGTGAATTACAGCAAGTGGAGCAGAAGCCACAGCTCCAGATGAGGCCGCATGGCTTGGCTGTCAGCAAAGAGCGACGCTCACGCCGCTGCAAAATGAAAGAAACTGACCCTGCGAAATGAAGTCTTACCTTGAAAGTCTTCAGAGTTGGGCAGTTTCACACCACAAATCAGAAAATCCTTCTGGTTCTTCTGCAACAACAACAAAAGCAGATCAAAAAGAAATCTGATCGATCCTGACTAAAAAATCTGGCAGAATGTTTGCATCATCACGAACACTCCTGTTATCACAAAAAATGAGACATGAGACACATCGTGATTTTTATTTGTATCTACTCGTGAGAATAATCACTAGTGAAAAGTTTCCTGCGAGTCAATTATCATTAAAAAGCACTCAATAACAAAAAAGTGGCTTTGCCCAATAGGCCGTGTCATGAACGGTGATAGTTGGGAATGGGGCGTGTCATGACCCGTGCTAGTTGGAAATGAGGTGTGTCATGACCAGTGCTAGTCAGAAATGGGGCGTGTCATAAATGGTGCTAGTCAGGAATAGGGAGTGTCATGAATGGTAACAGTTGAGAATTGGGTGTGTCTGGAGGGGTGAAAGTCGGGATTGGGACATGTCTGAAGCGGTGATTCTGAATTGGGAGTGTCATGAATGGTGAGAGGCTTAAAAGGTCAGTAATTATCTGTAGATTGAGGCTTGTAAAAAGTGCTGTGAATGGTCAGCGTCCTGGCCAGTAATTATCAGAAATGGGGAGTGTCCTAAAGGTTGAGAGTTGTGAATGGGGTGTGTCAGTAAAAATCAATCATCATAAAAAAGAACATTAAAATATGAATGATCATTACGTCCACACATGAAGTAGTAAACTCTTACCACATCAATGGGATAAATGTAGGCGAGTTCGGACAGCAACTGACGACTGCGGATTGTGAGCTGGGCATTGGACTTCAGAAACATCTCTCTGGTCAAACAAGAAAAGCACTAAATTAAATATTTTATTCAAGCATTTATACACATACATTTTAATGTGTGTGTGTGCTAGCTACTTCACATTTACTTTACACACTCATACACACACACACACACACACACACACACACACACACAGTCATCAACCGAGGCCGAAACAAAAGAAAACCGCCGTGAGGAAACAGCGATGTGTTTACGCGAGCTTCAGGAAGTCGAGTCTAACCGGCTCTCCATTAATAAAGAGCTACTCAATTATCATAACTACCAAATTACACGGAACTTCCTGAACATGGAGTTCTGATTGGAACACGGCAGCTTGGCTACACCCGCATCGTACTGTGTGAAGTGCGAGAGGTTGAGAAAATGTTGATTTTTCATGTGTAGCTTCAGCTACCGCGAGATGTTTGAAGAGATGGAGACTGAACACTGTGGATAATGTGGAATTCATTTGCATTCACGAACAAGAGCCAGGAAGGAAATAATGAATAGGTATGAAGGGCAACTCGCTCACATGTGTCTCCAATTTTGGTAAAAATGTTCAAATCGAGACTCTATTGGTTTCTGAGTCAACCCCCATCTTTAGTTTAACACAAAATAAAATAAACGATTATTTACAGTACATGCTTTTGACAATAAAAACTTCAATATCAAAGTTTCTGACACCATGTTGTTATAAAGGAGTTTAGTTAAAAAGTATGTAAATGAGATTACACAAAATAAATCAAACTCAAGTTTGAGTTGATTATATTATACATTTTATTTATATACAAATTTACTAAACATTATACAATATTATTACCACTTCAGTTATACTAATCCTTGAAAAAGCCTATGTGATTCGTATTTTATGAAATTGTCCCTAACTAATCTTGACCCACAGTATTCCTTATATTCTCCACGTATTGTTCACAATACCCGCCAATTATTATTAGCCGCAAATATTACAGGGTTTCAGCAGTGCAATGTAGACAATCCGATATTTAATGTCTTTGTCTTAAACGTGGTTGGCCGTGGTTAACGTTAAACGTGGTTAATGAAAAAAAAAAAAAAAAAAAAAAAAAAAAAAAAAAAAAAAAAAAAAAACACACCTACATGACAATATTAGTTATAAGAGCAGCATGAGGCTCAAGAGCCACTGGTTGGCCACCCCTGATCTACATCTTTATAAAATTATAAAATTACATAAAGTAACAATTAACTAAACTTTTTTTCAGGTAAGATCTAACTTTCAGGATTATGTGGAATATAGAACCAAGCCGTCGCGTTAAACCGAGGGCTGATGATAAAAGCACTACCCCACCGTGTCTGACCCACTGGGTCAAGCTAAACCCATCAATGTCGCAAAAGAGTAATCTGTTTATCGTCACACATTGAGTCGCTGGGAAAACACATATATCCGACCGGCTCTCCCCGGCTTATAATCTCTGGGGGCACAGGAAACAAAGGGCCGCACAAAGGAAAGGCCGATGTTCTGCGGCCGATCAGACTAATGTGTGACAGATGTGAGGCCACCAGACACGACGCGGGGACGGATAATCGCGGGCTGGCGATCGCTCACCTTTTGGCAGCGCATTCCTTCTGCAGCTCCGTCAGTGACTGGTTCTCTGACTCCAGGCTGTGACACTTGATGGACGATGCCTCCTCTGAAAGAAGCAAGTGGAGAGAAGGAGAGGGCGAAGGGGAGAGGGAGAGAGAGAGAGGCGTATGAACAGGTATAATTAGTGTGTTTGTACAGGTGAGCAAAAGTATTTGCCATTCAAGGCAGCTTTCTTAAATTGTTCTCCCATAAAACCATGTCTTTCATCATCGCCAAACGTTTCCTCTACAGGCAGCATGAAACTAATCGGAAGTTTTTCATTTTTATTTTCCAGAAACGCATGTAGGGGGTTTGACATAAATACAACCATTCGGTATGATCATAAAACTCCACACCGTATCATCCAGACACTCCAACCTAACATTTATGTGATGATTCCCGGGAGCGATGAACTCAAACTCTCTCCAGCGACTGACATTACAGTCTGACAACGTGAAAACGATTTCTCAATGTCTGTTAGTGACGGTTGGTTTAAATAGTCCACTTTTCATCAGATTTGACACATTGAAATCTCCCATCGTCTTTTTCTCTCGCTCTCAGAATTCCCACTTCTGGTGAAAGCCCGGAGAGTGGAGGCTCATGTGTAAGTCCGTGTGAGCTGTGCTGGAGGTTTTGTTGAGACGCCCATTGCATCCACAGCTTCTCCTGAGGGTCAGACCTTTCCGACACGCTGACATTACCCTGGATGTAGATGTGTGTAGAGCTCATCCTTGATCCTCTTGCCACTCTTATAAAACGAGATGAGCAAGACCAAACCAAAAGCAGACCGCCTAGTTAAACCCCCAGAGAAGCTGCTTTGTTCTGGGTCACACTTGTAAAAACAGAGCATCTGCTTTACAATATTCCTCACATTCTCCTCTCCGTTACCATTCCGTGAGACCTCGCTGTCATAAAGAACGCAGGACGTCCCGCTGCCATTGCTCTAAAAGCATTGGAGGTGTGAACCAGGGAAATTACAAGAGATTATTGTGGCTGGAGCAAAGCGCTCCCATATGAAAAGCCTTGAACCAGTCATTAGAAGAGATGGAAGAGAGAACAGGAGAGCCGGGGGCCGCAAGGAGAACTGAAGGGTCGAGAAGCGTTTGTTCTTAGCCTGTTCTCTTTAAACAATCCCCTCTGAGCAGTACTTCTTCAGTAATATCGCCTCTCCGAGCCGTCAGACATGTCAGCACCAGGACGAGGACGCTGCTTAGTTCCCATCGCTCATCTCCGCAAAACATTTCTCATCCTGGCGCCACGAGTCCACCGGGCCCCAAAAAGCTCTTTAATAATAACAACAACGCTGTCAATTCACGTTTTCACAGGATTCTGAACATAACGAACCTGGTGGTTTTGAAACATTCTCTCGCAGTTTATGACAGATTATGGTTCTGTGGCCATTTCTGCTCATAGAATTTTGTCAGCTTCTCTCATAAACGCCTTAGCAGACCAATAAACCTTTTTGGCAGCCCATTCAATTGTCGCATATATTTTTTAGCACCAATAATATAATTGCCAATGAAGTATTTTTAAAAAGTGCAGCAACTACCAAATACTTTACTTCACTAAGTAATGTATGCATGTTTATTTACTTATTTTTCATATCGATGTTTTTACAGACACACACACACACACACACACACACACACAGACACTAATATACTTGCTCCTCTATATATTCTGTCTGTTGTTGTGACATGCAAGAATAAAATATTTTATTCATTAAATTTCACGAAGAATCCAGATAATCAGAAAAGCCACTAATTTGGACCAAATCCTACAGCACTGGAACATATTTTACCACCTGTGGCAGTTGCTGTGTGTAAAAATGAGTAGAGTGAAGTCCAGCGATATTGTCAGCGCTCTTTTCAACAATTCGATAAAGGGCACAATGAAACTAAACACTTCTCTGTATCATTTATACCAACAATATTCCAGAACCAGACAACTAACAGCTGTAACACTGGCAGGTTCATTTTTTTACACAAGCGATTTAAAACACCTGGCAAGTGACAAGAAATTAGATCACGGCAACTGTGACGGGGCGCTTGACCCCTTCAAAGCTTCACCGGCGCTTCCACTGAAGGAGACAAGACTCTGGATGAGCAGAAGTGACAGGGAAGTGCAGGCGCGTGACGGCAGAGATGAGACGTGGTTGCACTCAAGTCATTTTGTGTAATTTCTGGCAATCTCCCCCTCTAAGTGGGATAAACTGCGGTAGTTTGGACTGAGTCTTTCATGCCGATTCTCAGGATAATGTCACCGTAAACTAGCTCTGACTGATCACAGTTTAACAGGCCATTAGTGTGTAAATGAGATTAGCTTGTGAATGTGAAGAGGGGAAGGGATCGATAGAGAGACAAGACAAGAAAGATGGCAAAAGTGGACCAGAAACAAACATTGCTGTAATGCTGCCAATGTTTGCGAGGTTTGGGAACTTATAGATCGTAGAAGGACGAAATCATGATTTGTCACAAAAAAAAGCTTGCTTCCGTTTCCTACCACTGTTCAAAAACATGCAAGAGAATTGAAACAGGATAATTGTCGGCAAGTGAGCGTGTCTATCGCTTTGTGATTGGTTGGCCAACAATTGAGGGTGTGTCCTGCACTTGGGCCAAAGATTGTTCATGATTTCCATGACCCAGAAACTGATAAAGTGGTAGAAAATAAATGAATGATTTCCGTGAATGATTGTCGTTTGCTCTTCACTGACAGACAGACTCTCCTGGAAGTTTCTCCACTCCGGCCTTACTTGAAACATGTCCTACCATCAGGATAAGAAAGACAATGTATATTTTTCCAGTTCTAGGACCCAAAAGATCAAGAACATCAAGGACAAGCATGAACCAACATCACTGTAAATCCACATGAATCTATAAAGAAAAGGCACTTTTCAAACGGTGTGCTAGCTTTCTGTGCGGGAGCGTGAATGGGCCGCTCCTTCTGGTCCAGTCCGGACAGGCTCTTCTCTAGCTGGGCTGCATTCATCTAGAACCTTCTTAAAGCAGACCTTTTCCTGAACCCCAAGTCTGTTGTTTGTCTCCACACTGAGAAGCTGAGAACACAATGCATCGTGGGATGCCAAGTGCCAGGACATTCAATCACCAGTGTTGTGCAAGTGTGCGTGTCTGTTCTTTATCGAGGAGCCCGACCCTTTAGTCAAATATAAGCCACCGCATCAATCACACCAAGCTTTTCGCACCTCCCACAGCAATGGGCAAATAAAAGGCTGAAGATTGAGAAATCGCACATGAATGGCAGGAGGCTGTAACGAATGCGACACTAAGGAACTTAAGCTTTAGATACACTGGAGTTTCCAATGGCCTCCGGGGCAGTGAGATCTTTGATGGGGTCGTGGTTCCATCCAGAAACCCGAAGGCTCTGAAAAGACCCCCGTGAATCAGGTGTCGGGGTCAGCCTCATTACCTTTCTTCACCAGCTGCGCTCTCTCCTTATGCAGCACTTCTATCTCTCTGGCCAGAGCTTTCCTCTGTCTCTCCAGCTCGCACCTCAGGACCCCGAGACGGAGCTGCATGCCCTCGCTCCCCTTCTTCTGTGGAGGAACAGAAACACAACACTTTAGATTGTAGTTTAATTTCATTTCATTACTATTAACTACTAACAGCTTATATTGAATTTAATTTCATCATTGTGGTCCAGTGGTTGTGGTCCGGGAGGACTTATGGTTGCCCACTTTGCGTGTGTAACGTCACTGGATGGTTAAATGCAGCGCAGAATTGAGACATTTACATATCACATAATGGGGAACACCAATAAACAATTTGAATCAGTCCTGATGGTCCGAATCGCATGTCCGATTGACATGTTTTATATTTACACAACAATGAGAAGTTTTTCTTTCAGTCACTAGAAATATATTTTTTTAATGGCTGGCAAGATCCTAGATATGTTGTGCACTTCGAAGTTGAATCCCAATTGACACCGAAATGAAAACAATATTCCATCAAGGTTGGTTGAGAAATACAAGTCATGAAGGTTCACTTCCCAGCACTCGGAAACCAGAATTCTGCATAATCCTCTAGGGGACAGTTCTGAAAGATTCATCGTCACAATCTATTCACAAGTCCCTTTGAAAAGTGAACACATAAATGCAATAAAATGCAAAGGAGAGTTGAAGTGCCAGAGCGTCGCTAGGCTTGGACTGGTCTCATCTACAGCCCCGTGGCTTTCTGGACCGTGAGTGAGCCAAGAACTAATGAGGAACAGCGATCAGAGGAGTGAAAGTGCCATAGAGAGTACGTAGATATGAGAGAACAAAAACAAGACTTGGAAAAGAACCGATAAAGCAGACTTCAGCACTCTGATTGGTGCTGGTGATCTAGATCACAGAGATCAGAATCTACTGCAGGACAGACAGAACCTCAAAGTGTTGGATGCTTCGGAGTGCACAAACCCATGAAGCCTTTCCAAAGGACCTCGCAATCCTACACAGAAGAGATCGGACACATTCCATCCGTGTATTTACCAACACAAGCGAGTGAAGATGATCGCCGTAAATCCAGGTCACATCAGATAATCTTTGCACTTGGCAGATGAGGAAGTGTCGATCAAAGAGATGCTCAGATAAAACCTACATCTACTGACTGCTCGAACCCTCATGTGCTGAGTAAAGGCCTTTGGTTGCGTGCTTTTCTCTGGCACGACACACTCAGCTCTTCAAGCTAAACACAAGTTTAGTCAAGCTTTTGTACAACTATAATGCTACTCGAAAATAAATCAAATTTAAAAAAATAAATAAATAAATCAAAAAGCTTTGTTAACAAAAACATGTAACATGCCAAAACATTTTATAGATTTTATTCTGTGTTTGAATATTTGTGTGGCAAAAGTATGGCACTGATAATTAGTCTAGCTGAAAACGCTGATCACACATTTTTACCTAAATGAACAAAAAGGCAATCACACGAAGCTGGAAGTCGACCGACACATCGCTGTCCTCGTCATGTTTCCGTTAATATTCATCATTGTGCTGCTGCACAACAAGGAATACAGTAGATGAGCATTTTACCAACTTGGAACTAGACGAACCGTTTAACGCACCTGCAGACTTTTCCATAGTATTTTTCGGCGTTTGTGACAACTCAGCTTAAACTGCAGCAATCACAATAACAGTCATTTGGCAGACGCTTTAATCTAACGCCATTTACAAAACGAGCAGCAATTGAAGAAATTTGTCTTAGAAATACATACATATAAGACGCACCGGCATAGAAGACGCACCCAATTTTAAAGGAGGAAAATCTAGAACAAAAAATTCTGAACCAAACACTGTAGTAAAATATATCAACTGTATAAACAGTCAGTAAAGTCAGTAAACAGTAAAGTAGGGGTGGGCGGTACACCGGTATTAACGAGAATACCGGTATTGAAATGGGCTATGATATGGATTTTGCAATACCGTGGATACCGTGATAACTCATGAATTAAATTTTTATATAAGTATATAAACACCTTAATACAGTATTACACATTAGTTTCGTTACAAGTTGTAACTTACATTACACTATTACACTATCAATGACGGCACAGACCTTGCTAATTGAACTGTGATAGTCGAGCCCAGAGCTGGGCCAAGGGAAAGTGGTAGGAGCCACACAGATGCCAACTTTATGCAAAAATTTATTTAGAAAAAAAAAACTTTCTAAAAAAAAAAAAAAAA
>SOMO01000018.1:1192430-1257953 GCA_028128575.1 Paedocypris carbunculus | reverse complement strand
ACGGTGTACTAAATACCACGGTATTGCATACTAAAATAGCGGTGACCGCGCTCCACAGATCTCTGCATTCGCCGTATAAGATGCACCAACTTTTCACCCTCAGTTTTGAGGGAGAAAAAGTGCGTCCACAGTACCTCAGGGATCAGCGTTCACGTGGTTGGTGCTTCCCTTCTCTTCAAGTCCTTCCTTATTAGTGAAGTGTGCTGTGATTTCTGCTTTGCAAAATACTGCACACAATGCTTTTGTTCTATCTACGGATTTATCTGGCAAGGTTTTAAAGTGAAACTCTCCGTCTAAATGTCCATTTATTGCGCGTAAAAAAAAAAACGGAAGTGGGGGGGGGGGGCGGAAGTGGAAAAAACAGCAACTGTGATTAATGGCGTCAATACACGCGATATTGCAATAAACGCGTATTCAAAAAATATTTGACGCGATAAACAAAATAGAATTTATGGCACGCCTTAACTTTGACAGCCCTAATATATATAGATATGCAAGTCAAAATATTTAAACGCATTACTAAAAACTCCTGCATGATTGAATTAGCATATTAATGGCAAGTAAGTGTCTGTAGTGCTTTGACCTCAGGCGGAGGAAAGTGCTAATACTGCTCTTTCTCTAAGCCACACATTCTGATCTCTAATCAGGTTTGCAAAGCCTGAAGCCCGTGAAGAACTCAAAACAGATTTCTGCACATTAAACAGGGTAACCGATATACTTAGAAGGAATGTCAGCGCCGTGCTGACCTCTGGTTCGGTCCAGGTAGAGCCGCCGTGATTGAGGGAGAACGTCAGCTTTTTCTGTAAACGTATACTGAAATCTGACATGTGCAGAACAAACCCAAATCTCTGGCAATTGGGTTTTTGAGAAGAAGAAACATCACAGTCGTTCACAGGATCTTGACGAAGACGCTATGGGACACGTGCAAACGTTTTCCCTACGTACGAGTGTTTTCAAACCCTATGGATAGAAATGGCAGTGGATGTTGTGACACAAATTAACCTATACATCTTGGATGTCGTTTTGTGATTGCTGTGTTTTTTGGACGACCTACGAACATCCAGCTGCCAATTCCCAGTTTTGAGTCGAGATCCTTCAAGGTCTGTTTGGATCTGACACAGGGAGACAGAGAAAAACAGAAGTGACTCACGCCGCCGACTCCAGCCAAACATAAACGGCTGAACGACAAACAAGGCTTGACAACAGAAAATGACAGACCTCCAGAAGACAAGAATGAGGAGCATCTGTGTCCGTCTAACACTGGGAGAACACAGCATTTCAACAGGTGGAGCTGCCAATACAAACTCCTGCACGTCAGCTTCAAAGAGATCAAGAGTGTGTGTGTGGTTCAGCCATCTTGAGTGTTGGCATCTTTATGACTCAGGAACGTTCCAGAAGACAAACATAAGTTCGGGAGTTTCTTTTGAATGTGCATTCAAGTGAACTTTTCGTCTATGTTTTTTAAGCCGTTTTTTCCACATTGGCAATGAATCGAGTGACACCAATTCCAGACACAAGGTGGCGATATTGGAATAATATTAGCTGGATTTTAATGCTCAAAAGGCAGCTGCTTCTTTAAAAAAAAATCCAGATAATTGCGAACACTCACATTAACCCACAAGACTAAATTATATTTCTACGTGTGCGATGCTTGTCGTGATGTGAACAGGCCCAACAAAGATTCATTCAGAGATATCTACACTTGAGATTTAACAGGATTATTTCTAGTCTGCTCGCCCAGATTGAAAAAGCTGGCGGTCGAGATGAGAACTACTCGAGACCCCTCGCTAACACCACCAAAACAGTAGGGACGCTTTTGCAGCTGCACACTGCCACTTTCAAAAAATGCAAAATATGTTTTCCTTCCTTTGGCTTCAGCGTGTGGAAACACAAACAGGAGGATTTGGGGTGAAAATGGAAGTGAGAGAGAAAGCCAAGGGATTGGGGGTCTCTAAATCAACCCAAACACAGGATACATGCGCTGCCCAAGGACCTAATGGCATATTTATGAGGATCTGAGTAATGCTAGATACACAAGGTTTAGGCCGTTTACCGCCGCACTTCAGTCCAGATAACAACACTCGGACAATCCAAAAGCGACCTAACAAACTCTGCAGTGTTATCGATGATGAATTGCTGTAAAGGAAATCTGTGATACTGGCAATGATGAACTTTTATTATGCATTACGAAGCCACAAACTGATACACTAAAACACTGACATGAGACGAACAATAAAAAAAAAAAAATTAAGTTAATTTCACTGCAATTACAAATTATCACAATTATGAAAACAGAGTTATACCATGCGTAACAAAATAACAATACTCCAAACATCTATATTTCATTTTCATCCAATCAGACAACCTGGGACACACCCTGGATGGGTGGATGACCAATCACAGAGCGGGACACACACACTCTGGGTTCTCAGAGGATGAAACACCAGCTTTACTGACTCAGCCAGTAAAAGAGAGCGAGTTTTTAATAGATGTGCGATAAATTATACTGAATATACAGTTTAAGCAGATTAACAGATTTAGTCTCATAGCTAACTGACACGACAATCTCCCCGCAGACAAGCGAAATATCCCGTTTTCTATTGAGTTTGACAATGAGCTATAAAGTCCAGCGGAGCACGGAGCAACGGTAAATTTGGCCTTTTATAAGAGACGAGGTGCGCGCCACCGCGGCCCGTGCCAGGTGCAGAGGAAGAGAAAGTCTGATGGGCCACGCTGGATTTATGAAGTCAGAGAACCCTGAACATTTAGAGATTATAAAACCAATCCCGAAAAGCACCCAGAAATCCCACCAACCTTCTCCGTGCAGGAAGCAGTCGTCCTGAGTTTCTCCTCAATCTCCTTGCCGATCTTCTGAACAGTCACCTGAGTTTGTTTAATGGCTCGCTGTGCCGTGTGCAGCCTGAGAAAAAGAACACACATTTCACGCTAAACAACTCCACAAAGCATTGTACCATAAGAAGGCTTGCAGAAACACACCAGCATGTCGGTTTGAACTAAAACATTGGAATAGATGTCAAACACAGTTAATATTCATTAAAATACAATAAAAAATATTCTGGATTGGTTTTTGGTAATTCTCCAATTTTTATTTTGGAATGTGCTTCATTAGACGAGTCACATGACAGGAGGGTGATGTGATGATAGTAAGACTTTGGTGTGGAGCCTAGTCCACATCTCAAATAACAATACATCGCTGGCTACACATTACAGATGGTTAAAACGAGATGATGTCGTCAATTTCACCATAAGACATACATTTTTTTAGTATAGTTTTATCATTTATATCCTGAATATAGATTAAACGTTCAATGGCATTAAGAGGCGGCATGAGTTAAAGTTCTTGATTTAGTAGATCCCCACAACGTTTTGAAATCTCAATGATGGATGAAGATGATGTCAGGAGTTGTGTAATATTCACTGTACATATACATTTCAAACCTTTTTGTGGCACAGAAACATGATTCCTTTTTATCTCATTAAAAACAGCTATATCAGCTACTGTTGCAAAGAAAATAATGGCTCCGTCTCTCATCAGCGACACAAACACGCAGTGGAATATCAGAGTGATGGAGTTTAATCCTGCTTTTCTCCAGAACAATAACAGACGCACAAGACAAGAAGGCCGCAGGAAGGATCAATGGCAGCCTGATTGAGCTCACGTCAGCTTTCAGCACCAGCGGAAGAAAAACTCTCTGTCTGGGGGAAAACAGAAAAACATCCATTTCTATGTGCTCCAAGCTGCTGCCTTCTGATTGGCTTATGCGAGGAGGCTGAGACGACTTGAGCCGTTCGGGAGGTTCTCCACAGAACAACCTTTCATCAGCTCAATCTGATCTACTTTCTAACTGTATGAACTCTCTAAAGGAGAACCACAAAGTCAAAACCTCCTTCACCCACGTCGTCTGATCAACATCGCCTTTTACAACCCTTACATATGAGTTCAAAATACAAATTCTACTCAAAGTTTTATCATGTCATATTTCCACCAAGGTTGAGCCAAACGACCAAAACTGATCAGATACGGTGTGATTGAATTATGTATTATATAACCTTTTCAGATTGAAACATTTGAAGGATCAATAATTAAAATCAATATGCAAAGACAACCACAGACTCAATTTACAGTACACGTTCTAGTTCTAAAAAACGCTTCATTCAACTAAAACAAACTCAAAAATAAGATACAGCTGCAAGCAGCAACAGTGCTTCAAGCCTCATCTGAAACACAAGTTTAAAAGATCCATCTGATCACGGAATTTCAAATCCGCTTAAAAAAAAGACCCTGAGAAGATCAGCAGAGCAGAACATGCGGACTCAACAGGACTGTGCGGTTTTCAGAAAAGCTGTGAGTTTTTCACAAAGCATGACAGAGAAGTAGTGAGAAAGGAAAGGAGTGAGGCCCTGACGTTCCTGCAGGTTCTTACGGCGCGGCATGACGGCTTCTCAATCATCTCTGTATTCCCAGGACTCTTAGGTCGAAGATTTCATTACAACATCCATCATTCACTAGCAATTCAATAAAAGTCCTGCGAGACGCAGCATTTGATTCGCACTGGCCAAGATCATCAGAGAGACGACACGGAACACACCAGAGCAAACCATCTAAGGGGAATGTTAAGCCCCCAAAACAGCTTGTTGTAGATCCAGGTGCTCACAACGCTAAATATTGAGAGTTTGACTTCCGATATTCTAAAATGGCTTTTTTCAAGCCTTCTCTTTTTCTGCAGATTAGAAAAGTCCCTCTCACAGGCATTTGGAACCCAATGACGTGTTTTACATTTCCCAGAAGCCCCTGCATGGCTTGGCCAGAGCACATTACCGCAAACCTTCACCCTCCACATGCAAGTTCTTCTATCTTCTTTCTAGTGATGTGGTGGATGACGGGGCACTTCAATAAATCACGGCTGATTTGACAACTTTATCATTCAGATGGAAAGACCCGACAGGCCACTTTTCCTCAGGTGAGCTCGAGCTATCAGCCATCAGATTTCACGCATGCCTCCCTCCTTATCACTCAAAGCACATCTCTTCGTCAACACCTATCTCACCCAGCAAATCAGAGAAGGCCAAGCACAGTCTGAACATCAAACAAGTTTCGTTACAATGTTCTTGTCAAAAGATAAGATGGGGGTACACTTGTGACTTTTTAGCAACATGTTAATGGACATGTCTTCAGGTTTAGCAAAAAAAAAAAGCTACATGCTAACTATTGAAAACATCTGGCTGCGAACATGCTGACATCATGCCAAAAACCATGAGCATCAAGGGGAAAAAAAGTACATACCAGCTTTATTAAAACACAATAGCAAATTAGAATATCCATCCAGCAACACAACAGTCAAAAAGGATTATTGACGTGGAAAAAAAAAAATACTGTACGTAAACATCATCTTAACTACAAACATAGCAATATGCTAACAATTTAACCAAGAACGCTTGGGATTAGCAGGTTCTATTATGGAGCATTAATGGTCATATTGGTAGCATATTAGCCTGCTTGGGATTAGCGTCAGCTAACATCCAGATAACATTTGCGATGTAGCGTTGATATTGTCTAGCTGTGTGGTTTGACTATAGTGACTATGAGTGCAAGTAATTTTGAGTAATTCAATGTGTGTAAAAGCGAGTAGCGTGGACTAAATAAAGAGAATGAAGAAGAGAAAAGTGTCAACTCTTTGACCTCAACCCTGTATTAATTCCTCCCAGAGCAGCTGGAACTAGAATAGAAGGAGGTTTAGGTAAACATCACTCTCTAGCGTTCTCTTTCCACGTCTACAGATTTACCGACCATCTGATCAGCACGTAAATCACAGTGAGTGTTTGTTTGGCAGATAAACCAGAGAGAAAATAAAGAACTGAGAGACAGATGCACCACCTCACGCCATAAGCTGAAAAATTGAAGAGCATCACCGCAGCTGAACACTGATGAAGAGCCAAAGAAACCAACTCACAACTTGTACTCCATTAGAGAAGAGAGAAGGAGAGAGAGACAGTGTGATGGTACGAGAGAAAGAGTGATGACCGAGAGAAAGAGAAAGGGAATAGAGAAACGATATCGAGAACAGATTGAGAGAGACAGAGACATTGGCAGAGTGAGAGAGAGAGAGAGAGAGAGAGAGAGAGAGAGAGAGAGAGAGAGAGAGAGAGAGAGAGAGAGAAAGAGGGAGAGAATAAACATGCATAGAATAGACAAAGAAGGGAAGTGCAATGCAGTCTGGGTGGTGGGTATCTCTGCTGATAACCGAGCGTCTCCGCTGGAGCTGAAGATCTGACATTCTTCCACACTGAACAGACACATGAAACATCCTTCTGCAGAAATCAGGAGTGTTTAGTAAGTTACCAGAGGTGTTAGAATCTATCATCCTACTGCTGTTTTACTAAACACACACAAATTTCAATCACAACTTAATACACAATTTAATAAAGAATAAAGAAAAAAAATATTTAAATCCGGTTTAAACAGGAACTATGAAAGGGTAAATCGGGTCCATGAATCAGAACCACCCGCTTCCAGAAGCATCACTTCTCATTGTTTAAGGATTTCACATTCAAAAAAAAAAAAATCCCACTTCTTAGTTGGAAATAGTTACTGAAAATCTGTCTGTCGGTCTTGTGAGAGCCAACAAACAGTTAGCACCACCCAGAAAAAATCTATGGATCAGTGGACCCAACAGCACAAAACACAGCAATGTGAACGAACAGAGAACATCTTGCGGACCCTCAGACAGAGAACATCACTACTTAGTCTACACCTGAAGACTCAGAGAAGGCCCTGATGGTCCTCACTGAATTTCACAGGTAGCATCATCTT
Source organism: Paedocypris carbunculus (assembly GCA_028128575.1). Classification (NCBI taxonomy): domain Eukaryota; kingdom Metazoa; phylum Chordata; class Actinopteri; order Cypriniformes; genus Paedocypris; species Paedocypris carbunculus. Next base: position 1,251,121 of record SOMO01000018.1, on the reverse strand, counting down.
CTACTACAGACCAGGGCATTGTACGGCCCCGGTCCACAAACGGGCCTGTTGGTTAGTTCATTTCAATCCCTTTCAACTTTTTTATGTGTTTTGTATGGAATCAGATTAGTGCCAAAAATATCGGACGTAAATTTTACAAACGTTTAAATACTATAAATACGATGAAGATATTCCGAATATGAATGTGTTTCAGCACTCGCTAAACTCCTCCCCCTCTTCCAGTCCATCACATTCTCACCGTGAATGCAGCTGTGAATCACATTCTCACCATCCAATCAGAGAAGGGCCGCCCCCACGTGAATCTTGGGACAAAACTCCAAACGCAAAAAAAAAAAAAAACGAACAAAAAACCTGAAGCGGAAAAAAAAGGTTCAAACGAAAACGTAAAGAAAAATTAAAAAGCGAACGTAAATGTGAAGCATTTTAAAATCTGAAAATCTCAAAAAATGTTTACGTGGTAAACAATAAAACACTTTTTTGTGTTTTATTTAAAAACAACTGTTTTATTGCTTGACATTCGTTCAGTTGTACTGTATGTATTTGCTTAACAATCTTTTTTAATGTCTTTTTTTAATCTTTTGTTTTAATCAAACGTTTGTTAATGTTGTGCATTTACTTGCCATTATTACTAGACATCTGTTCCTGAGAATGTTTGTTAACATTAATAAAGAATACTACGCAAAAAAAAAAAGTTTCAAAAGTCTGAATAAGTGTTAAATAAATACGCAAATGCGGATTTTCACCTATTGCGGTCGGGCTTGGAACTTATCTATCGTGATAAACCAGGGTGCACTGTATTTACTACAGAACGATTTTGAATTGTAAATGTACATGTATGTAACAAAATAGATCCTTTCTATTTTGTTACATACATGTAACAATGCAACATGTATTTTAATACCAGCAACTTTGCTGATTAAAACTTATAAAAACTATATCTGCTTAGAGCGGGCCTAGGGTGGGAAAAAAAAAAAAATCAGCAGAATAGCCGCACCTTTGTATATGCCGCATGGTTCAAAACCTATGAAAAAAGTAGCGGCTTATAGTCGGAAAATACGGTATAGATATTCAGAATCGAGTTTAAATTGTATTGTAAAAAAAAAAAAAAAAAAAAAAAAAAACAGTTAAATATAATCAGAAATTGACTGTAATGTTTGCCAGACTCGATAAATTATTTATCTGAAATTGATATTAAGTTAGTGTTTTCCTTACAAAACATAGGTTAAAAATGACATGGCAAAGCAGAGGCTGAGGAGGCCGGCGAAGCAGCAGCGCTTCCTCAAACACGTGAGCGAAGGGAGAACTCTGGTGCTGGAGCTTAGGATGTGTAAGCCACAGATCTGCCGCGAGCCGTCAGCTCGGCGCGGCTTTCAGAAAGAGCTCCATTAGGAGGCTTACGTAAACCCGCTGAAACATCACAAGCATCCCACCGACCGAGGAGCAGGAATGAAGCACAGGTCATATTTGTTAGCACATATATTAGCCTGTTTGAAATTAACGTGCTAGTGGAAATGCAAGTCAGTAGACATAAACAACAATTAGCATGATTTTTGTATACTGTTATAAATGACATGTTTCCAGATTAGCGTGCTAGTGGACATACGATTATAACCTGGCATGATGGATGACAGAAATTAATAGATTAGCAAGCTACTACCTGTTAGTAGATCAGCGACTATAATGGAACATTAGCGTGCTAATTATCTTCTAAATTTGTATCTTGTGCTAGTCTATAATCTGGGCGGTTCAGTGTGCGGTTAAAGGTGGGCCGCATTAGGGCAGTTGTGTAAGCAGGACTGGAGGGTCCTTCCGGCCCCCTCTTTTATTACACACTGGGTCCTGAGAGACCAGTCTCCGTTTCAGCCGGAGATTAGGGCCGCGTTAGCTTTTCCAGAGCAGGAGCTACTGCTCAAGGTTACTCTTCCCGGAACACGGTCGTCACATGCAAGCGTGATAATCCGGTCCAGAACCGGGCGCTCTAGCCGGACGACACACTGACCTGATGACAGGAGCAGAGGGGGTCACATTGCCGGACCACTTTAATAACAAGAGAGACGGAAATGAAATGCTAGAGGTCAGCGGGAAAGTGAGCGGCGCTTTACATTAATCACGCCGCGTGGGGAAAAGCGCTGGCCTTCACTCATTCGCAGACGCGCCTCAGATGTTTGAATGTACAAATCATGCATTGCTATTAAATGACGTCCACCCGTCCCCAGATCAGATCTCAAACATTTTTTAGCAGTGTTGTGGATCTTGACTGAATCACATTGGTCAGATTAATTTCTGTTCATATAATGCATATAATGTATCATATGTCTAATCAGCGCCGCAATAGGCACAATGATTTAACGAAAGCTAATCACCTCAGTTACAGTCGAAATAGTGTTCTTTGTGTCGCTCTGAACTCAAAGGTTTCTGATGAGGAAAATGCGAGATGATGAATGGAAATACTCATCTTCCTTCACCAGGTGAAAGATCATAAACAAATGAAATCGGCATTTTCTAATGCTAACGTTTGTTAAAACTCCAAAACTCTAAATAACATACATTCCACAGAAAACACATCTAGACGAATCAGAGTCCAGCTTTTGCCAAAAAATGCGTGCAGCTTAAGTGTGTTTTATGCTTTTAAAGCCTGCTTGTGAGAAGGAGCAGAGGGAACGTTCATCCTGAAGATTTATCACACTCCCTAAAACTTCTCACCCCGTGATTCTGAAGAGAACTGCTGCCATCTAGTGGATTACAGTGACTACAGCAGATCAATTCATCTTTCTTCATTCCAGGCTCTTTTCAACCATCAGATCTTTTATCCAAGGATTACTGTAATCCAAGGCTGCAAAAACATCTGTCATCTGCGGCTAAAGGATGAGCCATGACTCCAGAGCAGCATCCAAGTCTCAGAAAAGAGACGGGAATAGCACGGCCATTGCGATACGGCAGACGCACACGCACTGGTCGGGCTCCACACCGGATCACAACACAAACACAGAAGCATTTTAGATGAGGATATTTCAGGTCAGTCTGTCATATTTAAATCTTTTGACAGTTTAATAACAAGTTTTCCACCTTCCCCTGTTAAAAACCACACATAATCCGTAACAAAGGAAAACAACAAACTTGGTTTCCAATGTGGATATCTTAGTGGAAACAAGCATATTAATTATATTCATCTTTTAACACTAAATCTTTCTCACCTCAGCAAGGAGAAAACACTGTAGGAGTTTCTGACGGAGCTCTGGTCCACCTGAATCAAACTGTTCTTCTTCCTGTCAGATCGCTCCTGTGGGACAAGCAGAAGATCCGTGAGTTTCTCACAATCCCTCACTCAGGGCGTGATCGATGGCGCTGCCTGAAGAACTGGCCTGGAACTCTGAATGCAATCCAAGAGTTGGAACAATACCTTCTGATCAAACTCAGCTGCATAGTAGCCATCATGGAGTCCAAAGATGATCTCATTTGGGTTTCTGGATCGGATCTGAAGTGAAGGAGAGAGTTTTGTCAGACGGGATTTCTCAGCACTGTGAAATAAAGCCGTTCATGCGGTAAAGCTGCATGACAAACACAATTCTGCATCTCATTCCTTCAACTTCTTTGCATATTTTCGTTGATTAATTTGAACAAGCAGATGTGACGGCGCATTAGAGAGTCGTTCAGCCATGAACCTGTCACTCCAATTAACAATGACTCGGGAACAGAGTCAGATCAGTGCCACGCCTTTACTTTTCCCTTGCCCTCTGAAGGACTGGTGTGAGTAAATCAGGAGTTTTCTTCAAGTTTGAAAAAGCACATTTAAAAAAAGAACGACATCTTTGATATGTTTTGTCTGATATACAGAGAAAAATAAAAATGCAATATTGTGTCAAATTTATGTTGGTTCACCACTGTGCGTCCGGTCCTCACCTGCTGACCGGTGTAGCGGAGTCCATCGAGGTTGACGTTCCACTCAATGAGAATCTGGTACTGTTCTTCTCTTCCACCCCATATTCTCACCAGGAAACATGAGACCGACGTGTCCAAGAGGTCCGGCAGCATGGCAAAATCCAAGCTCCGCCATGTGGGGTTCTGAAGAACACAAGCACGTTACCGCACCACGAGCACCGGGGTTTCAGCATCACTTCTGCGAGACGACAGAACTCACCAAAGAATCACGGATGACTTCACTCTTATAAAAACCTGGAACACAGAAACATTTCACACTCAGATGGAAGTAACCGGAGGCCTCGAGTCACACAAAGAACACAGTTTTAAACTGTGGCACGTATGATGATCATTGCCAGCTTGTTAATCAAAATTAAAAAAGGTCTAGAGCAAGTATAGGTCAAAGGTCATAAGGTAGCAGCATTTTAATCATCAGAAAATCTAAAACAGACTCTGGATTTATGTCGTCTAAATATATGCGTTAATCAGTTACTCGGCAACCTGAATACATTTTTTTTTTTTTTTTTTTTTTTTAAATTCCCAGGCCCAGACACCTCAAAATATCCATCAGGTTTACGCTCCGGAATCGCTCACAAACTCAAAAATCTGTTTTAAGCGCCGAAACCTGGCTAGTCTCACCTCGAGATATCCGTTCGTCCTGGGAGAGATGAAGTGTGAAGAACGTGTCCAGAAGAGGGGAGCCATTCCTGTTCACGATGTTACGGGCCGCGATGCTCCGTAAGTGGCGTAACCGTCTCTGTGTGAGCAAACAGATCTTTGGTGTCTTATGATGACAGACTTAACCCTCCTGTTATGTTCGTTTCAGAGGAACATCAAAAATGTTCGCACGTCAATTTGATTCGGGGCCCATTTATTATGCATAGAAGTTTCAGAAACCAATAAGTTCCAAAAAACAATGTTTATTGAAAAACTAAACAAAAACGGAACAAGTGCAATTCTCTGCCTTTTCTTTTTGTACTTTCTTTTGCTTTCCCTCAATTCCTCTCGTGATTTTTTTCTTCTTTCCTGAAACATGTCACTTAGCTCAGTGGCGCCCATAGTAAACATTTCTGTGTCTTGGGCCCAATACCGCACTTTATTTATTTATTTATTTCTTTACTTCATACAGTCAGTTAGATGCTTCTATCCAAAGCAACTTTCATGCCATTAAAAATGTGTTAACATTTGTAAAAATTGTACAGTTTTTACTGAAAATCGAACCCATGATCTGGTGTTTCTAACCCCAGCTCTACTGACTGAGCTGCTGCTTCACACATTATTCTGCAACCAATCTTAAAAGTTTGCAATTTTTAAATGTTTTTGGCAGTTTTGTCATATAGTTCCCGTGCAGTGTTTGGTTTGCTCTGTTCAGAATGAATCAGTATCAGTTGAAAAGCATCAATAATAAAAGAACATTTATTGTCCAAGTGCAAATGATGTAACATGTTACATGTAAAAAGAGCAGCATCACAGCAGTGACTTAATCAAAACGCCAGAGTAAATATAAGCGGTGTTTTTAAGTAACTGGAAATACAAATATATATTTCAATTTATCATTAAATTTAAACTAACTCCCAAAATGTCTGGATATTTTTTTAAAGATCATCAAATTAATAATTTCAAACGTGTTTAGACATTTGAAATCATGGACAAAAAGATCACTTCGTGTGACGAGGCTGCTTGTGTCTGAATGTGACGGACATCACGCGTCAGTTACTCTGTTCTTTGAGTAATATTAATGATAGTAGTTTGGCCATTGCATTATGGTAATTAATAATAAAGTGTGTTGTTTTTGCACAGTCGTGAAAAACGTAAAGAAAGCCGCGTTAGCGTTTCGTGATTTAACAAACTTTTATTTTAACAAATTATCGCTAAGCAGTTGCCGCCCGCTTTATTTAATCTCGTTTTTCATTCTTGATGCCAAGATTCAACGAGGTGATTTGCAAGGAACCACCGGGCCCAGCAGTTGGACCGATCTGGTGGCCCGGTTGGTTTTAAAAGGGTGTCCGGGCCACCGGGCCATTTATATTGTTGACCCTAGATATGCATAAATTATAAAAGAAATATATCGGAATATTCGTGCGCAACAGTGTGGTCCGCTAATGCCGATTCTTGAGCTGTTACCCCCGAAACAACAGGGCGTATCTTGGCGGAGAATGCTCGTAGAGGCTCGAGAAGGGCGTCAGCGGACGCGTCTCGGCGTGGCGATGCGAATCGCTATGTTGGACGCTCCCCCGCGGGGGTGATATTCCCCAATTCAAACACTTTGAAAATTAATATCTCCGCGGCAATGCGTGCTAGGTTTATTATAAATGAATATTTCGTTCTGTTTCTGTACGCATAACAATTTTTCGTTTTTACGTGGTGCATAAAAGAATAAAGAATACTACATGAAAAAAGTGTTTTAAAAGTCTGAATAAGTGTTAAATAAATACGTAAATGTTGTGCCTCTACTTCCCGGATTTTCACCTATCGCGGTCAGGCTTGGAACGTAACTACTAGGGATGTACCGAATTTTCGGCCGAAACAATTTTTCCACCGAAACAATTGGCCGAAAATTGATGACGTAAGCAGAGACCATAAGAGCGGCGGCATATAGCGGAGCGCCGATCACGAGCTCCCCGCGACATTCACTTCACAGAAGTNTCTATCTATCTATCTATCTATCTATCTATCTATCTATCTATCTATCTATCTATCTATCTATCTCTCTATCTTTCTATCTATCTCTCTATCTGTGTTTGTCTATCTATCTATCTCTGTGTCTATCTCTGTGTATATCTATCGATCTATCGATCTATCTATCTATCTATCTATCTATCTATCTATCTATCTATCTATCTATCTGTATCTATCTATCTATGTATCGATCTATCAATCTATCTATCTATCTATCGATCTATCTATCTGTGTCTATCCATCTATCTATCCATCTATCTATCTATCCATCTATCTATCTATCTATAGATCTATCTATCTATCTATCTGTGTCTATCGATCTATCTATCTATCTATGTATCGATCTATCAATCTATCTCTCTATCTGTGTTTGTCTATCTATATATCTCTCTAACTATCTATCTATCTATCTATCTATCTATCTATCTATCTATCTATCTATTTATCTATCTATCTGTCTATCTGTGTTTGTCTGTCTATCTATCTATCTATCTGTCTATCTGTGTTTGTCTGTCTATCTATCTATCTATCTATCTATCTATCTATCTATCTATCTATCTATCTATCTATCTATCTATCTNTGTCTGTCTGTCTGTCTGTCTGTCTGTCTGTCTGTCTGTCTGTCTGTCTGTCTGTCTGTCTGTCTGTCTGTCTGTCTGTCTGTCTGTCTGTCTGTCTATCTCTCTATCTATCTCTCTATCTACTGTATCGTTGCTGATTAGATTATGCATCCCGAGTCAGTTCACGTTTGCGTGTCGCTCCCAGAAGGACGAAGCTCATGCAAAATGCAAAGCTATTTTTTGCGCAAGTTCATAATTTATCAAATAATGTGAATGTTATTTCGTGTCATTCAGCTTCAGGTGGTACGTCAGCGGGCACGTGCCTCAGGAGCGCTCGGGTTTGTACGCTTTCATAATCACCTTTCTCGCCGTTCGGCAATTTAAATGTCACCGGGAGCGACGGCGTAAACCCCGTCACTTTATTAAATCTGCCTTTTATTTCAGGCGTAAATGAAAGATACTAATAGATTTTAAACAGGCGGCGCGCAGATGGGTGATTTGCGTAATGGCGCAGCGGCCTCAGGTGGCGTGCGGGCATCGCGTCATCAGCGCTGAGCGTTTGGGCACCGGAGGCGTCGCGTAAGCCGTCGTTTGATCACGGACTGGTGGAGAGGAAGTTAGTGCCACACGCGGGTATTTCACACGCGCCACCCTGAAGACGTCGGGAGGCANTGCAGAGAAAATGTTGTGTCCTTTGCACTTGTTCTGAATGCACTTTAAACTTAAATGCAATTGTTAATGGAGGAACATTTAATTTTACAACATTTCAGCAAGCCAGTAGGTCAAGTTAAACATTTTAGTTTGAATTATATTTTATACTCAGGTGTTGCAATATGCCTGATAAATATTTGCATATTTATAACACATTTTATTTCATTTATTCTTTGAAACTTCATTATTAATTTATGCAATTGCAATGCCTTTGTTTTAGTAAATTTAGTACACCATCATAGCAATAAATGAAATTGTTTCGGTGTTTCGGTTTTCGGCCAGGCTTTCCTCTTTTTTCGGTTTTCGGTTTCGGCCAAGAATTTTCATTACGGTGCTTCCCTAGTAACTACCGGGATAAATAGGGTTCACTGCATTTTCTACAGGAACAGAACGATTTTGAATTGTAAATGTACATGTAACTAAACAGATCCTTTCCTAACCTGTATTTTAACACCAGCAACTTTGCTGATTAAAACTTATAAAAATTATATCTGCTTAGAGCGGCCATAGCGGTGGAAATAAAATCTGCAGAATATGCGGATAAGCCACATGGGTCAAAACCTATGAAAAAAGTAGCGGCTTATAGTCCGGAAAATACGATAATAATAGTAATATCATAGTAATGTTTTATGTTTGGTGATTGTTCATTTTTTTCCAAATTTTCAAGTAGTGTATTTTCCATTTTGCCTTTTTATTACATGCCATCAGAGCATTTTTGTTTTGGTGCTAGTGAAATGTGTGCAATGCAAGTTTGCTAAACGCCAGTAAATTGCACTAGATTTATTTTGTTTTCTAATTCACAGTAAGAGTAAGGTCTTTTAAAATGTGTTTTATTAAGGATTGTTCATTTTTCACTTAAAAAGTTTCACATTTAATTTCAAATAAGAGATAATTTTCAGTTTTTTCTATGTTTCAGATATGTTAAATTAAAAAACAAATGACTAAGTCGGTGGTGGCCAACCCGTGGCTCTTGAGCCTCTTTAACTAGTTTCATGCGGCTCTTCAGAAACTTTCTCATGACATGAGACAAATATGCACACAATGGTAACTGTTGAAAACTAACCATTATTATCATGTTGGTGTGGTTAATTTAATTAAATTTGGCTGAGCAGAGGTCTGTGAGTGTGTGCATGTTTTTGTGTGCCCGTGTGTATGATGTGGCTCTTTGCAGTAACACTGAAAAAAGTGGCTCTTAGTCTCTGACAACTTGATCACCCCTGGACTATTTGGTTAATTTCCATTCTTATTCTTCGGTACTTAGGTTCTGGTACTCGTAATCACGAAGCATCAAACAATCTCATTACCTTAATAACTTTGTTGTATGTAGTTTTTTGAGCAAAATTCTCAAAATCGTGCAGCCCTATTTTGCACTGTGTGTCTGCACTGTCTGAAGCTTGCACCTAAGCTTTTCACTCACCACAGAATAAACATGACTTGATTTTGATTAGATTTAATCTTCAGTGTTGGTACACAAGCCTGCAAAGATCACATGACGTCAATACATGTGCATGAGTCGAGTGGCATATACTTTTCAGTCTTTTCAGTCAGGGGGGTCCTCTATTAAAGGTGGAGTTCTACTAGAGCTGGCGTCAAACTAATTTTCACAGAGGGCCACATCAGCATAAAGGTTGTCCTCAAAGGGCCGTGTGTAACTTATAAATGTAAATGTATAAATAAATGTAAGACTAAATGCAATTGTACACCTTAAATGTTAAATTAGTTTAATGCGTAGAAAAGTTTTCGTTGGTTGCGAAAATTTTTTTTACATTACATTAATCTCGTGCCACGAGATCTCATCACACCCCTAATTGTTAATATAATTTTTTAATAATAAAAGGGTCAGAATAAAATAAAATTGCAATAAATTGTGTCAATAATACATAAAACAGAAAGACAGTTCTTTGAAACGCGAAAATAATGTTGTGAAATGTGAAAACATTCTCTTTGTGAGAACTGTTTAATTGTTGTGGTATTTGAATGATGTGTGTATGTGTGTGTGTGTGTGTGTGTGTGTGTGTGTGTGTGTGTGTGTGTGTGTGTGTGTGTGTGTGTGTGTGTGTGTNGTATCCATGCGGCTGTGTGTGTGTGTGTGTGAACTTCAACACTAAAGCCTCATAAATACTGGCTCCTCGTGACACTGGTTTCTCCAGCATAGCCAATCAGACGGATTTACCCTGCAGTCCACAGGTCCTGCACAAGCACCAAATCTAAGTCATGAGACGCCACATGAACACACTCTCCGTGACTTCCTGCCGGAATCAAACCCCTGGGGCGTCAACTCCGACTGACGGATGCCATGAGCGAGTTAAGGGGAGCCTGACTCGGTCCGAAATCTATTCAGAGTCGGCACGAGAGGAAGTGTCACCGCCAGGCTGTGCCGCTCACACAATGGGATTCATTTAGAACTTTTCCATCAGATCACATGAACTGGTGTGACAGCAACACGACTTGTCATGAAAAAGTCAGGTGAAATAAACTTAAGCCAGGTGAAACCAGCACCGACTGCCACAGCAGCTCATTGCACTCTCCTCATCAAAATCACCATCACGAGACACTACGGAACACTGGCCTAAGAATAGTGTCGACTCCAGTATTCTGACCTGATTTTTCCCTTAGTCACACCGACATTCCCTAAATAAAAACTGTGAGACCAAACAAACCCCTTCATTTTGCTAATCATGTCATCACAAGACCTTCCGGAACACTGGGCTAAATGTGTGTTGGGATTCCGACCTGGTTTTCTTTTTCCTGACACACATTCGCTGAAGCTCTCATCGTGCCACCACCACAAAGAGTGGTTGGAATCAGAATCCACACAGTGATTCCCGCAGCGCGCGTGCGTGTGTGTGTGTGTGTGTGAAGAACGCTGAGGAAATTACTTTAGAATCGTGTCTTCCATCGGAAAGCATCAGTGTAGTTAGTTTAAACGGTAACACTGAACATGTGAAACACACATGTAGGTTTAGTCTGTAATATTGTCAGTCGTTAGACCACGTGCTTCAATCAACACGGCTAAAACGATCCCGTGACTGTTTATATGCGCGTTTGTGGATCCGTTTCTCTGTCAGCATCTTCCAGTCCAGGTGAAGATGAAGAATGTGATCACGTGATTCTCTTCTAAAATCTCATCATACCGGAAAAGAACGTGTTGTATTTCTGGTTGTCATTCAGCACATTTGAGCATATCGCCCCAGCGACAGCCGCTTCTGAGCCGGACCGAGCGGCTCGGTGTTGTGACGACCACCCGGGAACACGTGACGGGAACAGTCACCTCACGTCTCCGTCACCGTGTGGATCGTTCGCGCGCTGAAGTACCTGCTGGGACGTGAGCTCGACGTGCAGGACTCTGGATGAAGCGGCCCCTGCGCTGCTGCTGACGGCCCCGGCGGACACCGAGAGATCCCGGCCGGCGATGGAGCTCATCCTTCCGCGGCAGCATGGGCGGTCAAACTCATTCAGCGGGGTTCAACGCCATCGGCCGCAAACTCCCTGGAACGGAGGGTCGTAATGAGCTGCGCTCTAACGGCTAAAAATCCGGATATGTCCGAGAAACAACACGTTACAAAAGCTCGGGCAGGTTGTCACGCTCCGCACCACGGCAATAAACAAAGTACTATAGCCTAGGAAGCCATTACCGCGACCTTGATGGGCAAACCCTCACTACATGCCTATTGGCTGAGTCGGCTGTCATTTTAACATAGTGAGTCGGTAGTCTTGCATGATTGGCCCAGAGTCTTCAATTAAAAGGAAATGGGCGTGGAACGGCCTTAAGAGTGGCACAAGTATGAGGAAGTGGCGCGTGATTCAATGGGCGGGACCGTAAAAGGCCGTTTAACGCAAGCACGCAAACGGACGCTAAATCAACGTTATTAACGTTTGTCTCTAATAAACGAAAATTAAATTATTGGTACAAAGCTACGTTTTTTCGATGCTTATGCAAAACGAGAAAATTAATGAATAAAGTATTGAATTTAACTGATGTTAAAAATGATGTTGAAGAGGTTATCATCAATTGATTTTTAAATATATAATTACGTTATTAACGTTAATACGTAGATACTCGTAATAACTTTTCAGTCATAAATATCATATCTTTGCTAAAATAAAAAATGTGCTTGAATTAACTGCTTCAGAATCGAATTCTAAACTGCTTTTGAAAATTAACATGCCGCGTGGTCTGTGTAGTTTTTTGTTGCAATATGTAACATAACACAAGAGGGCAATGTTGCATAACATGTAGCCTTAACATTTAATTTTAATCACGAAATCGCAAATACACGATATGTGTGTGTGTGTGTGTGTGTGTGTGTGTGTGTGTGTGTGTGTGTGTGTGTGTGTGTGTGTGTGTGCGTGCGTGCGTGTGTGTGTGCTTTTTTAATGCTATTACCGTATAAATGACGGTGATCTATTAGTTGTTATTGATTCCTCACTCTAGGGTCAAAAGTCCCAACCTCTCGCCCAGTGACCTTCAGGTTCATCTTATCTCTGGAATGTGTTGTGCTGTATTTTATCGGCGGCGTTCAAAGGGTTTTGGTAAACACATCACAAATTATTTAGTTCTACACGGCTTTATCAAAACGTATCTTCATGTTATCAGTTTGCTTGTGCTGTTTATTGGTCCAGCTGGTAATAATAATAGTTTAATATTTAAATAATTCTTACTAGAGTCCATGTACTTTATATTTTGGACTAATAATCTAGAACTATTACATAAAAATCCAATGAACAAGATGACTAGGTGACAGATGCAAAGAGTGGGAGAGAGAGGAGGAAAAAAAGAAACAGAAGATATGATAGGGAGAGACCGACAGGGAGAGTTCACACAGACAAAGCACACTCACACACACACACAAAGACAGATAAGAGAATTTCCTACTTAATGAACAAACAGAAAAGAAGCTGTGTGTTTCTAGAAGCGTTTATTATGAAAATAAAAGTGTGTGAGAGACAGAGAGAAGGCCACAGCGTCAGGATTTAACTCTTTATCGTATGTCGCTCAACAGAGGAAATAAATAGCAGCGATTCGGCGGGACTTCAGGAGAATCAGAAGTCAAACACCGACGAGCTGCATTCAGAAGAAGAATTAACTGTTCTGTTTCTGAGTGTCACAATTTCAGTCTAAATCAGGCTCCACACACCTTCTACTGCTGCCTTCATCTCATCATGCTTCCAACTTATTGTTCCAATTCCAACTACATGCGTCTGTCTTATTTTCCCGTCTTTCAGCCCATCTTTAGTCAATTAACTCAAAGATTGCATTAATTGTGCATTCAAAACCAAATATATTAAAACATATATAGATATATTTAATATATATCAATTTTAAATAAAAACATTAATATTTTTGAAATTTACACATTTAAAATCCAAAAGTATTTCACAAAACATGTATTAAATGTTAACAACAGATGAAACGTGGCGGCAGCGCCCCCGGTGGCTCCGAGCAGTAGTGACCCAGGCCTCACAGTCCCTGCGGCCCAGTGTTCGTCTGCGTGGACTGAGCAAAATATTCCACGCCTCTTTTTTCAGAAGGCACTTGGGTTTTGAGGCCACAGTGTCGATCCTCTTCACAGTTAGTGAATCTCCAGGGTGTCACTCTCCGTCAGACCGAAACGGGTCTTGTAATTGTCAAAGAGAGACATGAGGGAGCGGATGTACATGGCGTGGTACATCTCCACCTGGTCCTGACTCGGATCTTCTATTTTTGGAACAGTGATGGGTTCACCCACTGTGAAAACAGTTACAGGACATTAGACCCGTCAACAAGCGAGTAAACGTTAACCAGTTAGGAGCTACTGTCCTTGAACCACATTCAGGTCCACTGATTTAAAAGAATTAAAGCAGCTGAACTGAAATATTGGATCTATCCAATTTACAGCAGAAATTAGATGCACAAAATGCAACTTTTGTTGAATTTTACAAATGTATGTCAAAATTTTACAGTTTAGTTTATATATTTTGAAATACAAGGACAGCAGCCAATCGCGGCCTTTCTGAACTGAAGGCGGATCTGTGGTCGACCAATTACATACAAACACAATATAATGTCTGATTGCGACCCGGGCCGGGCTTGGACCTCGGCCATCCTCTGTAGCGTAATGCAGCAGTCTCACCTACAGTGGTGATGGGTTTGCCATAGGGGACGAGCCCCCAAGACTCAGGGAAAAACACCCCACAGCCGTGAAACAGGCACGGAGCGAAGCCCAAAAGCTTCTGGAGCCGCTTCTGAAAGAGACGCCACCATGAGCCGTCCTCAAAAATCAGCTGCTTGTAAACCTCGTTCTCTCCGAAAGAGTAGACGGGCACCAGGTCCGCTCTGAAGAGAAGAGAGGTGGAAGTCAGACTTTAGGAATGCTCACGTTTATCCTCTAAGCTGCTTTAGAGCAGGAATAATCTTTCTTAGTGTTGCAGAACAAAAAGCAGCAGGATTGAGTTTTTTCCTTCACATTTTTGAGTAAAATAGTTCGATTACTTAAACGCTTTTGCTTCTAACACCTTGCTTCACGTGAAAAGCATCATGGGAAGCAGGGGGTCAATCTAGTTAGCGTTAGCCTTGTGTGAAGATCTGAGCTTCTGACCCTTGCTGGAGTGCCAGTCTAACGAAGCCTTTGCGGTTTTTCAGGGTGACAGAGTTCAGTCCCGGAGCACAGTCCAGAGATTCCGCCGCCCCACCGATCACAATGACCACAGCATTGCCTGTGCCGTTACTGGACAGCAGGAAGTCAATGGAGTTCCGGTTTACCGGACAGATGCCTGGGGGAAAAAAAAGACAGTGAGTTCAGACTGAGCTATCAGGACCTGTGGGCGTGTTGACAAACAGGGCGTGGCAAAAGGAAAGAGCCAATCAGGATGCCTGACTTTTGAATATATTGTACTTTGATATGTTAGACTCTGCATATAACGGACTGGCATTAAGAATTTCATACAAAACAACAATGCAAACAACGTAGCAATTTAGCTGCAGTAGGGAATTAATAAGGAATATACTTAATCTATTTCTAACTAGTTTCTGGATATAACGGACCTTGTCCGGACCTTGTCCTATTTCTACAAAAAGATGAATTGCGGCTGAATACACTGCTGGATTGCGGCTGTAGTTCAAACTATGTATCAAACTATGATATAACAGACCTTTGATATAACAGACTCCGGATATAATGAACTAGAATTTTAAATGTCATACAAATTTATGAGGCAAACAACAGAGCTGCACTGCAGCCGTGGTTTCTGAATAACAGATGATTGCATATAACAGATAAATGTAACTCTGGACAATAACTCTAGACATAATGGACATTTTGCCAGATCTCTTGAAGTCATAACAGTTTTATACTGTATTTTATAAACTTGATTAAAATTGATTTGCTGTATTTCTGATGGTCATATGTATCAGTGTATTTGGAGCAACATATTTATCATGTAACAATAAATTGACAAAACTGGCTAACTCCAGTAAAGTTCTCTCAAACCGCAGAATTCCACAGATGTTCTTTAAAAATATTGACATGGAGCATGCAGCTCTGTACGCAACAGGACAAAGATCAGCGGCGCTCGACTGTTATCTACACGCTATCCACCTACATCTTTATCTGTCGAACATCTCGTTGGAACAATCATTAGCAGTCTACGTACAAACAGAATCATTTTAATGTTCAAATAGAAATTGTGTGCCAATGATCCATTCAACTTAATTTTTGCCAACTTGTCTGCATTTAACTGAGCAATCTTCACCCAAAAACAGTTTTACATTGCACTTTTTTCGTTTTTTTTAACCTTTTTACAATCAAACGACTTTATATACCGAGAGACTCAAATCCACAACCTTTGGTGTCACATTCTCCAGCTGAAACTATCTGGCTACAGGAAATCTAACGTAAGCTATCCTAGATATTTTGTGATTCAGACCAGTTTTTACTGGTTATTCTGTGATTGCCGTCTTGAACAGCTCACCTCCAGACATCAGGTAATCTCGAAAAACCGGCAACCGGAAGTTTCCAGCCAACGTGGCTAGCGATGGTTTGATCCCTGGAAAGATCTTGGAAAATCCTGTGGCTTCTGTTCCAAAGTTACAAAAGGCACCGAAGCAGAAGATGCCGTGAGGATGGTAGCCGAAGATGTAGTTCCGACTCGGAAGCAGATTGTGAGTCTTGATGAGCTGAAACACACAGAAAGAACAGCAGAAGCGCCAGGTCAACACTGTGATCAGTCTGACCAGACGTGAAGTATTGGATGTGAGACACGACACCACCATCAGTGTGAGGACTATATGTGTACACAAGAGCAGCTTATCAAACAGCCAGCGTTGCTAATGGAGGAAAAGATGCTGCAGACGGATGTAATGGATGAACCACATGGAAAAGGATTCCAGGAATTTTATGGAAGGTTTGGTGATGGTTAGAGGGGATTTCAGGACATTACTTGGTCTCTGGGTTGTTTCAGGGTGGCTGAATATGGGCTACAACCTTTATGCTTGTGTGTGTGTGTGTGCGCGCGCACATTGAGATATTCAGTGTAAAATACATTCATTTCATCTCATGGTTAATTGACCTCACACTGACCTGATTTAAAGCTGGATGAGGCCGTGATCTTCTGGCAGCTATAATACGTTTTGTGACTCAGAGCTAAGACGTGACACAAACAAACAATGGCTCCGTCCCTACGCTCCTTAATTATGCGTCTATCGAGCCGGACGAGCAAAGTCTATAAGAAACTGTACAACTCACCTCTAACACCAAACTAATACTGATAAACGTCATTATCTCTGCAGGGAGCAACTTATCAGCGCGTGTTTTACATATAGTGTTCAGGTCACAAAGGCAAGAAATCACAGCGCTCTGATGTAGACTTACGTAAAACTATAGGATAATTTTCTCAATCTTAGTTAATATACTTATAACTTCTTTGCCAACTCATTGTCTGTTTGTGTGTGTATGTACGTATGTGTGTGTGTGTGTGTGTGTGTGTGTGTGTGTGTGTGTTGTTACAAATTATTACTTTTGTGTGTGAAATTATTAATTCACATCTATTGACTTTATAATGTTTTATTTAATATTTATCAGACGGATCAATCATCAAGTTCAAATTATTTGGAATGATTCATGAGAAATAAACTATCATCAACAGCTGTTTAAATTCTTAACCTTTAAAAGTGGTAGAAGTTATTTTTGAATGTTTTGAATGACACATGGTCATTGAATTTGGCTTTGGGTCAAACTGGTTATGGAGGGAGGACAGAAGTCACTTACTCTTATAGGAAAATAGTCTCTGAAGTATTTCCACACAGTCCAGTTTCTTACCCAGTCTGACCTGCGGCCGCCTGCAACAAAAATGCTGAGGTTAGCGACGACGCATCAGATAATTTAGTCCTAACCTTACTCTATCTCTGTGCAGCTTGTAACGAGTAGTGAGATGTATGTGTGTGTGTGTGTGTGTGTGTGTGTGTGTGTGTGTGTGTGTGTGTCAGCTCTCTCGCCTTGTTTAGGTGTGTTCCAGTCATAGATGAGCCAGGCCGTGTACATCGCTGCAATTACCCAGAAGTCTGTGCAAAACATGTAGAGCAAGAGCAGCGAGCAGCCGATGCCTGAAAGAGAAGCAGCACACGACTTAAACACAGAAAGAAGATCGAAACAGAAAATAAAATCTGATAAGATATGTTAATATTCTACACAATCAACAATTCTTGAATTGTGTAATGCTTAGCAAAAATTAATAAATAAACACATTCTTGCATTAGTAAAGCAACATTTTCATGCAAAGTTGTCCTTTTCCACATAGCGGCATTGCGTTGGTCTGGGACTGAAAAAAGCGCTATATAAACAAACTTGAATTTAACAAAAAAAAATCAGTAAAAACTGGAGTTGATCTGACAATCGCAGGTTGGATTTGTATATAAATTGTTTATTTGTTTATTGCTAAAAACATAATCAAAAATTGGCCCCCACTAAAGACATCAATCCATCTGTTTCCCAAATCCCTTGTTCCATTTCTGATTCCTGAACATTTGTATTAGTTTCTCGGCTAGAAGGATCGGTCAACCAATCACAGGCCTTTATAGACATGCAACAGGCATGTAGTAGAAATAAGTCCGGGTAAAATCTCTGAAATTCAGATTTAAGTATCTTAATCAAAGTGATCTTGTTCACTCACCCATGGCAAGAAAAGTGAGGACAAACTGCAGAACGGAGATGACCTGCAAATGTCTGACCATTTTGGAGCGTGTCAGCCAGGGGATGGAGGGCAGGTCGTGTATGGCCGACAGGAGGCTGGAGCCTGAGCCTGTGCGCGGACAAAAGTCTCAGTTCAGCGAGTGTCATGCTATTCTTCACCTTTTGATCCATTTAAATGCTATATACAATACATACTCAGTTAATCGTTTACACTTCAGCTGATTATAGAGATGTGCACCGTCTACCTTAAGTTTCATCGCTTGAAGTTTATTGGATTACGATTCCTTTAGTTAAGACTTGAAACCAGACTTTCCAGTTCCTCTCCATTAATCAATTTTTCACATGAAACAAGGACGTTTTAAAGCGGAGCTTTACACTCGTCTCTTGGAACCAGTGACATCACAAGACATCTTAATCCCATCTTAAGTTACTGAAAATAACATCACACTGTAAACTACCCCATTGACGCTCATGTAACAGTTGCAATCTCTCTCAGTCACTGGGACAAGATGGTGTGTGTGTGTGTGTGTGTGTGTGTGTGTGTGTGTGTGTGTGTGTGTGTGTGTGTGTGTGTGTGTGTGTGTGTGTGTGTGTGTGTGTGTGTGTGTGTGTGTGTGTGCGTGTGTGTGTGTGTGTGCGTTTGTGTGTGTGTGGGAGAGAGAGAGAGAGAAAGAGAGAAGGAGAGATGTGTGCGAAAGACTATTTTTGAATGTGTATCCTGACTTAACGCAATATTAATATTTTTGCAAATTGGATTACGATAATTGATAAATTTGCAACATAACAAACACACGTACACACAAATGCACTTTAGAATACTACAATACTAAATATCTGACTACCAATACTGAGGAAATATTAGTTAAAAAACAGAATAGTTTACTTAAGGAAAATATACAGGTTTCTTATATGAAAATATTACTAAGCAGAATGTTAATTTCCTCATCGTTTCTTTAAACTTTCATTGTTGTTTCGGGAAATAAAATGTCACCTACCCTTTTTGACACCGGAGTACGCGGCGAGAATTGTCTTCATGGTCGAGGAAATAATGAAAAACTACAAAACGCAAGAAAAGTCTCTCTCCGACCGGCTCTACAGCATCTCTGTGCCAGTCCCGGTGACCACCGCGAGCACACCGCAGCTGATGCGGGACATTTAAGAGCCTACGAGGTGGAGAAGGCGGGAGAGCCGTCAGTTCGAAGAGGGTTTCCCTTCAGTCTGTCGGTCCTGACTGGAGGAGCGTCACGTCAGATGTCAAACTCACAGTCCCGTCTGTCGCTTCTCTGCTGAGTTTCACCGCTCCAGCGGTACTGAAGGTAAGCGTGACGTTTCTGGGCGTCCACCCAATCAGGTGAAGGAAGCATAATGCCCCGCCCCCTGAACCTACGTCCTCCCATAAACGTATAAGTAGTGGTATTTGTCTATTTGTCCGAAATCGTTTTGCAACTGAGAATTGTTTATTTATTTATTTACGTATTTTTTGGAATTAAAGCATAAACCTGCAAAACATGTTCAAACTCGGGGTTCTAGGAATTCTGGGAATTCTACAGGTGTCACTATAAGACTCTTTTTCACTAAGACGAATTTCTTTGTATGGTTAATACAATAGAAAGTCCAATAAACTATAAGTAAACGAGCAAAAATATCACTGAAATGATAGTAACATGCGCATCAGAGAAATGCCATGTCGCTTTTGATGACATATAATAGCATAAATGTACTGCAGTATAATGATGTCCGTTATTAAAATAATCGGCTAATTTATTGATTTATGTTTCCTTGGGTTGACAATGATTTTAGTGATAATCGGAGAAAAGTGAGAAATGAGGAAATCAGCTTGAGTCTAGACAATGTGTTGCGCAAACCCACTGTACGTTTCTACAGTATCAACAGCAAAAGTCCAGTGGATCAAAGCAACAGCTTTCATTACTCTAAGTATAATCATTTTTTTATTCAACCTATTTAACCACATATATTTGAAGTCTTATTTTAAATAGTATATACAATATATTATTATTACTCAAATTTAATGTGAGAAGCTTTCACTTTTTTGGTGATTGTGTTATACACACACACACACACACACACACACACACACACACACATACACACATATATCTTATATATACATACTGTAGTAATGTATATACCAGTAGATAGATGTATATGGAAGCACTCTGAAATTTGCCCAAAACATCAGAATTTATCAGAAAGTATTTGAATGTTCAGAAGATCCATGCATTTATATGGAGCATTACTCTATTCATAATTGTTAGTGATCTAATTTAAGATATTTTCTGTTGTATATTGTAAAAGCTAGTTGTAAATGTGTGTAAAAGCACAGTAAAATGTTAGTGATTGAGCAAACAACATGTTCTAGGATGTCAATAGCAGGACAAAGTGCATAGAATGTGTATGCAAACATGTCAACATTTACATGCGTGTGCCACACACATACACATGTTCTAGCCTCTATCTCCCCTCTGTCCCTGAACAGCTTATCACTGAGGATACACCACTGAGGATACAACGTGTGTGTGTGTGTGTGTGTGTGTGTGTGTGTGTGTGTGTGTGTGTGTGTGTGTGTGTGTGCGTACACTGTACATATACTACTTTTGAATATACTACTTTAAGCTTTTACAATATATTGTATTACCTGTTAGAAGTAGTTGTAATTACTTTTAAAATGTTAATTTCCTTTGCTTTTATGGGTTAGAAATACATTTGTACAATTTGTCTAGTAATACATGTTTGAAAAACTTTAACTTGAGTTTTTTTTTAAGTCTTTAACTTAAAAGTGTCTCAGAATGGAGTAAAATCTGAACTTACAATAGAGTAAGTTGCAAGGATGAACACACACACACACACACACACACACACACACGCGCACACACACAAACATACTGTTTTTGGATATTTTTTATTTACTTTTCTTCTGATTTTATTGCGTTTGTAATCATGTACAACAAAAACCTGTGTGTCAAGATGTTAAATGATGTGAAAAAAAAGTGAAAAAGAGTTAACACGCATAATGGATTGATTCCATCCCGCTAAAGTCAATCAGATTTAGTCATAATAAAAGCGGCATGAGGTCTGACCTTCTGCGTCTTCTTTCAATCTGAAGGTCGGGGCTTCTACTTTCTGCTAGCAGACTTTTATTGTGAAATCAGACCGAATATTCTGTTGAAATCAAATGACAACTGAGGACACTCTATCCCCAGAGAGAGAAAGATGAACTTACTGTCTGGAACAGTCTGACTGTATGTGACCAAATTATAGCGCACATGTAATTCAAAATAAATGTCTATATATGTTTATTTTTATTCATTTCATTCATACACACATACACGTGTAATTCCTTAAAATCAAGGAAATGTTATCGACTTTATGTTCTACATCGATCAAAAATAACAAAATGTTTTTACAGTTTTTGAAGCAGGTCAGATTTATTTACACACTCTATATTTTTAAGACATTTCATGATGTCTTTTCTTGATTTGCTTGTTTGTTTTATAACTGTAAAATGTGATTTTTGAAACACAAGTTCATTTTGAGATTTTTCAAGAATAAAAGCTCAAACAGAAGCAGGGCACACCATCTTCAGAATTATGTTTTAAAAATGCATTAAGTGTTAGAGAAAGGTGTGAAAACTATAAAATATAATACAGTAAATTGCCGGGATGAACACACTTGCTGAATTCATGCAAGCACACACACACACTGTCTCTGTCAGACTCGCACACTGTGACACACACACACACTTCAGTGACACCTCTCACTGAAACAGCAAATGGGTATCTTCATCCACTCCATAATTGGCTTTGTGCTCCTCAAACAGGCAACTGAGTTCGTCCATGTAAAGTTGGTGGACCACGTCCAGCTCCTCTGCCGTCGGCTTCTCGTTCTTCTGGATTGTGATTGGTCTGCCCACTACAAAGCACACACACACACACACACACACACACACACACACGTGTGCTTCTCAGAGTCATCAGGGAAGGGCTGATGTAAACCATCAGTAAAACTGTGTGTGTTAGAAATCGACCCGCTCACGTTTGCTGATACGAGAGCAAACACACGCCTGACTTGTTTGGCCACGCTGAGGCCTGGTGAATGAAGCTCTTGCATGACCCGCTGGATAAACTCACCGACAGTGTTAATGGGGCGTCTGTAGGGAATCAGACCAAAGCTGTACTGGAAAACTCCTCTGGCGTGGAAGAGCGGCAGAGACACGCCCATAATCTTCTGCAGACGCTCCTGGATATAGCGGAGCCACGTTCCTCGAGAGTTTCCAACCTGGTCAAACACCTCGTTCTCCCCAAACGAGTAGATGGGAACCAAATCTGCCCTGATGGAGGAACAGAGACGTCAATATATATATAAATTATAATCTGGACAGTTCAATTATTATTTTATTCATGTTTTATTAGACATATTTTTTTTATTCTAGGGCACAAGGACCCGGAGCATATCACAGCAAATTGGTGGTCAACCAATCACAGAGCAGGACTCACACACACCCTCACATACACATGCGGACAATAATCCAGACTCCAATTCTCCTATAGGTTTTACAGAGACCTGGAGAAAACCCACACAAACCCAGACCAGGCCTCAAACTTGAGTCCCAAGCAGTCCCAAACTGTGTTTTAATTATTAAGAATATGATACACTGATTAAACAAAGCTAAATTTCTCAACCGGACTCTGCACTTGGCTCAGAAACTCATCGGTTGATTTGCAACCATCTGTTGCTTAAGCTGATATTTCAGAATCAGACTGTGGCTCAAGAGAAGGTTCTGGGACGGCCTCCACTGACCCGTGGCGCTGGAAGCTGTTCTCACCCGTGTTCCATTGCCAGCTTGATGAAGCCTTTCTTATTGGCCAGATGAACGGTGAAGCCCCCAGGGCGGGCATCCAGCGCCTCTGGGGCTCCACCCACCGCGATGACAACAGCATTTCCACCGCCTTTCTGCCGCAGGAGGTAGCTGGCACTCTCCTTATCCGACGGAACCAGGCCTGAAGTCACACACACACAGACACTCAGGTCAATTTATATTAAACTGTGACTATTTTATTTTACCTATTTGACAGTTTTCCTCAGGGAGGAAATAGTGTGGTGTGACATTAAAGGTTGTGGGTTCGATTCTGATCAATTCTGTATGTCTGTATGTGTATACCGGTGTAAGCACATTTGTCTGAGGTGATGACGATGTGTGTTTATGGGAAGAGTGTGTGTGTGTGTGTGTGTGTGTGTGTGTGTGTGTGTGTTTGTGGGAGCTAGTTGCTGTGTTTGAGTGTGTGTTTGTTTACATGAGTGCTTCTGCGTGTAAACTTTGCAAAGACACAAACACACTTTACCTGCACACATGATGTAGTCCCTGAAGAACGGAGCTCTGAACCAGAGAGGCAGCATCAGCAGGTGGCTCCTCAGCCCCGGGAACAGCTTGCTGAAGCCTGTGGCCTCCGTGCAAAAGTTTGTAAATGCTCCCGCCACAAGAATCCCGTGAGGATGAAAACCCAGAACATAGTTCTTCCTGGGATTCAGATCCGCCGTTTTTACCAGCTGTTAATACACAGATACAGGAAATCAATTGATTATAAGTTATGGGAAATGTCTGGAAGCTCTGAAGATCAGTGATCATATGATGATCATAAGCAGAACAGACTCTGATCGATTATGACATTTAAACTGAGTTGAAATCTTAACTAGGATTAAGGATGAAGAAGCTGTGGATGTGAACCGGAAATACCAGCTAAACCATCGTTTCTGAGAAACAAGTCACACTTTAATGTTCAGGAAAGCCAGAAATATATCAAAAGTCCTGTGTATAATGGACAAAATGTTAAATGGTCACTGACACTTAAAGTCGAATTCTTAGAACATATATAATTCTTATTTGTTATTGCTGAACTATTTAATTGTTTTGAACAAATAAATGTGGGTATAGACAGAGAGGCAGACCGGTCAGACCAAAAGGCAGAGTGACAGACAGGAAACAAATGACAGAATGATAGCGGACAGACGGATACACCAACACACAGACAGACAGACACATCAATGGTCAGATAAATCAATAAATCTATAAAACTGTAATTGTCAAACTTTCCCATTTTATTCCACTCTCATTTTCAATCATGAAAAACAAAACCACACCATAAATGAGAAGATTATGTCACTGCTGAGATAGAGACTTGCGCCTTGTGTCTTCACATTCTACGAACTGTTTGGATTTTCCGCGGTGGCTCAGTTCTAATGGATTTTTCACTCTGAACACACGCGCTGATGCATCAGGTCATGTGTGTGTCTGAAGGTCTGAGCTTTTACTGTCTACGTAAAGGACAAGGACACTTCAGTTGTAGAAGCTGTTGGTCCAGGATTGAAACCCCTGACCTCTCAGTTCCAAGTCCAACTCACATCTGAGATTCAATTGCTCCTTTAATTACAGGAGGCGCATGCAAATGATAAACCATATGTTTAAATGATAAACACAGCGCACCTTCTTGCGTTTAATGGATTACAGCAGCTCTGACACACTGACAAACCAGATAAACATTGCTGGAATTCACCAGATCAAACGTCTTTGTCGATATGTGCAGATATGTTAAATTCTCTATATACAATGTAAACGGCATAATGATTCTCTATATTAAATACTATTTACTGTATTTAATATAATTTTGACAGGATGCTGAATTAGAAAACATTGATTTAAACTGTTTCACAGTCATGGTGAGACAATAACCGACACTAGGTGGCAGTGTTGAACAATCAAATCAGATTTCCTGATCTTATTCCCTGTGCCTAATTTAATCATTATTTTTTACACATTTCTATTTAGAAAAGAAGTATCTCTCTAAAAGAAGAAGGTTCTCTAAAAATGTGTGCATGGATACTAAGGCTGCTATTTTAAATCTGAAATTCTCGAACTCACCTTGATTGGGAAAAAATCCCTCAGGTAGTGCCAGACCGGAAGTCGGCAGAGAAACGGCACCTTTCTTCCGCCTCGAGAGGGCGTGTCCCAATCAAGATACCACCAGGTGGCGTAGAGCGCGCTGATCAGCCAGTAGCGCGTGAAAAGCAGGAAGAAGAACAGCGCGATGCAACACGGAGCTGAAAACACGTCAGCAGAAACACCATCACGAAGCTTTTCTAGAAACACTGTCCCTCTTTTTAATCGGTTTCTTCTGTCCTTTTTCTTTTGCTCAACCCCTAGTTCTTTATTTTGCACCGTCTTACTCTCTCTCTCTCTCTCAACCTTTTTTTTTCTTATTTTCTTATGTTTTCCTTTCTCAACTGTTTTTTTTTTTTCTCACTCATGCTTGCTTTTTTCTTTTTGTATAGTGTTCTCTTTTCTCGCCCGTAATTTTTCCCGCACTCACGCTTACTCTTCCTTTTCTCATGTTTGCTCTCACAACTTGTTGTTTTCTTGTCTATCTAAAAAGAGATACCTCCTTTGCTCATTCTTTTCTCTTTGTTGTTCGGTCTTTTGATTTTTCCTTATTTTTTCTCTTTAGTTTTTAAATTTTATTTCTTTATAGTTTGCACTTTCCTTACTACTTTCTTTTTATTTTTAAATAAAAAAGATCCCTCTTTAGATCTTTGTTTTTTTATTCCTCGTTTGCACACTCTTTCTCACTAGGAATCTCACATACCGCCTATATATGTGAGATAATATACAAGTCACTGTACACTGTATACGGTAACATGCACATTTTTGTTTCAGGCACAGTCTTAAGAATCATGTGTAAAAGCAGAAACGTGCAAACATACCGAGGCCCAGGAAGGAGAAGACCCACTTCAGCACGACAGCAGTCTGCAGCCTCCGATGCAGAGGAACATTTGCAGGCGCGAAGAGAATCTTCATGGCTGAGCTGGATCACAGACCGTTTGGTCAGGAACTGAGAGATCCACGGTGGACGAAGATTTACTTCCATGCTGGTCCAAAGTCCAGCTTCTCATCTTTCATCTGTAACCTTATCTGATCCATAACCAGGTGATTTGGGTTACTTCAGAGAGCTTTTATTTTGCAATGCTGGTACCTTTGACCCCGGAGGCAAAGAACAGGCCGGAATCCATACAGATCAGAGGAGTCGGATATTCTAAGGAGCTGACGAATTGGAAATACAGGATATGGACATTTCAATTATCCAATGCTTCCATCCAACGAGACATGCATTACATAAGATTTCTACATTCCCGGGCCGTATATTTCATAACATGTTTCTTGAGAATCAAACCCACAGCCTTTGAATCTCGTGTTGCTGCTCTGCTGATAAAGCTGTAACAAACTGAGTATAACTGCAAATATGAGGGTTTTTTTTTTTTTTTTGAGAAATACGAAATTTACATTAAATTAAACATTTATAAAGACACCTTTAAAATATCAATATGACTGCAAGCAGCAATTGCGATGTTCAAGACATTTTACAGTTCACAACATCTTAGTTTTGACAGAAAGACATCAATGCGACTGGGTGGCGCGGTGGCGCAGTGGTTAGCGCTGCTGCCTCACAGCAAGATGGTTTCGTTTGACACTTGAGGTGTGAGTTCGAGGCCGTTCTGTGTGTTTGTATGTTCTCCCCGTGCTTGAGTGGGTTTCCTCCGGGTTCTCCGGTTTCCTCCCACAGTCCAAAAACATGCGTTTCAGGCGAATTGGAATTGGAAAATTGACCACATAGGTATGAGTGAGTGTGTGAATGTGTTTGTCTGTGTGTCCCGCTTTGCAAATGGTTGGCCACCAATCCAGAGTGTGTATCCTGCTTCTGGCCCTAAGACGCTGAGATAGGCGCCAGCTCCCCGCGACCCTGTAAAGGATGAAGCGGTAGAAGATGACTGACTGACATCAATGCGACTAGTAGAGGATTTAATGTACACATGTAAGTTTTACACAAAAAAATTCATACTTTGGTGCAAAGGACAATGAACAATCAAAATGTAAAAATATGCATTCTGAATAGAATATAAATACTGTAAATACAATACAATACACTCAAAAAAATGAAACGTTGACTTTAATTAAAAATTTTATGTCAACAGGTTCCACGTAATTTAATTATGAAAATTGAAAACAAATATTTTAAGTTGATCCAACTTAACAGGATTGTTTTAAAGAGAAACACTATTTTTGAGTCAAGCCAACAAGTATCACTAATGTTTGCTCAACAAGAAACATTTGAGTTGAACTAACTAAAGTCAGTTATGTNTACTGCATATCACAATATAATACAAAAGGTAAAAATGCAAACAAGCATGTTGCACAAGCAGTATATAAAGTGACAGTATTCTTTAAATATCACAATTGCAAAGACTGATCCATTTTATTTGGTTTGTTTTCTAGATGTTTTGATGTTTGAAGGGTTATCTGTACGTTTACTGCATGTTTTTAGAAATCCGAATTGGGCGGGATTTAGTGCTGAGGTCCGCCCGTTTCCGACGTTGCGTAATGACGACATCGGCAGGTGGTTCGGCTCCTCCTCGTGGATGCTGAGCCGAGGCATCTGACGGGCGGGGCTGACGTATCCGCTCCGGTTTTCCTCCTCCTTTTCGCGCGGGGAAGGACATTTCTACGCGCTACACTGCGCGATGCGAAAAGACGCTGCATTGATGCTTTGATTGTTTTTTTGTCGTTTCAGAACAAAACGGTGAATAGGACATTTTGCGTTTCTCTGTGAAGATTCAGACAAGCAGGATCCGGGGAAGAAAGATATTCGCGTAAGATCGAATATCGGCGCTGGAAAACCACCATGGCCTGGCCCTGCATCACCAGAGCCTGCTGCATGTCTCGGTTCTGGAACCAGCTGGACAAGGCTGACATCGCTGTGCCATTGGTTTTCACCAAGTACTCGGACGTGTCGGAGATGCAGCACATTCATTTGCAGCAGCCCGTGCTGAAGGTCGTCACAGAAGCTCAGCCCCATCGTAGGGAGCAGAATGTGGTGACCAGAGGACCCGCGGCTCAGGATCAGTCGATCTGCCGGTCCGTGATGCGCCAGGACTTCAAACCCTGGAAAGTTCGTCCCGAGCCGAGCTGCAAACCCAAAAACGAGTACCACAACCCAGAGGTTCCGTTCAACACCGAGACACAATATCAGAAGGACTTCAAACCTTGGCCAATCCCAAAAAGAGGGGACCATCCCTGGATTCCCAAACCATCTCCGAGCATCTCGGTGGGCACTGGCCGAATCCACGACCGAGCCAGATGCATCAGCAGAGAGGCGGTGATGGACACTGGGCTGGAGAAGAGCGAGACTGCCGACAAGCTGCAAGAGAAGGAGATCCTTTCCATGGAAAAGAAAAAGAGGCACGCCAAAAAAGCGGTGCTGGTTCCGGGAAGCAAACCCGGGCTGAGCGCGGAGAGGACGGGGAGGGCGGCGGTGGACGCGCTGAACCGGCAGATCAAACAGGAAGTGACCTCGGGCAGTTCCTACAGGTAACGAGCAGTGATTTGGATTCCACACGTTCTGTGGTTCAATGTGGAAAATACTGGGAAGGTATCCTAATCTAGACTTTATCAGCAGATCAGGTCCTTGAGTTCATAGCTTCACAGCGATTCAGCAATTGTGCGCGCGCGGGCGCTGTTCTGAATAAAAAGCAATAAGGGAGACATACAAATAAATAAAATAAATAAACAAATAAAATAATAACAATTTAACATTTGTTTGGAACGTTTTAGTTATGTTAATAATATTAGATTTGTCATTGTTTCTGCTTTGAGTGTTAAAGTCACGGATTAGTGGATATAAACCGAGCTGTCTGGCTGCGAGTGAAAGTGGGAGAATCCACGTCAGAACGAGCTGAACAAGAAGAGCTGCTGAGCTGAAACTGTATTGCTGGCTTTTAAAACTTTCTCACCAATATTTTTCTCTCTCTTTCTTTCCATCTTTCTCTCTCAGGCACTCACACACACGCTCGCTCATGAATAAAGACTTTATTTATCCCACTAGGGGAAATTTCTTTGTTTGCAGCAGCAACATTTGAACAAATAAAAACAGTAGAATAGAATTGTGCAAAATCTAAGATACGAATAAATAAACAAAAGGTGCAAAATTACAAAACAGTAAGTAAAACAAAATGTGCAAAAAATACAAACAGTAAAATTACAGTGAGACAAAAGGTGCAAAAATAATACACGGTAAAAATGTACAGTGCAACAATGTTGAGTTAAGATGCATTGAATGTTACTCCATTGACAGATTGTACAGTCTTATTGCCGTCGGTATAAATGACCTGCGATATCGCTCCTTGCACTGAGGATGCAAGGATCATTCACTCACTCTTTATTTTCTCTCACTTTCTCTCTCTTACACTCAGCCTATCTTATTCTGCTTCTCACACACACACACGTGCACGCACCCACACAGAGACACTATTTCTTTTACTATCTCCCCTCTCTGTCTGTCTTGCTCCTTAACTATGTGCAACTCTGGCCATTCAGTTAAAATCAATAAACTTGACAGCGGAATGTGAGTGAGTTTGTGTGTGCGTGTGTGTGTGTGTGTGTGTGTGTGTGTGTGTGTGTGTGTGTGTGAGTGAGAGAAAGAGAGAGAGAGTGCGAGTGAGTGAGTGAGTGAGAGATAGAGAGAGAGAGTTTCCCTTATAGTGCAGTTATACGTCTCTAATCTCATTGGGCTTCTCTTTGGGAGTCTGAGTGAATGTCAGAAGAGTAAGTCGTGGTGAAGCAGAAAGATGATACCAGTGGAGGAAACTTATCGATCGAGGCTGAGAGACATGATCAGAAGCAAAGGCTTCGGTTGCTGGTAGATCTGAATAATGCGGACGAGAATTTGTGAGGCGCTGAAAAGGCCAAAACATCTGAACAACTCCAGGCTGTTTGCACTAGTTGTCATTCAGTAGTGAGGTCGTCCCACAATGTATCACTGTGGACCCCCAGTGAATATCTCTAGTGGATGCCCGTAACCTTAGTGACAGGGATGTTCAGGGAAGCCCTCGAGAGAACCGAGGTTTACAGCTAAGTTGCATTTCAGCTCACAGAAAGAAGACACAGTGTTTGTTTAGGACGAACAAGCAGATGTGAACGTGTGCTGATGCCGTGTGACTCGACAGCTGGTACCAGGCTCTAATTTACACAAAGCTCGTTGTGTGTGCACCAAAGGCCCACGTGGACAGACCATTTTCTGTCTTAATGACATGTCCGTCTGTGTGTGTGTGTGTGTGTGAGTGTGTAGTGCCCAAGGCTTCTCTCTCTTCTGAGTTGTCTTTGTGCTGCTGATTCTACGCTGCGTTACGTAACGTCTTTCAGCTTCTGCCTCAGCGTGATGCTTTACAACAACTACCATAAGCTGATGCCAATCCCTGATGCCAATGCCACCATAGACCTGAAGGTGGGACACACCCCCTGTGTTGGGGGCCAACCAATCACAGAGAAGGACACAAGCACAATAACATTGTCAGTCACACTTATGGGGAAGTAAACCGGAGACCCGAAAGAAACCCAAGCAAGCACGGATACTACATGCAGAAATCCCAGACCCGGCCTTGAGAATGACTCTCGAACAAGACCTTGCTATGAGGCGACTAAGCTACCCACTGTGCCCCAAGTCAACCTACCAAATAACTGAAAACCAAATTATTTGTTATAATTTAACAACAGGAAATCGATGAATATGTTGTTTGCTGTCAAAAATTTCTATCAAAAAACATTTTTAGTAAATATATTATCATATTTAAACCACTGCTGTAAAATTCCATGTATACTGTACATCTCAATAGTTCCTTAAAAAAATTCAAAGGTAATTGTTACCTTTCCGATTTAAAACTGTCAATGTCTTTTTGCTTTCATTCAAATAGCAATTTTCGCTGTTGATTAGCAGAGTGACTTTCACATTCACTTTGAGACACAAGGTGGTGCTGAGAAACAATTAATAGAATAGATTGTGAACATTCGTACTGCGCAAGTTCTTTACACACATACATACACTTTGTTCCTGTCTCTTGTTAAACAGTAAATGCTGCTAATAACTGTCGTCATCGCATTAAACTTGTGATGTGTGTTTCACCCCAGGACTGAATTTAAAGCCTACACCGACGTGAAACCTGTGCAGCTCATCAGAGCGAAGTCTCAGTACCAGCCACCGGATGAGAAGACGGATCTAGAGACCAGCTACAGCGCCACCTACAGGGCCCACGAGGCCAAGCTGCTGATGTCTGATGACAACAAGGCTCTGGAGCGCAGAAGGATACGGACGCTGTACCATGAGCCATACAGAGAGCACAGTAAGGTGTGTGTTAGCCTTAGCCTTAAATTAGCCTTAGCTGTTTTCTTGAATTGTTGGCACACTGTGCTAGTGCTGTTATTTTTCTGTATAATGGCAGTGCTGTTTAATTTTCTCAACGTCTTCCTGCAGGCTGAGAAAGCCAGTCTTCCTCGCGCAAAACCCAAAAAGAGCATCGCCCCGTCTGGCAAACCAGTGAAGAAGTCCAGGGAGGGGCATGTGACGTCGGTCCGTGGCTCCAAAAAGAAGAGCTCCGAGAACCAGGCGGAGAGCCGCGCGGTGCCGGGCGACAAGGAGAAAAGTAAAGAGTCCAACAACAAACTGGCTGAGGCAAAAGAGTAAAAACCATTGCACTTCTTCTCTCACTTAGTCTTGTTGTGCAAGGGTGAAACGAAGGCTGCAAAACTATTTAATAATAGTTTCTGCAACACAATCTAGAGCTACTTCTTGATTTCTGATTTTCCGTTCAATTCACAGTAGCTTCCCAATCTGCTCTATCTCCCCATTTTTTTAAATTTCTTTTCTCTTTTTCTTTGAGAAGACAGTGGACTGTAATCAGCCGCTTTTCTGGGTCAAAGTTGATGGTTTTCCCCTTTTTTGCCTCACACGGCGTCGCCAGCAGAATCAAAGCGTTTACATTTACTATAGCTCCGCCTACACTGCTCATCGTCATGGTGGTGTTTCCATGGCAACCACTTCACTGCCTGGCAAGTGGATGCTCGTGTCCTGCATGGAGCCGTTGGGAATGATTCCCGCGCCCTCAGATGCTCGCGCTTTCATTTATCAAAGGTTGACTTACAGTGATTTTGTGTAGATTTGTATGATCTATCAGGTAAACCTCAAATCTTTGATAAATGTGCATCTTTGTTTCTGAGAGCGTGTTCTTCTGTTTCTCTGCTTGCTTCGCCTCGGTTACGCTTTGAACTCGATTGCAAGGTGCTGTTACCGACAACCACACAATCTTGATTTTTTTTGGCTGTCATTCCATATCATAGATTTATCTTACTGGCTTTATGGAAACACCAGTATCTCCAAACAGGCTGAATTTCTCCTACATGTTGTTGAGTGGTGTACAAATGTCTGAGTAGAGCAGGAGGTAAAGCATCTGCTGGAACATTCTGTGGAGAATGGATGTCTAGACTAAAAGGTCTTTTCCTGTTTTTTGTTTGTTTTTCTTTGCTTTGAATGTTTTACTGATGAGAAGTTCTTGTTTAATTTTTCCAGAACCACACTCCCACTTTTGGGAATCTGAGGTGATGGAAATGATAAAGTAGAAAGAAATCAAGCTGTTACTGCTTTAAATTCACCAAACGCGCTAATTTGACATTTTTCTTCATTTCATTTTGTGATGAAAGGCAAAAGATGTTGCGTCTTGTCACCTGCATTCACTAATATGGACGTGTGTTGTCTAAGATCATGCTTTGCTTTTTTTATGCTCATGCTATGCTATCATGGACCACCCCCTACAGACCCCCTGTCTCTTGTCTCCATATATATGGTGTCATTGTCCCGTTTATCCAATCCGAGCGCTCGGCCGGCAATCTGTTTTCGCGACTGAAGGACTAGGAGATTGGACAGTGTTGAAAATGTAATCAATCAATCATTACAATTACAGCGGCATATCATGTAAACTCAGCTTTATTAGTATTATTTTTTAGTTGTCAAATGATTTGATTATCTTTAAATTTGCTATTTAAACATGTACAATCTGATTTATTGTGACTAATTGCAGAGAATTGTACAATTCATTGTGACTATAGCTGAATGAATTGTTGTGATTAATCACATTAGATTAATCACATTTATTATCATTTATCACATTTGATGAATCATGAATCACAAGATGAGTTATTTGATTAATTATGCAATTGTTTGATTTATTCAAAGTTAATTGCAGAAAGAATATTTTGATTCACCGTGAGTAATCACAGAATCGTGATTCAAAAAAGGACAATTATATAAAAAACATTAAACAAAATACCAACTGTCCAGCAGAATAAATCTATCTTGCTTGCATCACATTCAGTAGTGCTTCAGTCCGACTTCAGAGCTGACATGAAAGATCCAGAATGTGTGTTTGACGCTGGACTGTAAGAGAAGAGGCTACTCACAGTGCAGAGCTGAAGGCCTCGACTTTTCTCATCGGCCGCTTTTGGTGACTCAATTAGTGCGGAGATTACGCGGAGACGGAGGAGAAGCTAGCGGGGTGCTTCATTTGCTCAGAACCACTGCTATTTATAGCTCTTGCCGACTGAAAGGAAAGAAACAATGGATGTGCTGTGAAGATGCTGTGTGATGTGAATTGTCTTCTCTCCTGCTTGCTCATATTTATTGAACTGAATAAATGCAAACGCAGAAACAGCGACGTCTCGTGGGTTTTGTGTGGACGCAGGAGGGTTGGGTGTTCTGTCTGTAATCTGCAGTTAAATCCACATGGAGGAGAACTGATGTTTTGCTGCAGGTTCTGGGATATTTTTAGTTCTGCGAAAAAACCGCCAGAGTTGCGATGTATGCACAGTTTTTGCATTCCTATTAAATATATTTGAGCCTTCGATTGAGAGAATGTGGAAAATTCTTTACTCTAAATTCCTGGCGTAAATAAATACAGATCTCTGTAAAGAGATGTTCAATTTAAAATGTTTTGCTGATTTCACATCATGTAAAACGTGAATACTTTAAAACGAGACCTTTTGTAACTTTACACCTCAATTACAACCTATTTAATTACTCCCAGGAATAAAACAAAGCTCCACCCATTGCACGCATCTTTTGTGGGTGGGGCCATGTTTTACTTAAAGCTGGAGTTCCCTGATTATGATTAAGATTATAATAATTGTTTTAACATTTGTTCTCGTCGTTATTTCCTTCAGAAAATGTAGGTTTTTTTAAAAAAAAAAAAGTTTTTTAAAAATTAAAAAATTTTTTTTTTTTTTCATTTATTCATTCACAAAATTATTATTTTTTTAAATCACAAACTTGTGCTTCCACCAATTTTCCACCAAAACGTAAATCCAATTTTTTAAAATCTTGATCTACTGGTTTAATTGGTTCCGTCACTCGCACTTCAAATTAATTTTCCCCATCACTCAATCCGTTCCAACCCTCAAAATGTCCACAAAATTTCAATATTTGATGTTTTTTCAAAGTCATGTTTGGTAAGAATTAATATGGTTCCCTTCCATCCTCTGTTCACTGACATACGTTTGACAATTCAGGGAACAGAGGTTACGCTACTAACCATAGACGTTTTATACAAATTTGTTGAATTGGAGATTTAACAATTGACATTTTCTTCTTCTTCTTCTCCTAGTTGCTTGGGAGAGACGGTTACCAGAATGCTTTTGTTCGCTTAAACGATAAAAATAAAACTAAAATGTATACAAATTGTAACTAAAAATGTGTTCATCAATGAACTCTTAGGTCAAGCCATTCGGGTCAAATTATTTGCATATTTAATCTTTGTAATTTCCCAGATGGATTAACCTTCATTACCACCAGTCACAATTACTGGATCAGGCTTGTTTTATTCATCGGCAGAAGGGGAATATCAGGAGTTTGAGGGGTGCTAACGCGTTATCTTGTGGTTGGTTTCAAGGCTCATGCTAGAACAGTCCCACCACATTCAGCTCTGTCAGCCCATCCGTGACATTGGCTGGGTGCAGACGCTAAAGCAGCACCTGTGGCGCTGTACGCAGCCCGAACCCAGGTAAAGCTCGCCTACCCGTGCTGCTCCGATGTCCTTCATTTCTCATCCACCACCATTTCTCTTCCATATGGACCCGGCCGAGGACCATTGCAGTCTGTCCGCACGCATTGCTTTCTGACATATTGATCTGAAGCGCCTTTCATTCCCTACACACCTTCTGCTCCATTACATGTGTGTTTAGGCATTTATGTCAAAGTGGGGACCTATGATCCTTTACAGGGACCTTTGTCTGACTCTTTAATTTTTAATCCTGTTTGAGGGTCAAGATGGGATTTTAGAGCTTAAGTTACAGTTGAGTTTTAGCTCAAGTAAAATTTAAGGTGAGGGTATTGCCATGGGTGTGCAAGAATGGTGAGACCCCACTCTAACATAAATTAAAAAAATGAGACATTGTTTCCTCTCATGAATCATTGCTCAGTTTCTTCTCATTGGAATTGTTCCAACGTTCCAATGTATTAATTGTGTGAAAATCATTTCCACTTTACTTCCAGACGACAGAGTTTGCTGCTTTCAGAACACTTGTTTGAAATCTTCACATTCATCTGTGTGTATTTCGATGCTTCTTTGTTGACGCTGATTTGATTGTCGCTTTAATCAAACTGAGATCAGGATTCTAATGTCTACCGGTATATTGGCTTCGCATCAATTATTGGCTTTTACTTCAGCCTGAAACTCAAGATGACAAACGAAGATCTCAGGTTGGTGAAAGTTTGTCGGGTGTGTAGTTTCCTCTCTTGACTTCTGTTATTTTTAGAAATGCTTCTCACACTGTCTCTCTCTCTCTCTCTCGTTCACTCTATCTCTCTTTTTGCTAATGTCTTATTCACTTTCTTTCCCCACTTTATTTGTCTTTCTTTCTCTCCATCACCCCTTTTCTCTCATCCTATGGTCGGACTCGGACTGCTGCTCAGTGAGTGTGAGTCTGGCCTCGGACGAGTCAGTGATTATTATTCCGCGGGCACCTCTGGAGGAGAATCACTGGTGGAACGAGCGGAACCACGGGCCCGCGGAGTAGTTCACTTCGCCCCAGACGTGCGGTACTGACACTCGGTTCCCCGGGGGCATCTAACAGGCAGCTACAGCAGCAGAACATCTCATCCAGAATTATTTTTTAATAAAAATAGAATATTTAATTCTTTTTTGTTTAGTGAGGACTGAGTGACGTTTTTGGACCAATGAATGAGAACAAACTTTAAAATTTCATTTTTATTTTATTTAATTTCACTCACACACACACACACACACACACACACATTGTGTTATACATATTTATAATATTATTGTTATTTCATAATTGAACTTTATTGAAGTTTGTTCTTGATTGAGTAATTCAACGCCTGTCCTTGGCGTTGTAATTCACGGTACTGTATATACTTAAGTCTTATGGTGATCTTCCTGATAAGAACAGATGCTTATATGAATATAATATTTCTTGCTCGCTGGACTGAAATGGTGCTATGAATTGATTATGTTGTTTTTCTCTATTCATTGTGTCATCTAGATTAGAGAACCGTGTCTATCCACGTGCATATAAAGTACGTATTGTTTACACGTCTAATAAATGTAATTAAATCAGTGTTCACCTGGCTTCTGCTGTTTAATTCAAGCATTTGTAGCTCTGACTGGGCAGAACAAGACAATGACCCTGAGCTCACATGTCAAATAATGCAAAAGTGGCTTAACAAAAGATTTTGGTTTTTTTCTAAATCACCATAAATTGCATTTTTTTTCTGTCAATGTGGGGTGCTGTTTATACATTAATGCAATGTAATGGTGTTTGAAGACCCTCCATCTATTCTACATTTTCTATACTTGCATGTATGGCGGTTGACCCGCTGTCACGTCACGTTTTCTAGGTCAGCTGTTTTCATATATATATAATAAATCATTCATAGGTCACGTCTGGTGAAACACACTAAAAGAGACTCAGACAAAGATCTGATGAAAAATTTAAATATTTCGCTCAAGGACACTTAAAGGAATACCATAATCTCGACCTGGAGTTTCCAAGGGGTCCCATGAGTAAAAAGGGGGGTCGAACCAAATGACTGAACTCAATCCTGCAGAATATTAATGTTTTCTGTACAAAAAGCAATGACAATATTTCTTGTTTCTCAATGTGTAAGATAAAAATGGCATCACATTCAGGAAATATATTTTCAGTAGTACACTTTTTTCTTTCAAAATTCCCTTGACACACAAGTTTTAAAAAAATTGCACATTTAATAACTTGCACACATAAAACTACCTAGCAGCAGCGAGTCTTGTGTTGTTGCTGTTTTCACTTCTTGTCTACTTGATTCTCCTGAAGGTGAAAATGCACAGACTCTTAAATTGTCTTATACACTGAATAATGAACAATGTAATTATTGACTGAAGCTGTATTAACACAAGAATAAACAAAGGTCATGGCGCCCTCTAGTGGATATCAAAGTAAGCATTGTTACATTTCTCCAGACAACTATCCACATTCCACACATCCACTGTAACACATCTAACTCTAGTCCACGAGGATCTGCAGTCAATCCCCGCAACTCTGGATCTGAAGGTGGGACACACCCTGACTTGACTAACCAATCACAGTGTGACCCACAGAAGCACACACTCTCACTCACACCTAAGGCTAATTTTTCAAACTCAAATTCTCCTGCATGTTTTTGGAATGTTGGAAGAAACTGGAGTTCTGGAGGAAACCCAAGCAAGCACATAAAGACATTAGATCAAAAATATACTTTTTTTTACTAGTTTTAGTAAACTTACGTGAGAGCAGTTACGTATGGAACACGTTATAAGTAAAATTCTCCTGTTGAGGTTTCAAATTTAGATTGTAGTTTCCCACTTTTCTTTTGTGATGAATCAGTCCTGCAACAGCGGCGAGAGAAGACAGAAGGAGTCCACAGCCAAGCAGAGCTAGTCCCACAATCATCACCATGTCGGATGAGTCGCTCTGGGTGTGATCTGCAGAACCAATGAGTATTACAGGAAAGAACCTTTCCAGCTACACTTCAGGAGACATGGTGTACCTGTCTGTGACCTCCTCAAAGGGCCAAAGGAAGCTTTAGTTGCTCCAATAAAACTGGGAGATCTTAAGGATCTGCTCAAACAGCTCTGAAACATAAAGAGTGAACGTGTTCAAAAGGAAAGTGAAAGAGAGAGAGAAAGAAATAGAGAGAGATACTATAAGCTCACAGGTTTACAGGTGTCGGCCGGAAGTTCCACACAGATCTGGATCTGACAGTGCAGGTAGATGACGTCCAAGTTCACAAACGAGAAGATCCTCACCGAGAGAAAAGACACCGTGCCGTTTCCGTTCTGGAAAACCGTTGTGTGCGTGTCTGGAACTGGACAGCTGAGAGAATTGGAACCTTTACAAATGTTTTACAAATGCACTGTGTGTGTGCGTGCATGCGTGAGTGTGTGTGTTTGCGGGCCCCAAGTTCTAAGTTTGCATACTGAAGTGGGGCCCTATGGACACTTTTGGGACTGGGCTCAAAACTGTAAAGCCTGTTTGAGGATCAAGATAATATTTCAAATCTTAACCTTTGTTTTTGTTAAGGTTATATATACCACATTGTTTTGTATGTAAATTTGTATGTAAGTATGCTATAAATTTGTATGTGTGTGTGACACTAACCCGTCATCCAGGAACAGGAAGAAGGGAAGCTGTGTTGAGTTCCAGGTGGGCGTGGCCCAGCACCTGCTGATAACGATTTTGATCTGGTCGACGGTGGTGTTGACTGAAACGTCCACCATCACCTCTTCAGCAGGAGACAGCGTGTAGTTATCCGGAAACGGAGACGTCCCGTTCAGAAATCGCACCAGGACCTGGAAACTTCCGGTTCCAATTACGGGGTCGACTATTGTGTCAGTAGTCCTGTAAATGGCAAAGGCTAGTTTGATACAGTTTATGTATATTACTGATACTAGTTTGATAGTTTATTTCTCTCCCTTATTTTCCCTCCCCGTTTTTATCACTTGTAATTAATTCATATTTTATCTCTCTATTTTTATAGTATTTTATTTTATTGCTTTTGTATTCTTGTTTTTATTGCTTTTACTTGTTCCGTCACCCCCCTCCCCTGGACGATTGCAAAATACTTTTTAATGCACGTTGTTGAAAAATAATTGTGGATGTGACAAATAAAATTTGAATTTGAAAAATCTACATCAGCCATCACAATACTGTATGTCTACACACATACGGATGGATTTACAGACAGAAAGAAGGACGGATAGACAAACAGATGTGTCTGGCATGACAAAAGATGGCGAGCAGAAGAAACAGAGGGAGAAAAACAAGCTCCATGGCAACAGTTGCTATGGGAGCAAAGAACCCGGGGGAGGCGTATCCCGCGGAGACGATGATGCTGCTGGGGAAAGTGCAGCTCACAGGAACTTCCATGCGCGTAATAGAACGGCTCTTGCTGCTGTACAGAGTCACACTGGCAGTGTTATGGGTGCTGTTCTAAAACACACAAGCGAACAGAATCAGCACACACACGTCATAAAGCCAGATTTGTTCGGTTCTTACATGACTCAGTGCGGTGCCACACTGGTTCC
Organism: Paedocypris carbunculus; assembly: GCA_028128575.1. Lineage (NCBI taxonomy): Eukaryota > Metazoa > Chordata > Actinopteri > Cypriniformes > Paedocypris > Paedocypris carbunculus. Next base: position 1,211,586 of record SOMO01000018.1, on the reverse strand, counting down.
AGGCCGCTGTGAGTCTCACGTGTGAAGAGTTGCTCGCACCGGCTCCACATTCCGGAAGTCCAAGAAACAGGGCGGCTGCAGGGATGCTGAGGGCTTTCAGGAAGTCCAGTCTCACTGCAACTGTCGAGTATCCAGGGATGCACTCTACGCTGATGCTTGAGAGCAAGTGAGAGATGGGCGTGGTCACACGCGGGCTTGATGACATGATGCTGGTTCTAGATGGACCTGTAGTAACGCTGCTGGTGATCTCAGCTGTGATCTCAGACGGTACTGGGACATTCTGTGAAGGTGAAGCTGAACCTAAAAAAAAATTACAAAAAGACGCTTTAGTATCATATAGGAGAATTTTTAATTTGGTTTCCAGCATCTCTGAGTAAGAGTTGAAAACAATGTTTTAACACACACAAGCGCGCGCGCACACACACACACATTTATACAGAATATGTATATATGCATAACTTTTTACTGAAATAGAAATTTGTACTCTGCACGTTTTACATGTATAAAAGCTAGCTTTTTTATATGAAAATTTGCATAACGTCTATACGTTCAAGATTACTATACTTTGTGTGATTGTTAAACAAATGCATATATTATGTAAAAGAGATATGCACTATAAATGAACAGAAGATTTCTCTTACCTTCAAATGAAGAGCTTTGTCCTCTTCCGAGACCGAGGAGAGCTGAGATGAAGCAGGCCACCCAAAGCATCTTGATATTTGCTTCTTTTTTGATCGTTACACTTCTAGGACATTTTGACCTGCTCATTTCACTGTTGCAAATAAACCTCTGTGAAGACAGCTCTCCTCCTCTTCCTCCTTCAGTCTCTCCCCACAGACCCCCTCCACGTCCCCCATGTGACTCTCCTCATCTCCACAGGTGTGAAACTAAACAATACCAGGAAAATACATGCAATTACATCAAACGGTTAGATAGACCTACTTATTCTGTTTCTGAATAAGACCCTAAAACTTCAACCGTGTGATGTTTTCCAAATGATGGCTGTGGGATTTTATATAACCACCGTCCTCCAGCCCGGCATATGAATAAATTGAGCAGCAAATGTGGTGTGAGAGTAATTAGAGGATGCTACTGAATTACAAGTTTGCCTTCAGGAGAGGGAGCATCACTTAATGTCTTTGTCACGTAACTTTGATGTCTGTCAGTGGGACTGATGATGGGAGACCGGATGGGAGCCGATTCGCCACTTCAACTCATCAAACATGACAATGAACCGTGCCAACAAATTCATGCATGCATGTCTGCATGGATGAATTTGCAAACGCAGACGCAAACCAGGCGAAGCAAATAGCTGCACACCTCGAGCTCAGAGCAGCGTTACAAAATACAACGCTCCACCAGCGAAAGACGAATGACTTGCGTTTCTATTTACGAACAGGAAATATTAAATGTTTGATTTATTGTCTTGAAAGTGAAAGATTTGATGAAATGCAAGCGTTACTTGCATGTAACGAGTAATATATTCCTGAAAATACTAAAGTAATAAGTTACACTACTGCGCTACAGCAAAAAGTAATATATTATTGTAATATGTTACTTTTGTAACACGTTACTCCCAACACTGCTCCTGACCATCAGCGTCATCTTACACACCACCATGCGGTGCTGTCTGGTTACACTCTCTCCTACCACCACTTTGCAGTCACTAACCTCTCTCAAAAGGCCTTGTCTACATAAAATGTAGTCCACCTGTGTACTCCTACCTCCACTCTTGTATGTCAGTCTGTGTTCCTCTCTCTTCTGGAGGTAAGTGTTGACTACAGCCATTTCCATCCTCTTAGCAAAGTCTACCACTATCTGTCCTTCTAGAGTCCTTTCCTTCACACCAAACCTGCTCATCACATCCTCATCACATCTGTTCCCCTCACCAACATGACCATTGAAGTCTGCTCCAACAACCAGTCTCTCCCCTCTGGGAATACTCTCTCTATGACATCATCAAACTCACTCCAGAAACTCTCCTTCTCTTCTAATTCACAGCCCACTTGTGGAGCATACCCACTGACTACATTCACCATCACCTCTTCAACTTCCAGCTTTAAGCTCATCACCCTGTCTGAGACTCTTTTCACCTCTAGCACATTGCTCCCCAGCTCCTTCTTCAGGATTACTCTTACCCCTTTTCTCTTCGGATCCACACCATGGTAGCACAGTTTGTATCCCCCTCCAATACTACGTGCTTTGCTGCTTGCTTCTTGCACACATGGTACACCTACCTTCCTTCTCTCCATCATGTCAGCCTGCCTTTCCCTGTCATTGTGCCAACTTTAACAGTCCCTATTCTCAGGTCTATGCTCCTGCCCTTCCTCTTCTCTCTCTGTTCACGCACCCTCCTGCCTTCCCTCCTTCTTTGACCAACAGTAGCCCAATTTCCACCGGCACCTTGTAATCGCACCAATCCGGTATAAAGTTTCTGTGGACGACTCGCATGGTTAGTGTTTGACAAGTTTTACGCCGGATGTCCTTCCTGACGCAGCCATTTCTATCCGGGCTTGGGACTGGCACAGAAGTCACTGGCTAGAAACCCCTGTGGCTAGATTTCACTCTGCCTCAATGTACGCTGTGGCGAGAGGAGTCTCTCTAGCAGACATATGCAGAGCTACACCCTATACCTTTAACCAATTCTACGAGTTGGATAGAGAGTCGATATTCACACAGATAATCTCTGCAGTGGAGGGCGATATCGACTGGGTGCAGGTCTGTAGAGCAAAACCCCTGCCTCTGGTGTCAGCCTCTGTTTCTACAGTGAACGTCAGCACACCCGAGGGCCTCGGCCAAAAGAGTCCTCTCAGCGGCCCAGCCTCTGTTCACTGGCTCCACAAACAAGAGTAAGTATTGGTCACCCAGTGCCTATCAGATTCAGGTGATTATATACCTGTCATGTCTCTTCACACATGCGATACTCTGCCTGAGATGTGACGTTTACCCTTAGGGATGAGGTAGAGTAGCAGGGATTTACTCTCCTCCCTCTCCGGAGCCTCATTCTGTTTATGACAGACACTGGGCTTTAGCTGATGGGTCTCCGTCTTGTGGCGACAAGTGGTGGTCTCCGTCAACCTTGGCGAGGGTCCCCTGCAACCAGGGTAAAGCAATGTAGATTGGTTGTATAGAAATCACATAAGTTAATAAATTAGATATGTAAATATTACCACATTGTTATTCTTTACTTATCTTTATGTTTTTTTGTTTATTACTTTTTTGAAAAATTACTATTACTACCCTGTACATTTTTTATCGTTTATCTGTGGCTGTTCCAGTAAGTGAATTTCCCAACTGTGACTTTAAAGTGCATTCACTGACAGAACAAAATCATTATTTGTACCACATTTGAGAAATTTCACTTAACATCAATAAAGCATCACAAAGTAAATCACTTTTATTGACAGATCACAAAGCTGAAAAAACAGTGTTGCTGTTGATCAAGGTGAACATATTTAACCATTCGTTAAATTGAATTGACTTTCAAATCAATAGAAAATTGTTCATCTGTTCTAATGAAATATTACATAACACATGTATAAGTTTCATGCTTAATTTATCTATTAAAATGGTAAAAATAACCTGGTCCAACAGCAACGATGAATTGTTTATTATAATTATTCATATGGTTTTATTAGCGTCGCATTCTAGAGTGTGCTCGTGTAGGCGTCATGAGCGTTATCTGTCTCTTTAATTGGTCACGCGCTCAAGCGGCGACTCATCTCGTCTGTTTACCAGTCCGCCATCCTCCGCTCATTTCCTCCATAAACTCCCACGGCTTACGCAGCAGCCAATCGGAGCGCGGCACACGTGACGAGCGTTCTTAGCGATGACCTCATCCCAAGAGTCGGATGACGTCAAAGACAAAATGGATGGAATCACTGCTGCTTCACGTTCAACGCAACTCTGAAACTAAGTCTAGTTACGAAGCTCCGCGGCCGCTGAAGCCCACCAGCCAGGGTGAGTCGACGTCCTGGTGAACTTTATTCCCCTGTGTGAGTGAACTAGACCGACGCTGTTTCGCGGAACTCCGTCGTTCCTGACGTAGACGCGACGAGGCTTTTCCGCCTCTGTTGAAGCGCGCGTCTCCTCAGAGGCCGCCGTGCAGGATGTGCCGTCTGTGGCCGCGGTGGGTGTGTTTGCGTACACGCGTGTTCAGACCGTGTCGTTTCCCACCTTTTAACAAGCAGTCTTGTGGCGTGTTTGCTAATGTGGTAACACTTTAGCAGCACTTGATATCAACAAATGGTTGTGTGTGTTAAATGGAGCGCGCGTTTTTTCGTCATTACGGGGAAATAACACTTACGCGCACGCACACACACACACACACACACACACACACACACACGCGCGCGCGCGCGCGCGCGAGGTGTATCCGTGAGAAAGTCTCTAGCCCGCGCTACTGGAACAACTGTTAGTAACGTGAGGTATGATGTAATTGCCGGTGGTTGTGCGCATGCGCTAAGAGTGGCAAGGCTCGGGGAATGACGTTTTCATACGGTTTGTGTCAACCCTGTATAAAGAATTTTATTTTTTGTCATTTGTGCATGTATTTTTATGCTGTGTTTGTGTGAGTGCCGAGTCGTGTGTGTGTTTGTTTGCTTGCTTGCGTGTTATGGGAAATTACTGTATTTTTTTGGGGAGATATTTTCCCCTGAAACCACCTAAAGAAAACTGCATTGTCTCAGTTAAACAGAAATTTTCAAACTATTAAAAACAGCATAAAACCTCAAAAAACATTGTATTAAAATGCACCTAATGGTAGCACCGCTGAAGATGATTCAAGCAGGAAGAGTGGAGGTAAAGCAGGGGATGCTGTGATTATGAGCCTCATCAGCAGTGTGTGTAAAATGGAGATCACGCAAGCTCATCCTATACAAAAGCTTCATAGGTCCACTGAAGAAGAATATTTATGTCCCAAGCACAATTTATATTTTTATGCACAAATGTTTTCAAACCAGATTGATAGGGGCAGCAGCACAATTTATTCCATTAAATCAACAAACTTTTTGATCAAATTTGGTCCACTAGGTGCATTATGATGTGATCTCAAGGCTCCGCCCAATACAAAAAGCAGCGATGATATCACGTTTTTCCTGTGCATTTGGATTAATAAGAACGAATAAATCTGTTTGTTTTGCTGAAATCTCCAATTGTGATGCTTTATAAAATATTTATAAAAAACATCTGAACTAGCTTCAGACAGCACTGATCCCGATACTGAAAATTGACTGAAAATTAGGGTGTTCCTAAAGTTTACTTTGACTAATCAATAAGTCTGTGTGTTTTCACGAGGCCACAAATCAGACAGGTTTGTCCAAACGTTTTTCTTTCTAACTCTGTCTTTTTTCTCCTGTATAGGTGAAATGGAGACCCTGGTGCATTACAGTAATCCAATCCATGGATGTTCGCTTCTGGGTGTTCTGAATGAGCAGCGCATGAAGGGTCAGCTCTGTGATGTGGTGCTGCTGGTGGGCGATCAGCAGTATCAGGCCCACAAGAGCATCCTCGCGGCCTGCAGTGAGTATTTCCAGTCTGTGTTCTCCAAGAGGGACTCAGAGAGCATCATTCACCTGGACTTTTGCGAGCCTGATGCTTTTGAGATTGTGCTCAACTACATCTACTCATCATCACTGTTTGTGGAGAAATGCACCTTGGCGGCCATACAGGAACTTGGGTATAGCCTTGGGATACCCTATCTCACCAACATCATGTCTGTCAGGCCTCAGGTGTCATATAACGTGTCCAGAAAACAACTGGTGACGTCAGAGGAGGAGGACGGCGCCCGTCAGAACCGAAGCGTAATTGTACATCAAAGTCAAGAAGAGCAGTCCAACTTCCACACGTTTCTAACAAGAACTTCAAACAGCCATGGAAAATCGCACAGACACACGCCACTGACGCAAGATTTTAGCCAATCCTCAGGACACTCGAAACCAAAAGATAACATCATCTCAGTGAGCCAAAAGTCCAGCAAAACGGAATTGGGCGGAGACTGTGGCTCCATTATTTCTGCTCCAACGCCTATCCTCGGTCACCGCACCGACTATCGATCGACATTGTCAAGGCCGCTGTTCACCACCTCAGTGTCCTTTGCAGAGTCCTTGCAGCATGCTACCATGCAGTCTGACTGTACTGATGACGACACAGAGGAAAAAATGGAGCTTTCGCACAATTCCAGACCTGCAAAAGACCAGCAAAGTCAAAGCCAGCAATCTGTAGACCGGAGTGGACCTCTCATCAAAAGTCTGCTTCGCAGGTCGCTCTCCATGGACAGTCCTGTTCCCGTCTTCTCCCCAGCTTTGGAGCTAAAGGACTCGCCAAGTAAAGAAGAGTCCATATGCAAGTTGGTTACAGAGAGCGAAGAGTCGCCGTACCCCGAAAGTGACAATTTAGCTTCGACTGGTATGCCGTCCAGTTTCCAGTCTAGATCAGGAAATGACCACGAGTCTCAAGGTTCACAAACCAGTCTGAGGATTAAAGCCGAACCCAGCAGTCCCCTCGCCGACCCTTCGGAAATAGTCCGCATCACCATTGGGGAAAAGCTTCCGGTAAGTTTGAAAGACTTTCAACCAAACTATGATGAAAACCCCAAGGGATATTACACTTCACTGGTGAAGAGGAGGCGGATGGATGATGATTTCATACCCTTCAAAATGACTACGCAAGTCAAAGAGCATCGCCTTTCACATCAAAACATAGCGTTCAGTGACGTTCCTTGTGATTCGAACATGGACAACAACAACGAAGAGCCTGGGGAACTCAGGCCAAACAAAATGTTCAAGTGCTGGAGCTGTCTGAAGGTTTTCAGATCAAGTGCAGGACTTTATCGCCACGTGAACATGTACCACAATCCGGACAAGCCATATGCATGCGAGATTTGCCACAAGCGCTTTCACACCAACTTTAAAGTCTGGACTCACTGTCAAAACCAGCATGGCGTGATGCAAAGTCCGTCCCAGCCTTCTGGCTCTTACTCGGTCCTGGATGAGAAATTTCAGAGGAAGCTGATAGACATCGTCCGAGAGCGGGAGATCAAGAAGGCGTTGATTATGAAACTCAGGAGAAGCAAGCAAGGCCTGCAATCCCAACCCTGGAAAAGCAGGAGGTCCAAGCCCTACAGTTGCCCTTTCTGTGGGAAGATGTTCTTTTTCCAAGCTCATTTGAAACTGCATATGAAGGGGCACTCTCTTGAGCCAACGAAACTTTCGGTGAGCACCGAGAGAGATCTCCAAAGCCAACCACAGCAGATGGGGCATCTTAAAGAAAGCCAAGACCAGGATGTATTTTCGTGTAGAACCTGCAATAAGAAATTGCTTTCCCTGGCAGATTTAGAAGATCACGAGAAGGCCTGCAGGTACTCCACTGTCTGCCCTTACTGCAGTCTTCGCTTCTCCAACGCGCTGGTCAAAAAGGACCATGAAGTTCACTGCAAGTACAAAAAGCTGACCTGCCTCGAATGCATGCGCACCTTTAAATCCTCCTTCAGCATATGGCGCCATCAGGTCGAGGTTCACAATCACAACATGATGAGTGCAAAGGAGCAGCTTGGTCTCGAGGAAGGACTTCAAGATGGATCTCCCAGCATTCCACCCTCTTCTCAAGAGCTGCCGTGTGATGCCGGGGAGGAAGCCGCATCCAGTGACTCATCTGTTCCATCTTTGTACGATTCAGATTCTACCTATGTCCCAGAGGACCTAAGTTCAAGCCACAGTCACGGAGAGCTGCGAGTCAAAGAGGAGCCTGAAGAGGAACCAGTGTCTGCCAAAGAAGCCGTCAGCACAGTGGCTGTGGGGTCTGAAGAGTCTACCATGTGGCCTTGTGAGAAGTGTGGGAATCATTTCAGGTCCCATAAGGACCTGGAAAGGCATCAGGAACTGCTGTGCCACATCAAGCCCTTCATCTGCCACATCTGTGACAAAGCATTCCGAACCAACTTCCGCCTCTGGAGTCACTATCAGTCCCACATGCCCATATCTGAAGAACCCGAGATGAGAGCGTTTGACAGACTCCCGTGTTCTCCATCTCCTTCGCCACCGCTCACAATCGCCATCCCAGAATGTCCGAGTCTAAAGCACCCTCCGCTGCAGGTCTCTCAATCTGTGGCCGACACCACAGAGCAGCCCCGAGGCTCAAAATCACCTCTCGGCAGGCCCAAGACAAGGCCGGAGCAGGCTGAGGACAAGGCCGACTCGTACGAATCTGTACCACACCTTCGCAAGAAGTCTTCGAACAAAGCCTCCGCCCCTCAGGAAGCCAACACCTTGTTTTATCACGCCCCCCCTCTTTCCACTCTCACCTTCAAACGACAGTACATGTGTAAAGTATGTCATAGAACATTTAAGAGCGCGTTCAGCCTGTGGAGTCACGAGCAGAGTCACGCGTGAGAAAGACGGTTGCTTTGGTCAGAAGAGTCCCCTGGTGATTTCATCTCCCACTTGAGCTGCAGTGGGGCATGGTGAACAATGCTCGGCCTTATTGACTGATCTCTAGTAAAACCCAGGGATTATTGAATGCATTTGACCATTTCATCCCCCATATTTCTGTTCCAGTATTCAGACACTCATGGTGTGGCTTGTGATACGTTGCTTTAAATATGAACTGGTCTTCTCAACGACATGCCATCCCCGTGGTTCCGTCTTCGGGCCCCACAAAACTTGAGAACAGACTGTTAGGTTTGAAGTTCCTTTCAGTTTAAGTTTTTTTTAAACGACTTGATTTTGATTGGGTGAGTGGGTAACTTCATCCTAAGTTGAAAGTCCTCCACATCTTTATGCCATTGACGTCCACACAAAATTGTTCAGAGCGCAGCCGATGTGAATGTTTTTTTGCCTACGTCCACACAACTAAGTTCTTTCCGTTCGAATAGACTTTTCTTTCAGAATAGGACTTTTATTTAAAAAAGCGATAGTATTGTGTTAATTGTGTGTAATAATGAATTAACTGATGGCCACGTTTTGTCAGAGCTGTCAGTCACACCTGGAGCAGCACCTTTTCTGAAACTGTGGCGATTCACAGACAATTTCACGCTTTCTATAGATTACGTTGGATATTTCATATAGCATAAATATGTTTTTGCCGATTTATTTGCTTTTCCTGTGACGGCGCTGAAGATCGACAGGTTTTTTTCTGTAGACGTAGCTGGTTTGGAGTGACGTGCGCCTGCTGAGGGATTAACGTTGTACAGGACGTGCAGTAAATGTGAAGAATCCTTCTCATACAAATGTAGAGACGAAGTGCGTGTTGTATCAGTACTGTATCAGTACCTCAGTACTCCTGATTCATGCAAAATTGTGTCGAAAATCCTGATTTTTGTATGAGGATGATGACGATAAAGCACAATTCAGCTGCCGTTTAGCAAGCGCGTGGGATGCTAATGCTAAGAGACGGGCTGCCCTTACATTAGGGGACGTGCTGGCGAGCTTGTGGCCTTGTGTGGAGAAAAAGTTTTGTATTTTCCATCAGCTATTTTTCTGTATCGGTTGTTTTGGTGTACATAAACACTCAACACATTCCTCCAATCCTGCGTCTCAGGATAGAAAACCATGCGTTTCTTTCATTGCGTTTGTTCCCTGTGTTATGTCACAGTTCGACTCTGCATTTGCTGTTTCAATAGATATTAGTGATTTCTAATCCTTCCGACGATTGTATTGACTTTCAGCTGAGATCCGGACTGAACATTTACTCCTCGGAAGGTTTTTATGGTCTTTGTACAATGTTTTCTCGGCTGGTGGAACTCTCTTCGGTATTCCTGTAGTATCAATGCAATAACTCATATTTGTAAGCACTTGAGTTGTTCTAATGTGGCTTTATGAAACTGTATCAGTTTTGGTGTGAACGACTTTTCTACTGTTTTCTGTGCTTCTTTCTCAAATAAAACACAGATCAACTCGCACATATGGCTTTTTCTGCTTCCCCGTACATTTGTGTTTATGATTATTCTATATTTGACGTCCTGGAAGGGTAATGGTAAACCTATGAAACTCAAAAACAGACGATTTAGGCTGCACCCAAAATCAATGGCTCATCAAAAGACCCCACCACCAGTGAACTGCATAAAACACACTCTGATATCGCCTAAAGTATTGTGTGATTATTAAATAAACAATAATACAGACACGCAACAAATAAGCACTATTAAATTTATACTGAAGTCTGCATTCATAACAAACTTTCCAACAAAAATTACTCAACTTTACATTATTAGAAGTATTCCATTTAGTTTTTTAAAAGGCAGAACAAAAATGTTATTATAGTAGTGGAGATGAATAAATCTTGAAAAAGTCAGAAAAGTCAGCAACACACAAAAGCAAACTAGGGAAACTTCAATTAAAAATGGATGCTGACGTTTGCGTGAGATGCATGGCTACAAAGCCAGTGTGTCTTTGATCAGTCTCCTCATGGTGGTGCTCACGGACGTGCCAAGAGAATCAGTGATCTGAAAGGTGATCTTGTACAGATACGGCTGCACGTCTTTCAGGCTAGTGTCGAAGACGTTGTCCACCTCCGACTGCGTGGGCATCTTGGGAAGATACTCATGCCGATTGATGACCTCCACAATGTTGATGACTTTCTCACCGAGCCTAACTCCGACATTCTCCCTGCAGATCTGACGCTCCTGCTCATTGGCCAGATTGACCACATTGACCTTGATGCTCCAGACCTCCCACGGGATGCACTCGTCTGAAAACGGCCAGCGGGACTTTTTCTTCTGGAAGAACTCCAGAGAGATCTGACCCACTCCGTCACTTCCAGAGTTCCCGAGGGCTTCCTGAGACACAAGAACAAGAGTGGTCTTTTATTTTTTTTTCCTGGAGGGCCACGTGAGAAAAAGACAATTTAGTGTTTTAAGTACCGGTCTGCTGGTTAGGTATGTAAAAACCTTGCAGCATGAATCGCATGCTTAAGCAAGTTAACAGCAACAAACCTTGTTTATTTTGTTTGATTTTTATATGATTTGTGTTTTTTGTAAAGCTAACTAAAAAACAACTTAATAAAACCACTGCTGTTTTTTTTCCTGCAAATGATGAATAAAAATAAAAAATCAACTGGCCAATTAAAATCCACAAATGAAGGGTTGGCCAACCAGTCAGACACTAAGTGCCACTTTTTTCTGTGTTAGAGCCGCAAAGAGCCACATCATACACACGGGCAGACATAAACATCATCCAATTCCTTAATCTTGTATGCGCACACACACACACACACACACACACAGACCTCTGCTCAGCCAGATTTAATGTGAATAACCACACCAACATTATAATATTAGTTATTTTTCAACATTGTGTGCATATTTGCCTCGCGTCATGAAACTAGTTAAAGAGCCGCATGAGGCTCAAGGGCCACGGGTTGGCCACCCCTGCACTATTCAGAGAGCCGTATTTCCTGTCTCTGAATAAGACAGGAAAGGTAGGTTTTTGTAAACTTCTGACAATTTAAATACATTAAACAGTAAGCTGTTAGTATTGATAGGTTTTTGCAAACTTCTGACAATTTAAATACATTAAACAGTAAGCTGTCAGTATTGATAAATGAAGCGCATATTTTGAGAGGATTTGGTTTGCAGGCCGTAGAAGCCCATCACCTTAAATTCGGCCACGGCTTTCCTGATGACCCGGTCCAGCTCATCAGACGACACCCGCACGAAAGTGAAGTCGATGAAGTCGCAGTCCACGTCCTGAGTTCCCACTGTGCCGATAGAATACGTTCCTTCCTTCTTATAGTGGAACTTGCCCGTGCTGCGGTGCAGCAAGATGGTGTGCAGAAGCGCCAGCATGGCCTCGTCCACCTGCCTGCCCTCCACCGACACCTCCAGAACCTCAGACCGGCAGTTCATCTCGAGCCCGGCCGACCGGTCTGCATGCGCTGGGTCAACGCTCGAAGAGTTTGTTGTCGGCGTAGCGTCGTCGAGCTCGGGACGTTCCGCGGTCCTGCTCGGGACAAGCGATCGAACCGATACGATTTCACTCACACGAACATACGTTCTAAAACGACAAATCTGATTTATGGGTTTCAGCCATTGACCGTATCTTTCGCGTCACTAGTTGTCCGATTGTAAATATGTCTGGTGCGCAATAATTTACCAGGAAAGTGCTTTTGTTTTGTAAACACACGTCACGTACGGAAAGCGACCAGAGTCAGGCTCAGAACGCGTTTCGTAAAACGTATTCATGTTTTTTCACTTACACCAAAAGCAAGCGGGAGCCGAACATGGGGGAAAACTAACAAAACCGTCTACAATAAAATTGTGTTAAGCTCCCATAGTCAACGTCCGTGACATCTGAAAATATCTTCAATCTCCGCAATCATGGTACCCATTAAAATATTTGTTTTATACGATTACATATACATGTATGTCTACGCAATAAATGTAATAATGGAATATCTTTGCGGTTGAAAGTAGAAGTAATATCCCATCAATTTAATCACATAACGTTTCGATATTCGGGGTTTGGTTGGTGATGGGCACCATGTGCACCAATATCGTGCTGGCTTTGATTCACTAAACATCCCAGGCCATAATAGAGCCGAGCCGAGCCGACGCTGTCAGGAGTCCATTGGAATCAATTATGAACGGGCCTCGTTAAGAGAAATACCCGTCAAGATAACTTTATTCTTTCTAAAAAAATATTGTATTTTTTTCATTTTATGATTCTGACTTTTGTGTGGATGTATGGGCCGCGGAGGTCGTCAGATCCATACAATAAACAGTTTTTAGCATTCATTAAATTTGTACATTTTTATTTCTAAATGGTTAATATCAGCGTTTTCCAACTTTGTTGCGGTAGTAACCTTTATTTTGTATCTCGTAAGAACAGAAATGCGTTGACGTCATTTCCTTTTGATCGCGATAGAGCGTCAAAACAGAACAGAACTTTTTTTCTGCATCTTCGGAGAGAATGACTTTTATAACGCAATAAATATTCAGCTTAAATAAAAACCAACCAACACTTTTCAGCCCCCAGTTCCTTCGTCCTGACTGGGTGTCTGGTAAAATGCACCGAACTGTGCCTAGCCTCCCGCTGGCGCCGTCGGTGAAGGTGAAGCTCATCAACGCGGGCTTTCAGTCGGCCGAGGATTTAAGCCACATGCGTCCTCTTCAGATCTGCAAAGGTATGACGCTTGTCAAGACGCGTGGCTTCCTCTGCTGTTTCAGTGTCACAACAAATCATTACATTTCGGGAAAAAAATACCTGTAAAATCATGTGTGCAATTAAACAACCCCTAAAAATGTATGTGTGTAGTCAGGAGAATTTCCATCATTTTTCTCCGCAGAAACGGGTTTGTCCCAAGAGGAGGCGCTGGAGGTTTTGCAGATGCTGCGGTGTGATTCTCAGCCTCACCAGCAGAGGGCGGCAACAGAGAGCCTTACTGTGCTGGATCTTCTACACCAGGAACAGACTCAGGGGAGCATCGTGACCTTCAGCTCCCATCTAGATGATGCTCTGGGAGGGGGAGTGCCTGTGGGAAAGACCACTGAGATTTGCGGAGCCCCTGGTGTTGGAAAGACTCAGCTGTGGTATGGAGACTATGAAATACCTAAAGATAAAATGGTGTGCTGAGATCTGCTAAAGCTAAATCAGATGTTTTCCCAGCATGCAGCTAGCTATCGATGTGCAGATTCCTACGTGTTTTGGAGGTCTGGGTGGAAAGGCGCTGTACATAGACACAGAGGGCAGTTTCATGGTGCAGAGGGTTTCTGATCTGGCAGAAGCAGCCGTGAAGCACTGTGCCTTGCTGGCGGAAGATTCCGGTATGATCCAGTGATCTGTGCAGACTGTGTGGTAATTTTCTGGAACATGCATCAACAGCATTTGTGTTGATCGTTCTGTAGAGCAAAAGAAAGCTTCAGAAGAGCTTTCAGTGGAGAAGATGCTATCTGACCTTTTCCTGGTCCATTGTCATGACTACGTGGAGCTTTTAGCTGAGGTTTACATCTTGCCTGACTTCCTGTCAGAACATCCTGAGGTAAACAGGGTCAAATGCCACTGTTCAACTCTGCTAGTAAATTTAAACTGTGTGTGTGTTTAAATTTAAATCAACAATTCTTATAATGACATGTACATAGTGTATTACAGTTTTTCTCAGTCGCTTTAGTACAATTCTCAGATCAGAATTGAAATTCTCAAAACTATTTGTTCAATCTTCACATCATGATGTCACTTGTGCACATCATATAAGCAGTTTCTCACTTCTTTGAACAAGTTGCAATTGCTTTGGTACATCATGCAAATGATTATGCACAATTCTCTGCTCTTTGATACATTTTCAATTGTTTTTGTCATGTTGATCAAAATGTATTATATAGTTCACTGTGCAATAGTCTTACTCCTCAATACACCTAGTCATTAGTTCATCGTATAAGTCATTAACTGCAAAATGGTTGATCAAGTTGTCATAATGTGACAAACATAATTCTATACATCTCCATTATATTTTTTTTTTTCTAAATCTTATCCTGACTTGACTTCCCCTAACAAAAGTGCATCTCATTGACAATCAATGGGCAAGTATATACTGTATATGGCTGAAGCACAACACAATGTTCTATGTCTGACAATGGAAGGACAAGGAATTGGACGGGGTCAACAGCCAGAGAGAAGAATAGAGGAAGAGGAGTGAGGCTGCGTGGTGGAGTTAGGGGTCAAAACCGAGGAAGAGACCGAAGACATGTAGGTGTTCCTTCATGTGAGCCACACTTGTAGACCATGTTGTCAACCCGGGGCTCACAATGGCTGAGGCTGGTAGAAGGGTGCAGCCTGATGTTGAGAGTACAACTGTGTCATTCAGACCTTTCGTCGAGAGAACCAAATCCTACTGCACTGCCTGTACTGTTGTACAGAATATTTTCCTATCTTTATTTCCCCTTTGTGTTACAGTTTGAGTGTGTTTTTCTATGTTGGTATGACATAGTCTGTCAACAAATTACAATATAAAATACAAAAGTGTAAATGTGAGTCTTGTCCAGCCTCTTGCAATCAAACAAAAAGGTGTAACTTACATTTCACAATGATTGTCATCAAAACTTTACATAGTTTACATCAGAACCTCCCTCTAGTAGTACACATTTATATTGACAACATGACTAAGTAATTTGACTGCCTTGTTCGTAGACAATGACTCAAGTACCTGACATTCTGAAGGCACTGACATGTTCAATGACGTAAAGACTTTGTTTTAAGATATGAACTAAAAATTTTGAGCAAGTTACAGGCTTTTGCAAGAAATCCATGGTGTTTTGCTGTTTGTACAAATTGTTTTGAGGAACGCACACACAGATTTGCAAACTTCAATTCTGATCTGAGAATTGTACTAAAGCGACTGAGAAAAACTGTAAACATTTTACTTGTGTGTAGAGATAGATGGGCGGATTAAATATATTATTTATGTGCAATTATATCTCTGTGTGTGGGTGTACATACATTCTTGTTCACACAGGTGCGGTTGGTCGTGATTGACAGCATTGCGTTCCCATTCCGGCACGACTTTGTAGATCTTTCGAGGAGGACGCGTCTTCTGAATGGCCTTGCTCAGCAGCTCATCCAGCTCGCGACGCGACACAGTGTAGCGGTAATGACAGAGCGGCTGATAGATGTACGGCTGGTTACATGCCAGCCTCACACTCTGTTTCTGCCCGAAGGTTGTTTTGACCAATCAGATGACCACGCGGCTGTCACATGGTCAATCCAAGCTGGTTCCAGCATTAGGTACATATAACATAATAACACATGCTCCATTTCTCCACGGAATTCCACATCTGATTTGCTCTTAAGTAGGTTTAGGACTAATATATTTTGTCATATCAATCTGTCTTTTCAAAATTGAGAAATGTTACAATATGTAGTGACTTTCAGTTTGACAGACAACTTTAACAGTACTATTTATGACACTTCATAACGACATCATGATGCCTGAAATGTAAGACAACATGATACACATCAGCCGTGATGACATCTTTTGTAATGCATACAAATCTGCTTCAGCGGTTAAAGACGTTGAGGACATTGAATCTGCTGCGACGTCTCTGACTGAGACATGGAGCAGAAAAACACTGCTGTGCTTCACTAGGTCTTATTTTTGGGGGAAAGCAGCCTGAGGGTCTCCATCACTGAGGTTGCCTGTGCTCTTCAGGTGAGAGCTGGGGCCACGCCGCCACACAGAGGCTGATTCTTCTCTGGGAGGGAAGCAGGAGGTAAACGAGACACTCAAATTTAGCCGTTGCGTGGGAAGGTGTTATTTGTGGCCATGTGCCGACACGATGCTTTTTTTTCTACTGGATGAGCCTCTCGGTCCACTCAACCTGACACAGCAAAACGCTGCTTTAGGAAACAGCAGCCGCGGTGTTCGCAGCCTCTTCTGCAGAGAGACCCAAAGTGTCTTGCATAATCCCGTTACCTTTCACCTCAGTGGGTGATGGAATGAGTCACAGTGAATGCTGCTTTTTCTAGCCAGACCTGTTTCTTAATGCATCTTGCGTGCCTGCCGCAGAGCAGAACGAGGCCTTTCCATCACACTCGCCTTCCTCCCAACATCTTCCCACTGTCTGTACCATCAATCCTGTCTGCTTCTCATCTACTTGCGCTGTCAGAACCCAGCGCACGAGGTCAGAGCGGACGCCAGCATGTGTGGTGCATATAAATCTCATCCTTATTTTTTCCTTGTGCTAATCTTTAGACTTGCCTCCTTGTACAAGTCCCCGAGTCAGATGGAGGCCACGACTCCCTACCAGATCACAGTATGTATAGACATGTAGATGTGCACTATTGGTGTTTATCCGTTCTCTCGCACAGACGCAGGGTTTCAGAGATGTCCCTACCGAAGCCAAATTGTCCTGCTTGTCTTCAGCCCCAAACTGCAGCAAACGCCCTCGGGTGGAAGATGAGGCTGGAGGACAATAATATCACACGGAATAAAGCACAGAAAACCTCAGGTTTTGTTTTCTGCGGCACTCGGACAAAGAGGAACTATAGTCACATTGAAAAATAAAGGACACGGCAGATTTGGATGCTGCTGTTTGACTGGTGTCCTTGAACCAGTTAGAGTTGTCACGTAAAGTTCAGTAACTGAAACCAGGCTAAAATCATGAAGTTTATTTTTTTTTATTTAGCCAATAAAGTGAATGTTTACAGTAGCGTCTTGCATAATTGCATCATAAATGTAACAAATAAAAATGGTTTGTTGGCCAGGAAACGGCAGTAGTTGACTCTTAATTTGATGTTACGTTTCATGCTGTTTCATTGACGGAACTGTGGCTCCGCCCACTGCTCGCGTGGCTCGAGACAGGTTTCTGTCGATTAGGTTTTATGTTTGATTAATAAATATTTTAACGACTGTGGGTTGACCCTGAAAATATTTTTTTGTTTACAAAAGTATAACACAAAATTATATACACATTAAGAAAATGTGATGGCCATTCAAAGAAAATCCAAATGTTTTAAAAAAAAAGGTGATAATAAAAAGGTCTGTAAAAAAAACCTTGTAATTTTCGATTTTTGCAAAAACAGCTTCTTTTTACACAAGTTAGATCTTAAATTGGTTGATGATCAATGCTAGGCTTCGTATACATCACATTATATGAGCTGTAAAATATGTATTATTCTCTAATACACCACCTGGTCCATTTTGAGTAATATGAAAAGTTTTTTTTCTGGAGGTTTTAGTCGACCTGATTTGTCAAACCAATTGACAGGAATAAGTCAAGAATCGTGTTGTTGAAATCGCAGGCCGGAACGTTTGCGGTCAAGTAAATGTTTGTGAACCAGATGGTTCAGAACGGGTCGCATCAGAACCAGCGCATACATTCATCTCCTGAGTACATTAATAATGCAGCTGCAGACTGTTCTTCATCACTATATCATCCAGGTTGGGTCGGTTCCCAGTGTCTGTGTAATTGAGAGAGAGCTTCATCTCTTTAATTGAGTTACACACTGGAGCAGCAGTGCATCAGCTAGCTTGAAAATATGAGCCTTGTGTTCACCTACCTCCAACAGAACGGACTTAAAAGCCACAGGCATGTAGACAGGGTTCGCCATGCTCAATGTTTTTGACCTCGGTATGTGTGTCATGTTATGTGGATCAATGGGGAAACTAGCTGAGAAATTCCAGGGCAGAAGCTGCTCGGTTTGTCTGGTTTAAGACAAACAGCTGTATGATGTCCTGACAGGTTTTTCACTTCCGGCGTTCTCATGCTAAGAATTCACACGCGTGAGACCGCACAGAACCTTTTTTTTCATGATGCGTTTTATCTCTCATGTTCTTTACGTGTGAGGCACGTCCTCCTCAACACTAGGTGGCGCTGAGCAACTTTGCATTTTTTTCAATTTTGCATTGTTCAGCATTTTATTGAACGTTAGATTATTGTATTTAAGTTGCTTCAAGTCTTATTTAAGTTTTGCAAGTAAGCTGCTTCAGATATGTGCCAGTCTGTGCACAGACCGGCACAGATTTTAAAGTGCCAGATTTTAGTCTGACTTGTTGTGTAATTCTTGTGTATATATTAACGGTTTTGTGTAAAATGCTGCCTCAGATGTGTGAAAGTGGCAATCAAGACATTTTTACAATTTTTTTTAAGTTCTTCAGAATCTATGTGGCATGTGTTGTTTTTCTCAAACCAACTCTATTAAATAATGACTTCACTTAATGCTTTCCCTGGAAATTAGTGTTTGGTGTTCAGAGAAGGCATTAAGTTAAGATGCCGGTGTGATGTAAATACCCCTGTGTGCGTAGTCTATGATGCATGCCTGGAATATATGGATAGACCATTTCCACTTCATTGATTAATTAGTTCCTGCCCTTTTAAATTTTCCACAATAAAGCATATTATTCTTCAAAGAATACATTCCCAGTGGATTGAATAAAGGTTAACAAAGACATCTGGCAACCCTGAGTAGAAGTTAATGCCCGGGAGCTGAACAGTTAATTCCTTGCAATGATGTGAAATCTACAACAGTTGTTATTTTTAGCTTAAGCTCTGATGTCCTATATACACGCGCACTGAGCATCGCTTATGGGGTTTTTCCACTGATAAACATTCTCTTTAAAATCAGAATAAACCATGACGGGTTGATTAAGTAGTTAAAAATAAACGGTTGGATTAAATGGTTATATATATATATATATATATATATATATATATATATATATATATATATAT